>JAIFGZ020000436.1:10600000-10968239 GCA_019925245.2 Oryza australiensis | reverse complement strand
CCAATATATGGCATACTGTAGTATGCATATTGCTTCTTTGGTGTGGATATGTTGAAATTGGCCACATCCCTGGATAGGTCGTTGTATTCACAGGTGACTATAGATAAACAAGGCGAATATTTAATGGCTTATGGAAGCTATGCTCAAATCATAGTGCAATTGTTGGAACTTACCTCCTCATGGCTTGCATCAGTTGAATATGTGAAATGTACAGATTTTATCATAAATAATATGGACATGTGAAGTTTTACTTGTTTATTTGCTTCTTGTTTGTTCCACAACATTATCAAGAGAAGAATCTCTCACTTGTCGCAAGAGAAGTTGGTGTTCTAAGCAAGACATCCATTTGTACATTATGATACGATTATTCTAAGTAGCGTATTTTAGTTGATAAAGTACATCAATTTGTAGAAAGTAAGTCTAGCAATCACTTAAGCCATTAATGTATCATTCTATTTCCTTTGCACATTTATATGGTGTCTTGAGTGTTCTGGAAGCAAACAACAACACGGAAGCAGCGTTAGTTTTAAATTAATGTCGGCTTCCCTGCGCACCTGCATGGCTAGGTATATACATGTTCTTTTGTATTTGAAAATAGAGTATGTATTTCATATATAACTATTGGGCCTGCTTACAGCTACTGTGGCGGCAACTTATTGGGCTGCAGCAGCAGGCCATGGGCACTGTTGCTGTGTGTAGCAGCTGGATGCGTCCACAGCACGTGAGCAGGGCCCTTGTGCCTAATGCTGAAAATACAATTGGTCTTCTTATTGGAAGGGAAATAAAGGATTTGGATTCCTAAGGATTAATTCCTATGAGTGTCATTCAGTTTGTAGGAATGTAGTACAGGAAAATCAAAAGGAAATTTTCCTTTCCTACTTGTTGTATAGAGAAAACATAGGAATTTTTCCATCCACTCAAACCTCTTGGAAAAATTCCTATGGATTGATGTGTACATCCATTCCTATTCCTCCACTTTTCCTATTCCTATGGGTTGAAATTCCTCCAAACCGAATAAGCCCTCAAGATGCTAGTATAGTTTTGGACAGACCACAATTAATAGTGCATATATTTTTCCTTATGTCTTATTATTATATTGGTTTCTAGACCTTGAGACTGAAATTTGAAGTCTTTTCTACAAAAGATATCCTTTAAATATATCCTTAACTCTTTCCAACAGGGTTTCCTCCTCATCTGGTGGTTGGGATGCCAGCATCCCCTGTGTATGGTAAAAACATAAGCATTGGCATATTAATATTTACTGATGGCTCATTGTGTTTCCCTCTTTCAACATTATTGGCAATCTAACTTGATTTTTTCATTAGAATCAAGGTAATATTGTCAAAATGGAGAAAACAAGAAGGCGAAAAGGTTAGGATTTTGCTCTGGGATATTTCATTAGGATTCAATTACATCTTGTTTCCCTAGAGTTTTCTTTCGTTTTTTATATTAGTTTCAACCAAAAGTTATATGTTGTTTGCAGATAGAAGTTGGTGATGTGATCTGTGAGATAGAAACTGACAAAGCTACGCTGAGTTTGAGAGCCTCAAGAGGGGTGTCCTTTGTTTGAGCTTAGTCTTTGGCTTGAAGAGATTTGCATGTCATTTCTTAAAATCAGTGTCCTCCGTCATAAATATATCAACTTCTAGCATTCAAAATTTGTCCCAGAAAAAGATATTGAACTGTTGATTATTCTAGTAGCTTAAGCACTGAAATGACTGCTATCTTCAATGGCTCCAGTCCAAATATTGTGCTGGTGCTATAAACAGTGGCAAAATGAAAAGTAGCCTTTGGTGTTTAGCTGGAGACCATGCGCTTCTCTTAAGGTTGCTTTCCCTGGACACTTAGGGGCTGTTTGGTTGCCACCCTGATGCAAATATTCCTGGCCAGAGCCAAACCTGAGAAAACAAACTCCTTGTTTGGTTGGTGCCTAAGCTCCTTCTTACCCAGCCCAGCCTGAGCTCTCCAGCAGCTTCATCAGCCTGACTGAGGCGATGAAATTTGGTGGCCTGAGTTCCATGCAGCGGCAGGCTGCCAAATGATAGGGGGGAGTGCTTCCACTTGTACTACTGTAGTTGACTAATCATCTCATGCTGCAGCTGGTTGCTTTCTTTTATATGTATCATGCACCTACACCAATACCTTTTATTGGGAAATGTACTGACTGGTTAAAATACTACAGAAAAGATAATACTAAATTAATACCTACATATTTCATGTACATATATGGATCTACGATCGAACATAGTTTTTACAAAGAAGATATAGATAATCTTTGTTTAAAGTATTCTCAGGCACAGTTCACCACCAACCAAACAGATTTTTCTCAGGAATGCCTCTCATGCATGAATCATCCAAACCTACGCAACACTCAGCCACATATTTTTTAGGCACGGTGCTCAGGTCGCCAACTAAACAGACCCTTAGTTTGTTTCTTGGTGATCTGGTCGAGTAACACTGTGTGTGGTGCGTTTTCTAGTTTTGAGGGTGTGTTTTTAGGGGCCCCTTCTTGATCCCTACCTGCACCCTTTGTATTTTCTTTCTTATAATGAACTGCAGTTCTCCTGCGCTTTGTAGGAAAAAATATAACTTCTCTGCTTACTCCCTCATCTCAACCAATAACAATTATCCCCCATTTAATTTTGCTCTCCTTAATCTTTGTGAAACTCCAGAAGTGCTTATATTTTGGAACAGATACAGTAGTATTTATCCAGTATGTAACAAACTAAATGTTGTTTTTCCTAGCTTGCACAGATACGTTGCCAAGCATGCTGTAGTCTAGTGATTTTTGTAGTTACAGATAAGTTCTTATCACTTTAGAATTCCCATTTGGTGATAGATCATGTTATGATGCTCCCAGAATAGCATTGGGATATTACATATTTTTCTAACTTCCACTTTATCTGTATTATGGTTGGTCTTGTAACCCTTCTGCCTATTTTTTTTCTCGAAAAACTTTTGCATGTTTCTTTATGCCATTTGGATTGTGGGTTAGAGGTTGGGAAATGATGGTTCTAATGGATCTGCAGTTCTGAACCCATATTTAATTGGAGGAATGGGATCATGCTGAGGCTCTGGGAAACGGATATGGAGACCTAATGTTAGTGAAATGGTGGTCTGACAAAAGTGCCCATTGTTTCGTCCAATATACCATATCCAACAGCTACTGCGTAACCAAATTCCGTTCCCAGCGTGCCATTTGAAAGAACGTAATGTCGTGATTTACTGGTTAACTAATCTAAACATGTTGCTAGTTCATCCATACAAGTTTAGCCAATCTATTTTTCTACGTTGAAGCGAATTTGAGAAGATATATTCCTTTTTTCCCTCTTTTGTCATATGACATGGAAAATGGGCAGAATGTTCACAGTGCAATTTTGTTTAATCTATTCCATTACAGCATGGGAATAACATGACAGCTGACAGAATCACAGTTCTGTGTAACTACCTGCATACCATGGTTGGCTGCCACACTTTACATTTTACAAAATGAAACATTGATGTTCTCCTAGCCTCCTAGATGTATTGTGGATTTAGCTTTGTTATGAGCTTTCTCTATGTACAGTTTATGTTGGCACTTGCCATTTTTTTTCTTTTGTGAAACAATATCCTGTCTTATCGTGAATATTTGTTTAACCTGTGCTGGAGGATAGGCACCTTATTTCCTAGGGCATCAGAAATAGGCTAGAGCCCCATGGAATGTACATAAGGAATACGCTAGGGAATATGCCATGGAATATACACGTAATGTACATAACTACCCTTATTAGGGCCATGCAAGCGAGGAGCAGAATGAGGATTTCTCCTTCCCCAATCTCTCTCACTCTATATCCATGGGTAAACCCTGGGGGCAACACACTCTTTACACAAAAGCCATTTTCGCTCCTGGTTCTCTTCCCTCACTGGTTCCCTAAGACTAATGGTACCTGTACCCCTTTTGTTGTTTATGCAACAATAATCTTTACATACCCTTTAATTTTCTGAGTGACTATTTGTCAATGTTACAGGTATCTGGCCAAGATCTTAGCACCTGAAGGTTCAAAAGATGTTCAGGTTGGACAACCCATTGCTGTCACGGTATAGCTCCATTTCACGAACCATCCATTTCTATGTCTGAATCAACTGCTTACTTACACCATTGGCTTGTGTGCATTTTCGTTTTTAATTTGACCATGAACTATTTACTCATGCCATGTTCTTGCAAGCATGATGTCATACTAACTTGCCCACAATCCATTGGAAGGTTGAAGATCTTGACGATATTAAAAATATACCTGCTGATGCTTCCTTTGGAGGTGAACAGAAAGAGCAGTCAACTGCAAGTGAAGCACAAAAGGTTGAAATGGGTGCTGCAAAAGAGAGCTCAATAGTAACCCATATAAGCCCAAGCAGCAAAATTGCTTATCAAGGAGCATTGTCTAGATCAGTCTGTACTGAAAGCATCGGGTCCCGTGGCACTCTTCTGAAAGGGGGCGTTCTCGCTGCATTGAAGTTGGTGCCTCCTCAAGTTCAACCAAGCAAAAGAATGCTCCAGCTGCACCATCATCTCAGCCAACTCATGATTCCCAAGCTCAATCAGTCACTGTTCCACAAAAAAAAATGATACATACGAAGATACCCCCAACAGTCAGATTCGCAAGGTATTCTTTATTTCATTATTTTTATGATAACAGACATCATGAAATATCTAGTCACACTTGCATGGGCATTTTATGATATCTTGTGCATGTGAAGAAAAGCTAAAAGACTAAAAATATGATACAAGGCTGATCTAATGGAAATTAATTTCATTTCATTAAGTCTAAAACGTCAAGAACAAATTTCATACTACTAAGTTATTAATATATAATAGCATAGTTTGTCACATTTTGAGTTGTTAAAATGTTAAAATGGCCGTTAGGTCACTGACAGGCTTGCAAGAAGAGCACATATATACCACAGAAGGCATGCTGTGCTGATGTCCTCGGTGTAATAAATAGCAGCTGATGAGTTTCATCTAGACTTAATGGTGGCATATGCTAAGTAAAAGCTATATGAACTGACTTTGACAATCTTTAACTGATTTTCAACACATGGATTGATGTCTTCAGGGTTTCGAGTCAGAAGATCAAGATGCATAAATCATGCATAAGATCAATGCACACTTTTAAGTATCCTACAGACAAAAGCATATATGTAACTTTAGTGATGCATAAAAAATAACCTTGGGACTCGTATCATATGCACATTGTGGACGTGTTACAATCTGGCATAAAAGGTTTGCAAAAACATGTTGACTTCAATGTAAAATGTGCAATGTAGCTTTCATGAATAATAATAAAGAGCCCATTTCATCTTCGAAATTCTAGATCAAACTACATATTGGCAATCATACAAGTAATACTTTGTTCTGTAGCTTTTAGGGCTGGTTCACTTTGTTGCCTAATCCAACTCTACCAAAATTTGGCATTGTCAAATTTTAGCACATTTGGCATCAAATTTTGGTAATGTTCAGATGTAGATATATTTGGTTTGAAGCCTTACCAAATTTTGTAGTGTTTTTAAAAGTGGAAGCTTCCAAGAATTACCAAATTTTGGTAGGATAGTATTCGCTATAGTAATGTTTGGTTTATTGCATTACCAATTTTCCAAATTTTGGTAGGGTTGAAAGTGGCAACAAACTGACCAGGCCCTTAGTTTGAGACAGCAGAGAGCAACTGTAGCAGTTATCTGTAAATGCAAGTCACAGGACATTCGAACTTATATGAAATGGAAAAGTAGAACTTTAACACATTGCACACCAGCTGTAGTCGACATTTAGTAAGCAAGTAGTATTTTGCAGTGCAACTCATATTTTCATGACAGTGCAGCAGGTGAAAAGTACAGGGTATCTTTAAGTCTGAAAATTTAGAACTACATGTAGATTCACATATTTTCAATTAATAGCCTCATTGTAGGTTCACGTACAGGAGTCTTACCCTGGGGTTTGTATCTATGCATACTGCCAGAAAAACTATTATCTCATTATCTCTTGTTATTTTCATTGATTTTGCCTTATAGAAGAATGGCACCATGACCAGTTAAGTTTGGACGCCCATACTCTGTAAGGTTGTATGTATGATACTTCATTTGCATTATAGATAAAACATAGCACAGTATTACACTCCAACCATCATAGTTTGGTTTGAGTATAACAGGAGTACTCTGTAATTGGTTTAAAAGTGTGCCTTAATAGATGAAAGAGTAATCCAAACACTGTTGTTATGAATAGATACAGATGGAATTAGAAATGAGCACTCGTGAAGATCAGAACTTGCTGTGTGCAGAATAGCAATTCCTTCAGTATACTAGTCTACATGTTTGCCACATACTTCATGCATTACTTGTTTGTGAACATCAAGATCATAAAGCGAAGCCTAGCATGCTCTTTCTGCGGTTTCATATTCCTACCAGGAACAGCTAACAATTTCCAATGTAATCTTAATTTTAACTGACGCTGGTCAATATAGATAAAGCATAATATAGAATTACACCCCAACCATCCTATTTCAGTCAATCCAAATGGTCTGTGTTATTAGATCCTGCGGTCCATGTTCCCTGCTTCTTTGATCGAATGACTCACATTGTTCTGCTGACATGGACCCCGTGGGATTCTAGCAATAGATTCCAGTTTGATTGATCTTGTTGCTACCAATCACAGTATCATGGTGCTTTGTTCTATCTAGAAACCAGTTTCTGAAAGGAATACTGGAGACTGCTTCACCTTGTCAAATCTGCATACAAAGGAATGTCTCTAAGATGTCCTAAGCTGCAAATCATCTGCTGAGCTTGAGTTTTCTGTGTATTGTGTGATGCAGCATTTCTTTCTTGGATGCATGGTCTAGCGAAATCACCTTCGTGAGGACATGGTTTTGCCCTTGCCCATGCCAAACGCTAGTTATCCCCATCTACCTATAGAGATGCCTGTAGAGTGGTGTAAGAAGTATTTTTATGAACAACTATGCATAACTGGTACAACCACTGGTCACAAAAGCATGCCGTTTTAGATGTCGGCATTGTCTCAAAATGCAGCTTTGACCAGTAATTTCTCTTGCCACATATTTGTAAAAGTTAAAAGGGAAATTAAAATAATTGGAAAGTATGTTCTGAGACAATCTACATGTGATTTCCATATACATATATGCAATATAAATATCTAAGAACAAATTGATGATTAAACTTTGAAAGTTTGATTGAAACATATCCCCAAAGACATTATTTTGACTGATGGGAGTAATAACTAGAGATTGGCTTTTGGCTTTGTGCTGTCAGGCATCAATTTTATAGCCTTTTATCATTAATTCATTTTCTTTTCTTTTTCTTATAGTTGCTTTGTTGAGCCTTTAAGAAAATGAACTTGCTCAAGTTGTGTTTATAGCATTTCAATGCATAATGAATGATGCATCTTCTATTCTTGTTCTCAGTGTCCAACAGGTTCTTTTTATATTGTAGGTGATTGCAAAAAGGTTGCTTGAATCAAAGCAGACCACTCCACATTTATATTTATCACAAGGTGTGTATTCATCCAATGCACATTTTGCAATACCTTGGTTGTGCTGGCATAATTATATGTTACATTGTTGTCAGATGTTATACTGGATCCCTTGCTCGCTTTCAGGAGCGAACTGAAAGGTGTGCTATTTATCTTATTTTTATTTGATATATGCAGATTGGTTAGCTAACCGAAAAGGTCCCTTTTCTTTCTCATGCTTTCTAATATTTCAGAGCAACATGGGGTTAAAGTTTCAGTAAATGACATTGTCATAAAAGGCTGTTGCACTTGCCTTACGGAATGTACCAGAAGCAAATGGTAATTCTTATCTGAATTCATGCAAATGTGAAATTTGGTGGTTGTGTTACTATATCTTTGATTGTAATAGCAAACATATCAGGTGCAAATCCTTGTTACCCTTGCTGTACATTTAATCTCCACACTGATCTTCTTGAACAAGTGATGACAGTTTTTCAATCTGTTTGATCTTGGAGGGCTGATGCACTATCATCCCTAGTTATACTTCCAGCATTATTGTTTGTACATATGCTAGTGGCGAACATCACAAGATCAAAGTCAGTGAACATCAATCATTCTCAAGTTGTTACTGTTTGCACATGATACATCACCGTTGGAATACTGAGCTACTGGCAGTTCACAAATAACATGGTGGTACTGGTGGATATAGTCTAATTCGTAACAGATTGGCACAGCGTGCAAATACTATCACCTGACTTCAATCATCTCAACCACTTTATTGATTTGCACCGTCCGACCAAACGGATGAGTCCAACGATGTCATTGCATTGGAATGTTAGAATTTGTGCTGCAAATGGACTAATGTTAGAATTTGTGCTGCAAATGGACTAACTGAATATTCAATTTACACATAGTGGTTTAAGTCAACTTTGTTTGGTCTAATGGATAGCTCATCAGTATTTTTTTGCATGCATTTCCAGCATACTGGAACAATGAGAAGGAACAAGCCCAGAAGTGTGATTCAGTTGATATATCTATCGCGGTTGCTACAGAGAAGGTATTAAGAATTGAAAAGTACTGTTTATAATTTTTTATTAGCCTATCTCTGGCACATTAACCATGACCTTTGCAACTTTAGGGCCTGATCACTCCTATTATAAGATGCAGATCAAAAGACTATATCAGCGATATCCTCAGAGGTATGAGAATGTTTAAAAGGTTCAAGCTGACTGTCATAGTTTCAGAAGTTCTTTAGCATGAAATGTCACAGGCATGTACATGTAACGCTTGTAATCAACTACCTTAAGAAATGGTGTTGGAATGATTAAAAATGTAAAATCTGTGGTCAGCAGTTATCATAGATACCTGACTGCTGGGACTTTATTTGGAAAGTTTTTTTTTTTGAGAACCTTTCTTTGGAAAGTTGAGAACCATTTCTAGAAAGACCTGCGTTTTGTCTAGTGGAAGCAAGACGAAAGTCTTTGTATATCAAAAGGCCGGACTATAAGTAGATACCTGCTTCTCGCTATCAGTTACTATCATATATTCCTGATTTTCTACCTTGAAAGTAGTCTGCATGTTTATGTTATGCGATATAAACAGTTCTCCTTTCCCCATCACTGTAGGTTAAGCAGTTGGCTGAAAAGGCACGTGCAGGGAAGCTTGCTCCTAATGAGTTTCAGGGAGGGACTTTCAGGCATGTGATCTTTTACCCTTTTGTCATTGTTTTTGGGGAATCCTGTTCTGCTGTTGATATTCGAATGTTTTGACATTGCTTCTGCAGCATCTCAAATTTGGGAATGCACCCGGTCGACCACTTCTGTGCAATCATTAATCCTCCTCAGGTTCCTACCTCCTATCCTTCGTTGCAATGGGATCCTTGAATCTGTATTGATAATTGTTTTTGTCATTTTCCTCAGTCTGGAATTCTTGCTGTTGGGCGTGGTAATAAGATTATCGAGCCTGTAGTGGACAGTGATGGTACATTTCCTTGACAATGTGTAATTCCTTCTAAAAACAAATGCTTTTGTATTTAACTCATTGATATGTCCACTTGTTCAGGAACCGAGAAGGCTACAGTGGTTACAAAAATGAGCTTGACATTGTCCGCTGACCATCGTGTATTTGATGGTCAAGTAGGAGGTACTGATTTCTTTAGAGCTGTAGTTTAAATGTTCAATTAGCCAACCTTGTTTTCTTCTTTTATTTGTTTTAAACATTGTAATCACTGATTCCATCTCTTAATTCATCTTTCCTTTTGTTTTCATGGGAAGCAGGCAAGTTTTCACAGAGTTGTCACGGAATTTCGGTGACATTAGAAGACTGCTTATTGTAAATGGAAGTTAATCGTGCTTTCAAGTATTCTGTTGAGAAAGGTTGGCCAAGAAAAATCTTTCCCATGCAGCTCGGAGGTTGGCTTCACCACCAGCCCGTACAAAAGTAACCAATTATTTTGTAATTTTTAATAAGGTTAAATCGGCACTTCCAAGTATTTTTCTTAATATACTGGGATTATTGCCCCGAGAATATAGCAGATACAGTGCCATTCCGTCTTTACGTGGCTCTGCAACATTTAATCATTTATTATATCCCGTTGTTCATGAGTACTTATAGCAGATGGAGCTCGCTCAACATTTTTTTCAATGATTTCTGATACACATGGCAGCAATAAGAAAATGATATATTTTTGAAGAAGCATCATCACATTCTTTTCAGTATAGCTCCAGTCTTCTAATTCTTACGTTCTTTAGCTCTTTTCTCGAGTACTGAGCGATTGTTGGATTTGTACAATCATTATTTGAAAGTTTTGCACGTGCCAAATGTATCACGGTATATCAGGGGGTAATTAGAGGTGAAAAAGATACGGTCGGAAATTAGCTATACCGTTTTCTGAAATTGGATTCGGAATTGGAAACCTCCGGTACGAAAGCGAATACTATCCAAAACAAATACGAATCAGATTCGGAATTGGAAACCTTCGATACGAAAACAAAAACAAATACTATCAAAAAACAAATGCGGAGACGGATACGAATCAAAACAAATACACGGTAACGGATATTGATCGGAATATTAAACCCTCTTAAACTAATCAATATTTATAACTTTTTAGCTAAGCAACACATATAATAAATTTTAAATGTTCATATCAACATTGTTTTACTAATTTTACGACCATATCATCTTTCATATCAAATATCATTATAAATCAAGCATAGTAACTTTAGACATCCATAATAAAAAAATAATTCACTCACATAAGTGTATACCATAATTTAACTAGTTTATCACAAAATAATTCATCAACATGGTCCACAATTCCACATATCATAAACTCACAAATAGTTCATAGTTATAACATATTGAACATAATGGACCAAGGCCAAAGGCTCCACACCTAGGAATCAGGATATTATCCGATGAGGTATCCGAATATTATTCGAATAGTATCCGCTATTCGTCGATTGTTCTACCATTCGTATACGTAGTGATATGCCCTAGAGGCAACATGGAGATGTTGGATATCACGTCAATGTTTATGTATTTATGAATAAAGTGTTATTCGGTTCCATGAAATAGACATCTTGTATTGATCAATAAGTACGTGACTTATTTATGAGACTCGATATGTATGAATCTATTTCTAAACGATCCACGATCATATGTCATTATTGTTGGAACAAATATAATTCTAAGATCGGCATGTTTATTGATTGATGATCATGTCTCATAGATCATGGGTATGGTGATACCAAATCAATAAACATGGACACATGTGTTGGAGAACACATTGTTGGATAGACCCACCATGAGACACTACGGGAATTAATGTGCCATTAGTTGGTCTCGGGTAGTGTTGGTACAAAGTCCTTAGACCGAGATCACCATGGATTCCAACATGTGTAGTAGCCTACTTTGGGACTACCAAACGCTATTCCGTAAGGGGTAGTTATAAAGGTAGTTTCGGGTTTGCTATGAAACATGGAGTGGGATGTGAGTGATCAAGATGGAATTTGCCCCTCCTTTGGAGAGATATCTCTGGGCCCTCGAGGTAATGGATTATGGAAATGCATGGCCATGCTAAGTTGATTGAGGAGTCAATCAATAGACAGATAATCCAATACGGTTCGAGTGAATGGTTAAGTTATTGAAGGGATGGCACACATCTTGCCTATAGCTTAGCCGGTATCGTGAGGCAAAGGGATTTGTGTACACATTACGGGTTGAGCCGATATTATATTCTTGTATACTATGGTGTCAATATGTGCTGCTAGGCGCCGTTGTGTGGTCGGCTGAGTTGGACTCGAGCCGACGATCGGCTAAGTTAGACTATAGCCGACCGAGTATACCTGAACCTACGGGGTCGCACGCTTAAGGGGATAAGAACGGGCATTCGAGTTGGACTCGGATACGGCTCGATCGGATAGGGATCCGATCGGATAGAGTCCTATGGGCTTACGACGTGTGAGCGGCCAAACTCTATATGAGATACGGATGAGATCCAATTCAAAATAGAGTCCTATGGGCTTACGACGTGTGAGCGGCCAAACTCTATATGAGATACGGATGAGATCCAATTCAAAATAGAGTCTGAGCGGCTACTAATCCCGTCGGCCAACTCTATATAAAGGAGGAGGGGTGGAGAGCTGCCATATATCAATTGTATCGCGTGCAACGAAGTCGCGAGATCAATCTCCACGGAAACCCTCCCCACTTTCGAGCCAAACCCTAGCCTTGCATCGCGTGCTAGCACACGGGTGTACGGCGCTTACGTCCCGACGTGTGGATACCGTAGAGGCGGCGCTACGTTGCGCGCGTTGATGTTGTTGTCTCCGGAGTCGGCTACACTGTTCCGATCGGATTGCCACGATTGGCTATTCCGCTGCACTCTACTCCAATCGGTAACGATCTATTGGCCCTTACTTGCAAGTGTTCTGGTTTGCGCGGTAGAAATTTTTGTTTTCGGCTAGCGTAGCTTCCGCGTAACCCTTCGATGGTATCGAGCTTCTCTTGCTTAGTTCGGGTTTTAGATTGGATCGGAACAAGTTTTGCGCACGGGTTGATTAGATCAATCGGTTTTACGGGATTTGTTGAGGAGAGTTCATGGTAATTGCGTTCCTTGATAGTGTATCGGAACGGCGTAATGTGATTACGTCGAAGCAATATCCATAGAACTCGGTTTGAGTCGGCTTCGAGATAGCGTTCCTTGATAGTGTATCGGAACGGTATAATGTGATTATGCCGAAGCTATCTCGTAGTCCGATCTTGTTTTTGCCTCGCGTCTGCGCAAACCATCTCCCTTGATAGTGTATCGGGACGGCATAATGTGATTATGCCGATGATGGAATTTGGTCCGGCCCGGAAGCCGCGAGCGGCTTCCCTCGACCCCCGCCCGCTAACCGACTAGCGGGACCGCCGTGTGCGTACCCCCTTATAGGTCGTCTCGAAGCCGTATCTGCGATAGGTAGAAAACGTTTCTACGCCTAACTTGTTTTTGCGGAGAATGCTTTGAGATGGTATGGCCCTATTGTATGTATGAGATGCATGTGATGCATGTAATATTCTTTCATATGTGCAATCCACGTAATATTCTTTCATACGTGCAATGCTTGTAATATTCTTTCACGACTGCGAGTCGATGTAATCTTCAATTAGAGCTTCTATAGTAGTAGCTTAGTTTGAAGATATCAAGCATTCGACACTTGGAAGATGGTGCCGAAGATGGAGATCCTCGGCGCCGACATGGAGATGGAGATCACCATGTGAAGGGGGCCATACTATTTCACTATATGCTATTCTTCTTGCTTTCATATGTGATATGTTTGTTTGATAGGATAGCATCCTCGCAAAATTAAGTAGTAATGATGCCCTTCCAAATGTTGCACCCGTCACCATTATGCTCGTCAATGGTGGGTCTCGCCAAAGCGAGTGCCATTCTCTATCATAACACGAGGGGTATATGTCGGACATATACAGCGGGAGCATTTGGTTTACTTAACAAGGCTATCAAAACAGTTTTGGGCCTTGGGGCATAGGTTGGGGCGGGGCATGGAGATGCCACACCAACAACAAGAGTCACATAGAGATGTGATTAGCAAGGTGTTGCTTACCGATGTTACTAATTTTCTAGCAGATGCCAAAGCTCACTAGAAAATTAATTAACATGTGGATCTTGACCCAATACGTAACCTAGAGGAAGGTGGAAAATACGTAATGGGAGTCTTATGTTAAATTGTTTAACAAAAGACATAGCATAAACATTGTGCTAAACTTTGCTTTTTCATTGTAGAATAAATGGCGGTTAATACTACACCAGTACCTTTAATTTGCGATCTATTCTCGAAAAGAAAAATTAAATGGAACAAACTTTATGGATTGGTATCGCAACTTGAGAATTGTTCTCAAGCAAGAGCGTAAGGAGTACGTTCTTGAAGTACCCTATCCGAGGATTTGCCTAATAACGCCACTTGCAACGCACGGAGGGCTTATGAGAAGCACACTAATGATGCCCTAGATATAAGCTGTCTCATGCTTGCTACAATGTCCCCCGAGCTTGAAGCAATATGAGAGCAGTGATGCTCACACTATTATTCGGGGCTGCGTGGCATGTTTGAGAACCAAGCACGGGCCGAGAGGTTCAACACCTCAAAGTCCTTGTTTGCGTGCGAGCTTGTTGAGGGAATCCCGTCGATCCGCATGTGATAAAAATGATTGGCTACATTGAGAGTCGGAAAACTAGGTTTTCCCCTTAGCCAAGAGTTGGCTACGATGTGATTCTCCGGTCGCTCCCTCCAAGCTTCGAGCCATTCATATTAAACTATCACATGAACAATATGGATAGAACCTTGGCTGAATTGCATGGGATGCTAAAGACAGTGAGGAGAGTATCCAGAAGAATGGTCATCATGTGATGATGATGCGAAGGCTAAACGCAAACCACTGTCAAGAAACTTTGCACCAAGAGGAAGTTAACTCCCGATGAGATCGCGAGTGCCTCTAATGCAAAGAAGGGCAAGAAGGGTCGGCGGCATCGGATGCCGTTTGCTTCTATTGCAAGGAGACAGGCCAGCCTGGAAGAGGAACGCAAGAAGTACATGGAGGATCTCAAAAAGAAGCAAAGTACGACTTCGCTTGGTATTAATGTTATAGACATTAATCTTGCTACTTCACCCTCTGACTCTTGGGTATTTGATACCGGATCGGTAGCTCATATTTGCAAATCGTTGCGGGGAATGAGAAGAAGTAGAGGATTGAGAAGGGGCGAGGTGAACTGCGCGTCGGCAATGGAGCAAGCGTTGCTACGATTCTTTGTCGCGCACGACCACTTCATCTACCTTCGGGATTAGTTTTGGAATTAAATAATTGTTATTGTGTTCCAACACTATGTCAAAACGTTATTTCCGCTTCATGTTTGCAAGCGGAAGGATATGATTTTAGATCAATGAACAATGGTTGTTCAATATATCTCGAGAGATATGTTCTATTTTCATGCTCCATTGGTGAATGGATTATACGTTTTGAATCTTGAAGCGTCTCCCATCTATAACATTAATACGAAAGGCAACTCTCTAATGATATAAACCCCACGTTTATCGGCATTGTCGCTTAGGCCATATAAATAAGAAACGCATGGAGAAGCTCCATAAGGATGGATTGCTTCACTCTTTTGATTTTGAATCATTTGAGACATGTGAGTCTTGTTTACTTGGTAAGATGACAAAGGCACCTTTCACGGGACACGGTGAGAGAGCAAGTGACTTATTGGCACTCGTACATACGATGTATGTGGACCAATGAGCTCAACGGCGGAGGTGGTTATCGGTACTTCATTACCTTTACGATGACTTTAGTAGATATGGTTATATCTACTTAATGAGGCATAAGTCCGAATCCTTTGAAAAGTTCAAAGAATTCCAGAATGAAGTACGAATCATTTAGGGAAAACAATCAAGTTTCTACGATCGGATCGTGGAGGAGAATACTTGAGCCAAGAGTTTGGTAATCATCGAAAGATTGTGGAATTGTTCCACGTTGACTCCGCCAGAACTCCACAATGGAATGGGGTGTCCGAACGGAGAAATCGCACCTTGTTGGACATGGTGCGGTCGATGATGAGCCAAAGTGATCTTCCGTTATCCTTACGGGATATGCTCTTGAAAGCATTGCGCTCACACTAAATAGAGTTCCATCTAAGTCGTTGAAAAGACACCATATGAGATATGGACGGGGCAACCCCTTTGTTTGTCTTTTCTCAAAATTTGGGGATGTGAAGCTTATGTAAAACGTTTACGGTCGACAAGCTCACACCCAAATCGACAAGTGCTTCTTTGTGGGATATCCTAAGGAAACTAAGGGATATTACTTTTATAATCGGGAACAAGGCAAAGTGTTTGTCGCCCGACACGGTGTCTTCTTGGAGAAAGAGTTTCTTTCAAGAAGGGTTAGTGGGAGCAGGGTGCATCTTGAAGAAGTTCAAGAAACACCGAGAAAATGTATCGGCGACCACAGAACCACAACGGGAGGAGCAAAGAGTTGCGCCACCGGTTGTAGATACACCGCCCCACGGAGTGCGAAAGATCACGTCGTGCGCCTGACAGGTACACAGGTGCGGAACAACGTGATATATTGTTGTTGGACAACGATGAACCTAAGACCTATAAGGAAGCGATGGTGGGACCCGATTCCAACAAGTGGCTTGGAGCCATGAAATCCGAAATAGAATCCATGTACGACAATCAAGTTTGGAACTTGGTTGATCCACCTGATGGTGTCAAAACCATTGAGTGTAAATGGGTTTTTAAGAAAAAGGCCGATATGGATGGAAATGTTCACATCTATAAGGCACGATTGGTGGCGAAAGGTTTTAAACAGATTCAAGGAGTTGATTATGATGAAACCTTCTCGCCCGTCGCAATGCTTAAATCTATTCGGATTATCCTCGCGATTGCTGCATATTTCGACTATGAGATATGGCAGATGGATGTCAAAACGGCTTTCCTAAATGGAAACCTAAGCGAGGATGTATACATGATACAACCTCGGGGTTTTGTCGATCCGAATCGCTGGAAAGATATGCAAGCTACGAAATCCATTTATGGATTGAAGCAAGCATCTCGGAGTTGGAATATTCGTTTTGATGAAGTAATCAAAGGGTTTGGTTTCATCAAAAACGAAGAAGAGGCCTGTGTTTACAAAAGGGCGTGGGAGTGCAATTGTATTTCTAATCTTATATGTGGATGACATATTGTTGATTGGAAATGATATCCCTATGCTAGAATCCGTCAAGTCTTCATTGAAAAATAGTTTTTCCATGAAAGACTTAGGGAAGCGAATACATATTGGGCATTCGGATCTATAGAGATAGATCCAAGAGGCTAATCGGATTAAGCCAAAGTACATACATTGACAAGGTGTTGAAAAGGTTCAACATGCATGATTCCAAGAAAGGTTTCTTGCCCATGTCACATGGCATTAATCTTAGCAAGAATCGGTGTCCTCGGACACATGATGAGCGGAATAAGATGGGTATGGTTCCATATGCTTCGGCAATTGGATCCATCATGTATGCCATGCTTTGTACACGCCTGCATGTCTCGTACGCTTTGAGTGCTACGAGCGGATACCGTCGGATCCAGTGAAGGTCACTGGATGCCGTAAAAGAATATCCTTAAGTACTTGAGAAGAACTAAGGATATGTTCCTAGTCTATGGAGGTGAAGAAGAGCTCGTTGTAAGTGGTTACACCGATGCTAGCTTCCAAACAGACAAGGATGATTATAGATCGCAATCTGGGTTCGTGTTGCTGAACGGAGCGCGATCAGTGGAAGAGTTCCAAGCGGGATACGTTGCTGATTCTACAACGGAGGCCGAGTACATTGCTTTGCCGGAAGCTGCAAAGGAGGCTGTTTGGATCAAGAAATTTGTTTCGAGCTTGGTGTGATGACTAGTACGACTGGTCCAATGTCTCTCTATTGTGACAATAGTGGAGCCATTGCGCAAGCCAAGGAGCCGAGGTCACATCGAAGTCCAAACACATACTTCGGCGATATCATCTCATCCGCGAGATTGTGGACAGAGGTGATGTCAAGATATGCAAAGTGCACACGGATCTCAACATAGCCGATCCGTGACAAAACCTCTCCTCACCGAAAGCATGAGGCGCACACAAGAGCAATGGGTATTAGATACTTACATGATTGACTCTAGTGCAAGTGGGAGATTGTTAGTGATATGCCCTAGAGGCAACATGGAGATGTTGGATATCACGTCAATGTTTATGTATTTATGAATAAAGTGTTATTCGGTTCCATGAAATAGACATCTTGTATTGATCAATAAGTACGTGACTTATTTATGAGACTCGATATGTATGAATCTATTTCTAAACGATCCCGATCATATGTCATATTGTTGGAACAAATATGATTCTAAGATCGGCATGTTTATTGATTGATGATCATGTCTCATAGATCATGGGTATGGTGATACCAAATCAATAAACATGGACACATGTGTTGGAGAACACATTGTTGGATAGACCCACCATGAGACACTACGGAATTAATGTGCCATTAGTTGGTCTCGGGTAGTGTTGGTACAAAGTCCTTAGACCGAGATCACCATGGATTCCAACATGTGTAGTAGCCTACTTTGGGACTACCAAACGCTATTCCGTAATCGGGTAGTTATAAAGGTAGTTTTCGGGTTTGCTATGAAACATTGAGTGGGATGTGAGTGATCAAGATGGAATTTGCCCCTCCTTTGGAGAGATATCTCTGGGCCCCTCGAGGTAATGGATTATGGAAATGCATGGCCATGCTAAGTTGATTGAGGAGTCAATCAACAGACAGATAATCCAATACGGTTCGAGTGAATGGTTAAGTTATTGAAGGGATGGCACACATCTTGCCTATAGCTTAACTGGTATCGTGAGGCAAAGGGATTTGTGTACACATTACAGGTTCAGAGCCGATATTATATTCTTGTATACTATGGTGTCAATATGTCTTTGCTAGGCGCCCAGCTGTGTGACAGTCGGGAGTTGGACTCGAGCCGACGATCGGCTAAGTTAGACTATAGCCGAAACCGAGTATACCTGAACCTACGGGTCGCACGCTTAAGGGGATAAGAACGGGCATTCGAGTTGGACTCGGATACGGCTCGATCGGATAGGGATCCGATCGGATAGAGTCCTATGGGCTTACGACGTGTGAGCGGCCAAACTCTATATGAGATACGGATGAGATCCAATTCAAAATAGAGTCCTATGGGCTTACGACGTGTGAGCGGCCAAACTCCAATTCAAAATAGAGTCCTGAGCGGCTACTAATCCCAGTCGGCCAACTCTATATAAAGGAGGGAGGGGTGGAGAGCTGCCATATATCAATTGTATCGCGTGCAACAGAAGTCGCCGAGATCAATCTCCACGGAAACCCTCCCCACTTTCGAGCCAAACCCTAGCCTTGCATCGCGTGCTAGCACACGGGTGTACGGCGTTCTGTCCCCGGACGTGTGGATACCGGTAGAGGCGCCGTTGCTACGTTGCGCGCCGTTGATCGGGTTGTCTCCGGGAGTCGGCTACACTGTTCCGGATCGGATTGCCACGATTGGCTATTCCGCTGCACTCTACTCAATCGGTAACGATCTATTGGCCCTTACTTGCAAGTGTTCCTGGTTTGCACGGTAGAAATTTTTGTTTTCAGCTAGCGTAGCTTCCGCGTAACCCTTCAGATTTAGGCCCCGTCACTGATCTGTTTCAGCCAACGTATCCAGCAGACACGTGTATGATGGAGTGGTCGACACCTGTATGACATGGAGGCCGACACGTGTAAGGCGCGGACGGTGACACGTTTACAATTTCAGGAATGACATGCGGCTGCCTATTTTGCAGTTACATGCCAGAACGTGGCAGCTGACGTGGCAGCACGTCAGCGATGATGTGGCAGCACGTGGCTTTCAGATACATGGAATCTGACGTGGTAGACCATGAACGCGAGGTGGCATCTCATTACGTAATGATATTTTTTCGTCATAAAATTCCGACCAATTCGAGTATAATGCACACAGTACCTTGCATGCCCAGAAAACGAGAAACATAACATATTTTCACACATCAAGCACAAATCCATACATCACACATGAAAAAACTAGATGTTCATACAACCAAAGTTCCCAAACATAGGGGAACCACAAGTTCACCGACGCATTATTAGTTCATATCATAACCAACAAAGTTCACAGGCGCTGACCAACAAAGTTAGAGGCGCCGACTACGTACGCCGACCAACAAAGTTCGTAACACAATAGTGACCACAGAGACAAAGAAGCTAAGTAGCTCATTACCCGAGTTGAGGTTCAAGATGCGGCGAAGGATCGGATCATTAGCCTCTTGTTTCTTCTTGAACTCCTCCATCTCCTCTTGTGTCTTGAGCACAACTTCTTGGGTCTTGGCCAATGTTTCTTTTGTTTCTTCACCTTTTTCTTTAGGGTGTCGAGTTCTTGTTGAAGTAGATCAACTCGTGCCTTCTCTGCCCGTAAGTGCGTTCCCAAAGATGTGCTTCTCTTGTAGCCGATGCGGTAGATTTTGACCTTGGTGTTTCAAGACCAAAGGCATTCTTCGGGAATGAAGAAGCACCGGTTTGTGACAGGACCTTGGAAACAACTTCGGTGCTAGATCTTGGTGTCTCTAAACCTTCAGCGAGTTGGGCCAACATATTTTCCATGGCGGAGTCTACAACTTAAACATGCAAAATGATAGTTACTTATACTGAATCCATGTTACAAGCAAATATATGAAAATCATCAAAAATCCATCTTATAAGATCGAAAGTCATAAGAGAACATATAGATGCATATATTTACGTATAAGCACTTGAGATGAATTTACATTAACTTATGACATTACGATATCAACATACATCCAATAACTTCCCATTTCAGCAAGCATATGAGCACATATATGGAAATCATCATAGAACATATGGGTGAAAGCATTTATGAACATCATTTCTATGTACTAATCCCAGCCATCAATCATGTGTTAGTCCCATCCAAGAACCAATTTCACAATCACTTATAGTCATCCACACAAATCATACAAATGAGCATCCTTTCCATGTGTTAATCCTATCCAAAACCAATTATTAATATAAATTGACTTATGTACTCAACCCATCCAAGCAATGGTGTAGGGACTTACAACCTGTCTCTTTTGACGACATCCGTCATACCCTTCTTCTTCTTGCTGGTATGGCATTCCTTGAACATCTCCGCCGCATTGACGTCTCGTCCCTTGTTTTTCTCCATCCGTATTTAGTTTGAGAAAGAAATGAAGAAAATTAGCTTTTGTATCTATACACAAACGAAAATATATTGTAGCAGATTTTAAGCACTTACATATGTGTACAAGTGTGATATGTAGCTGCGAGATCCCGTCTTTGAGGGTGTTTGACGTTAGTACGGTTGCGCTTGTTCGTCTCGGATACTTCTGCAAACATGCACATTGCGAGACAAAATAGACAACACAAAGAAGTTGAATTATGGCATATCATACCTTCCCTTTTGGACCAGACCACTTAGCCATGAGTTCAAGCCACTGGTCATAGTCATACAGGAAACCGGGGAAGTTGTTCCGACTTCATTTGCCGGGACACCATTGAAGTACTGCTTCTTCAATAAGTATCTACGCTGGCGTACCCCAGATTGGAGTAGATTTGTGCAGGCTTGCTTTGTTGCCTCATCATTTCCATCAACTGCCAACCTGGTCTGAAAGTTAGCAGCCATGAGATTTAGTTATGAGCATTTGATATAATGACTTATGCAAAGTACCAAATGTACGCGCAAGGTACCGATTTACTTACAGATAACCGGCCCATGAATTCTCTCAAATGGTTGTCTTCATCCTTCTTGTATTCTTTCCAGTGAGATAGGATAGGCATGGTGGACCTAATGACAAGTCCAAATTCTACGAAGCAAGTTTAGCGGCTTGTACGGGCTTCTCGAGCCTTTTCTTCCCCTGGAGCAATTTCAATCTCCACCTTCTTCTCATAGCCTTTGTCATATTATCCGCAATTTGCCCTTTGTTGGCGGTCTTGGTCGTCTTGGAGCACGTCGTCGACCTACAAAGTTTAAGCTAGGAGTGTTAGAGTAGTCCACGCTTAAATCAAAGAATGTGATAATGCATGATCTGTTACTTGCCTTGAGGAACAATCTCGAACTGTTCGAGACAACTGTTCATCTCGCGTAGGTTGCTCATCAAATGCGAAAAGTCAAGATCTGGGACCAGGTGGGACGATCTCCTTCTTCGCCTTGCACCATAGGGGCTGTGTCACTGTTCGTGGGCGCTGGATTTAATTGGTCCTCGGCGATGTCATCATGTTTTGGGAAGTTGGTGCCGTACTTTTTCCGGACCTTGTTGAAACTCCGGAAGCGATACACTTCACGGAGTTGCCATCACCCTTTTGTTCCACCTGGAGGCATCCTGGTTTTCTTGTTCTTGGTTGGTTGACCCCGCTTGTTGTTGTTGTCAATTGCCTAACATACAAGGAATAATCTTATTAAAACTTGCATGAAAATAAGTATCGAATGTATATCGATATTAACACGGTGAAAATAAGAGATGCAAACCCCCAACCAAGATTCAAAGTACACCTTTTCTATGCTAGTATTAACACATTCATCATCGTCTTCCCGGCGCTCTTCATCGCTCTAGGAAGATATTCGGATGAATCGGACCGCTCGTCAGACCATTGTTTGGTTTCTTTGAATGTGCATTACGAAAAGAAGCGACCAAGGTAGCAAGACCCATGGATTGCAGCCTCTTGTTGTTCTGCGCGATTTGCAAGTTGCGAAGCTTTTCATAGGACCCTATTTGTGAACAAATTTTAGTCCAATTGATCCCTACTCCCTAAACCTAAATCGTAAACCCTATCTAGTAGAAGGCCCGCTAGACAACAAAAAACGACGCTACATAGGGGAACCAGCGAGAAGAACTAAATCCTAAACCTTAAAATGAGAACCAACGAGAAGATGCACTACATAGCAAAACCTGGGCTCGAGGGCACAAGCGTGTTGCGTGGCCGTTTAGGCATCGTCGATGGGTGCCTCCGTTGAAGTCGTGGCACGGCTTGACGAAGTGGTATGGCGCCTATGTCTCTGTCTCCTCCGGTGAGGTGGGCTTCGTGGTGTTGCTCCTACGCCGTATCCTCCGTTGGGGTGGACGTCGCAGTCGTGACTCTTCCGGTTGCACGGAGTAGATATGGGCAGCGGAGGAGTGGACGTGGGCGGCAAGTGGAGGAGTGGATCTAGGCGTTAGCGGAGGAGTGGACGTGGGCGTCGGCGGAGGTGGATGCGGGGGCGGAGGAGGAGTGGCGGCTGCGGCTAGGTCTCGGTCGGTTGGGAGGGACCGTCAAATATATAGTCGCCACTGAAGGTACTAATTTGTCCCTGGTCGATTGGGACAGGGAGCTGTCATACCGGAGGGCACCATGGGGTTTTCGCAGGCACCAAAATTGGGCGGGTTGAAGCTTGTGGACACCGGAACGTTAGGCGGGAGATGGAAAAAATTTGTTTTTTTCAGAATAAAATTGAATGGTTTTTCTATATATATGTTTGGAGACATTCAATGTGCAAGATGATAAAATTTGCACGATCTCTCTTATATATATACATATATATATACATATATATATATGTGTGTATATATATATGTATATATATGTGTATATATATATATGTATATATTTGTAACTATAAACATACACATTACAATATGTGTGCTTGAATGAATTTGAACACTTAATAAGTTGATTAGCGCTCCATAAGATCACATACAATACGTGCACGATCCCCTTCCACATACACATTACAAGATGCTCCCCGATCCCCTTTTCCCCTCGTCGCTGCGGGAGCCACTTCGGTCACGTGAGCTACGACCCCTCGACACCCCCCACCCCGAGTCCTTCGCCACTGGCCCATGGCCTTAGCGCCGGATGCACGGGAGCGGCGAGCAAGGTGCTTCGCCACGTTGCTCGCCGACCACATCGAGGACCGACAACTCGACTACTCATGAGTGCAATCCGTATGTACGTAATCTACCGAGTAACGAGATATGTGGTTGTAATCAGTTAGTTCATTAGTATGAAATTGAAGCGACGTCTTGTAAGATAGTCCGCCACACCTCGAAAAAATTTCGTCGTCCTCCACTGTACATGCTTAATTGGTTATATCAACACACATAGCTATATGATGTGTAATATCATATGCACTTCATATATACATGCTTGGTGTGTAAATATACACTTGATATGATCGTATGACCATGTATTATAGTGTGAGTTTTACAATTATTGTACCTTCACTATCACTTGTCTTGACCATGTCTTCTTCCTTCGATTGATGAGAACTTGTAAGTTACCCGCCACGGTAGATTTGGCTCCATCTACACGACGGTGCACCGGTGCATGAAGACATTGCTCTACATCTATTCCATCATCATGCGAAATCTAATTTTTGCCATCCTTATAGAGGTGGATGGCAAAATTTTGCCACTCCCCTCACTGTAGCTATGAGGGGATCCCGAAATCTTACAAGAGAGGCAAAAATTAAATATCCCTCATCCGCAACCCCAAGCTCGGATGTCGAACCAGGTTTCATCTTGGTGAACAATGCTCAATTCGGTTTCATTTACATCAAACTTGCTCCTATGCTCAAATTTTTGGACAACACGCCACTTTTCCCCAAACTTTGTGTCCTGCATGTAGAAGACCTTTTTGATTGGGTTGCTAATATAAATGGGTCGACATGTACCAAAACCTCTCTATATTGATGGATCTAAAATGGCCATCATCTCTAATGGTTCTAGATTTGTCATCTTGGCTGAACCAGTCACACCGAAAAGTACCATAGTTCGTGCGAATTCCAAACCTGGAGTTGTAGCTCAACTCAACTATCTCTCGAGCTGACCATAAAATTCAGTGAACAATCCATTATGTGTACCATCCACCAGCACACCACTATTTTGTGTTTGCCTTTGTCTTTCACGGTCAATAAGTGTTGTACCTAACACCATTCACACTTCGGGATGCCCATAATTTCACTCTAAGGTCGGGACGACGTGGATATTGCATATAGCCCATCAAGAACCTCTGTAGGATTATCCTTACACAACATCTTGATCTAATAAGACAACAAAAATTAAGAAAAGTTGAAATATATGAAAAGATTAATGAAGGACAACATATGAAGTTGAAAGAAAATCTGAACCACTTACATGACTCCTAAACCAAGCAGAAATTCTTTTTCCAACCTATTCTAAACATCATGGCCACCTTCTTTCTCTAACTCTTCTCTAAACTTGTTGCACACAGAGTTCACAATATGTATTGTTCATGCATGTTTAGCATACTTGTTCATTACAACACACAATTTAGAAAAAACATTGACCTTAAATATGGCTCCACCTCATCACAGTTGTTTAGCACATACCAACAAAGCTTGTCAAATTCTTTGACCTCAAGATATGTCTGCCTGTTGGCTCCCAAGAGTTTAACACCATGCTTGGAAGATAGAGAGGTCACCATGTGATGCTCCCTGATCCCATTTGTCATCATCCCAATTAAATCTAGTGACAACATCTTTGATGTACCTCGAGCAAAAGGTCAAGGCCTCATTAGCTATGTATGCCTCAGCAATGGATCCTTCAGGTCTAGCCGTATTCCTCACATACCCCTTCAAAGTGCCCATTTGTCTTTCAATCGGGTACATCCATCCATATTGACAGGACCTCTTAGGAGTGCTTCATCGGGAAGGTGGACAACCAAGTGGACCATCACATCAAAAGGCAAGAGGAAATATTTTCTCTAGCTTGCATAGTATCACGGGATTTCTCGCTTTTACGTTTGGTTACATCAACCCTTAGTTTCCTACGCAAAGCTCCGAAAAAAATTTACCCAACTCGCAACCGCTTCATATATGTCCTTGTGCACTAGTCCCGGAGACCAACAGTAAAATTCTTTGTAGGAGGATGTGGCAATCATGGGTTTTGAGGCCCCGCACCTTGGAACCATCTCGCACTAATGCATCTTGTCAGGTTGGAAGCATATCCATATGGAAACTGAATACTTTTTATAAATCCACAAAATGCAGCCCTTTCTTGTTTCTCCATGGCATACCATGCTGCTGGCATGGAAACTGAATTGCCATCATCTTCTTCTAAATGCAACTCAGGTCGTATGCGCATATCCTGCAAATCAAGTCTCGCATTAATTGTATCCTTATTCTTGCCCTCAAGATGGAGTATTATGCCCAGAAGGGCATCACATATATTCTTGTCTATATGCATCACATCAAGATTATGTGGCAACTTCAAGTGTTTCCAATAAGGTAGTTTCCATAGAGCGGACCTTCGGCTAAACAAGTTTGGCTCATCGTCCTTCTGTGCACGCTTCCTTTTCTTGCTGCCATCAGACTTTCTAGGACTAACATCTTTGACCTTATCTAGACACTCCAATGTCTCATCCATAACTTTTGTGGCTCAACCCGATTTTCTCGGTGTCCATCAAAGTCCAAGCTTCTTCGCCACTTGTGAGTTTTTGCAAGGTAGCGATGGTGTCCAATGTAACATATCTTTTTCCTAAGACTCCTTGGTAATGGATCTTTGCTGCAATAAATACATGCATAGTAACCTTTAGTAATTCGCCCTGACAATACACCCAAAGCTGGATAATCATGGATGCACCATAGTACTGCAGCATGAAGGTCAAACTTTGAAGCAGTGAATGCATCATAAGTTTTGACACCTGTCCAGAGTTTTAACAAATCCTCAATGAGAGGTTCTAAGAATAAATCAAAGTCCTTGCCTAGAGACTTTGGTCCAGGGATGAGCAATGCCATGATGTAGTTGGATGCATCGATGCATGACCATGGAGCGCGATTGTATACCGTTACAAGTACAGGCCACATGCTATAATTTGTGTTCATGTTCCCAAATGGATTGAACTCATCGTAGCTAAACCAAGCCTTAGGTTTCTTGCATCTCCAAAGCTAGGATACACATGATCAAAGTCTTTCCAGGCTTCGCCATCGATTTGGATGGCTCATTTCATTTTCCATTGGAATCCGCTTATCCTTGTGCCACCGGGTCTCCTGAAATGTTTCTTTGTTTGCAAACATCCTCTTCAGCCTGGGTATAATAGGGAAATATCTCAAAATCTTTTTAGGAACCTGTTTGGCACCCTCTGCATCTACCCACCTAGATTCCTTGCACTTTGGGTAGTTGTCATTTTTGGCAAGATCCTTCCGAAACAAGAAACAATTATTTTCACATACATGGATTAACTCATATCCAAGGACCAATTCTTTGAGATACTTCTTTGTTTTGTCATATGAATCGGAAGACCTCAATTAGGGAAGGACCACGACAATAATTTCAATATTGCACCGAATGTTGTGTTGCTTGATCCTATAGAATGACTTGATATGTAGCATTGTGAATAGAAAAGAAAACCTAGACTGAACAGAACCCGGGCAAAGAGCATGCTTTGCATCTTCAAGAACTTTGACAAACATAGGCTGTTCTCCATCTTCTTGGACAGCTATATACAAGTCAGCAAGCATCTCTGCCATACCCTGATCATTGTTGGGATCATCCGCATCCATCACATCACCTAGATCATCAGGTGCATTTTCACCCTCCACATATTCCACAATCTCAGCATCAAAAGGTTCACCATGGTGTACCCATCGAGTATATATAGCTGACCATCCATATAGATAGACATGGTCATGCACTTCTTTCTGACTCACTGAAGATTGATTCAGACAATTGCAACATGGGCAAGGTATAGCATCATCCGCATTGAATCTATCTCCAATAAAAGACATAAACTGATCAACACCATTAGTGAACTCATCGCTGAACCGAGTAGCATGAATCCACGTTCCGTCCATCTACTGCATTCAACAACAATTACCACTAATTCCATGACATGAATTGCAGGCAATGGGAGGGGACCATACCTCTAAGTACCTCAAGTAGGCTGCATCCTTGGTGTATGTACCACAGTGTGCCGCGTAGTGAGGAGGAGCCGGCCGGAGCAAGGAGCGGCGGATGCTGCCAGCCTGCAATTGCCCACCGAAGCAAAGAAGCCATAGCGGTTGCCCGTCAGCGGCTACTCTGGCGAGTGCCCGATGGAGCGATGAGCTACGCCGAACATCTCGCCAGTGCATCCTTGTGGCTGGCTGCCGGACGCGGCCCAGGGAGGTGTGTCGGAGATGCTTGACGATGATGTCCGCCGTCGGAGCACCTGCTTCCAGTCCCGTCCCTACCCGATTGGATCTGCCGTCTGTGTGCTCGATTCGATTTGGGTGGGAAGATTGGCATCACATATTAATGATTCAAAAATTTAATAAGAAAAAAATGTTTCCATGTTGGAACACATGTGAGCTTGTAGCCTGATGGTATGTGAACTTGTTTCTTAATTAGCAGGTCCCAGGTTTGATTCCTAGGCGCTTCACCTTTTTTCATTAACTCTACAATTATTTATGACAAAACTTATAACTAACATGTGGGCCCTGAGTGGTTAAACTGTATACTTTCACTTCTATGACAAAGCTTAGTGCATTTATATGACTAACATGTGGCCCCTGAGTGGTTAAACTGTATACTCACTTCTATGACAAAGCTTAGTGCATTTATATGACCAATTTTCCGCATTCATCACGGTTGTACGAAGGGGCGATGACCACATACAATATCGTGACGATCAATGTAAATTCTTCATGGATGAGGCTTGTTCAGTGACCAAAATTCATTTCGTCATTCTCAAAGCGTCATAGATCAAAGGTTTTCTAGTAGTGTTTCCATTTCCGAATCCGAAATTATCCAGCTGACACTATCCGTATCCGATTTTTCGGACGAAATCCGGATATTATCCGTACCGTTTTCACCCCTAGGGGGTAATGATAATAATAGTGGTTCCTTTTTGTCTTTTAATTGGCTCTTCTATTAGAAATTCCCTAGTGGAGGCGGAGCTTGGGCGACCACGCTTGGGAGGTGGCTCGGCCCGACAATTAAATCTCGCATAAACTAATAATATGCACCATTTATTTATTAATTAGGAGAAGTTGAATAATAGTATAATAAAAATAATCAACATGAACTCTTAGCAGATTTATAACTAAGGATTCAGAGAGTATAATTTTATAATATAATAAGGTGGGAATGATCCATCTCAAGAGGTTGGGCTATCCGTGTGTTACTGTGTGGGCTCCAAGCCCATGCAAGTACGAGTATCTGACATACTAAGAGGAATGGAACAGAGGGAACGAGATGTGTCCAGAATTCCCAAGAAAATCTTCGCCTCCTGATCTCATTCTGATATTCTTAAAACAATCATCCAATTAAAGTAATCCCATAATAGCAAGTTAATTAGCAAAACTTACAATAAACTGGAATATCTTCGAAAGACTATATAAATGAACACCCAGATAACCAATTATCTAATTAATTTGATAAATCAAACTTATTGTTCACTCTAACAATCTCTTTATCTATATTTTTCATTTTAAGCTTTTAGACATATGATAATGAGGCTCATATGTTAGCCTATATTACCAATTTCTTCAGAGATGGGGCGGAGGCCGCTTCGTGGGCGGAGGCCTCCAGACAGTAGCATAGACCATGACCTCGACAATAACGACAGTGGATGATGACCTTGACAGCAACAACGGATGAGAACGATGATGATGACAGTGGTGCTCCTGTGTGTGGGTGCGGCCGTATCAGGAAGAGAGAAGGGACAGAGGAAGAGGTGTCTGATGACGTGAGGCTCATGATTGGCAATTTAGTTTGACCAGCAAGGTGAGATGGTCAAGTTTGGCTAGCTATGAGTCAATTTGGTTGGTCGAATGGGGGCTGTTAGAGGATATTTTTCATTAAACTTGTTAAGTTTTAGTTTATTAGAGGGTGTTATTTTATTAAACTTGTTAAATTTTAGTTTGGTGAGTTTATTGGATATTTTTTGAAAATGCTCTGATAATCACAAATACTGTAATAATCACATGCATCATGTCGCGCCGAACACGCTAGAGGCCGGCCCCTGCCCATTGTTAATGTGGTCGACTCTTCCCTCGGATTCGTGCTGCGAGCGTGATTATTCTTGTAGATCAGCAAGTCAGGCCAAAAACACGACTGTAGATATTTGCAGAGAGAGATCCAGATATTCATGCGCAGATTGGATCGACGTAGCAAAGGCGACTAGCTAGGGCTAGCGATCAAGCTGCGATCGATATTTTGATTCAGCAAATGAGCAAATGCGAGTTAATTAATCACGAGAGGGATTTGATTACGCCAAGAAAAGAACGATGCTTGTTTTCTGGACATGTGGATGCATGGATACAATATTCATGTAGATGAAGTGGTATATACAACGTGTTGACATGTTCCCGTGTCTCTTTGCTACTTGGATTATCTAATTCTATGAGGGCAACAGTTTGTTACTCCCTCGGTCACTCCGTCCCTATATTTTAGTCCAAAATTCTACAGAGGGTTTTTTATTGAGGTTAACTAAATCTTTTAATGCTATTTGTTTTCTCGTTTTAACCACCTAACCAATAGTACTCTCCTCGCTTTCTTCTCTCTATTTTATATTCATCTTAATAAAACGTATAAGTGCTAGACCGATCTTTCGGTAAAAATAATAACTTCGATTTATTGGAGCAACATTTATGACCCGATTATAATACTGCACGGAGTAACTACACCTTAGCGACCGATACACCAATCCCACCTTGGTTGACGCGATCTTATAGAGCACGATCAACCAAACCAAGAGGGTTATTCCCGCAAGCAACCAAAGAACTCACAAGAACAATATGAATAGCAACTCAATTGCAAATATTAGTTTCAGATCTAATGCACATGAAGAAGGTGAGGTTTCGAATCGAATAGAACGGATGGTCTAGCCGACACACGCATCTATAAGGAAGTAGCAAGAGATAAACATATATAAACAAAACCCAAGTTGTTCTATCTTTCCTAGAAGATATACATAGGTGGGAAGATGCGTTGGGGTCACCCAACCCTAGGCGCGTACCTAATGGACTCCACTTGATACAAGGCCCATCGAGTCCAATTTCGATGGCATAAGACCTCGGGCGAATAAGGTATTTATACTAAATTGATGATTATGGCTAGCTCGTAATAGATATGGAAGTGAGGCTAGATCCTTTGGAAAGTAGACTTCATAAGCTTTTCATAAAGTACTTGAACACCCAAATCGAAGTCCGTATGAAACCGTAGCAACCGTCACAATTGAGCACCGTCCCGCAGTCCGATTCCAGCCCTAAAACGTGTTGAATTAGATCTCTTTCTTTTATTGGGCCAAAAGTGACGTGGTGACCTAATGGAGGACATTGAGAATACTTGGATTTGGGCGCCAATCAACTTCCTTTGTCCTCCATACCTTCCATGTTTGTTTAACGCTCTTTTTATCTATGTACATATTTTTGAAAATACAATAAACACACATCATGGTACAACAACAATTCATCAAAAACATCAAATACAATCTTGATAAAGAATTCTTTCACCTTTAAATCAAAAGTTCCTCATGTGGTTGTATCTGGGTAGGTCATGTCCTCGTCAAATAGCTTTTAATCTTTACTCCAATCTTATCTTAATTTGTTTTTACTAGCCAGAACAACAATTTAAGATTAATTATCTTAATCTATCTTAGGAACAGAGAGTATTATTACCCCTCCTTTTCAGATAATTTTTATCTTATCTTATTTATTTTAAAATAAGTTTATATTTGAGCAACAATTGCATTGATATATATGAAAATAAAAGAAAATGCATTAGAAATAAAAAAGTGGAGAATAATTGTATTATCCACACAGAAGGTGATGGAAAATTGTATTGCAATTTATGAGGATATTTTAGTTTTTGATGTGTGAAAATAAATTTATTTTAATATGAAAATAGTGTCATTCGTGTTTGAGTTGATTTTTTAATTTTATATCCGTCGTCCGAATTCCAACATACGGTAGGCGCACACAGCTTGACGCGGGAGTGTTTGTCTATTACGTGGTCGACTCGAACACGGGAGCAACAATCCGTCTGTTCATCCAAGGGCTGAGCTCATGTGGGCTTTCATCACGTAGCCCGGAGCAGTCAGTCACCAAAGCCCGTCAATTCAAAGGTCGCTCAGGCGCGTGCTCATGCGGCATTGCAGTAGGAGAGGGACTGAAGCAAGAGGCGCTGACCCAACGGTCAGGTTATAGAAGCAAGCGAACAACCCGTATACAGAAGAGTTCCTTCTTTCCTTAATCAAGTCTTCGGGCTGTTTTAAATTTTTACAATTTTGATATGATTGTGACCGGGTCGTAATAGATATGGAAGTGAGGCCAGATCCGTTGAAAAGTAGACTTCATAAGCTTTCCATGAAGTACTTGAACATCCAAATCGGAGTTCATATGAAACCGTGACAACCGTCACAATTCAGCACTGTCCAGCAGTCCGATTCCAGCCTCAAAACGTGTTGGATTTGATCTTTTCTTTCCTAGAGCCAAAAGTGATGTGGTGACCTGGTGGAGGACGTTGAGAATACTTGGATTTTGCCCCCAATGAACTTCCTTTGTCTTCAATGCCTTCTATGTATGTTTAATGCTCTTTTGATCCACGTATATATTTCGTGAAAATGTAAATGAACATACATCATGGTATAACAACAATTCATCAAAAGCATCAAATACAATCTTGATAAAGAATTCCTTCACCTCTAAATCAAAAGTTCCCCATGTGGTTGTATCCGAGTAGGTGATGTGCTCACAAATAGCTTTTAATCTCCTCTTCAATCTTATCTTAATTTGTTTTTACTAGCGAGAACAACAATCTTAGGGGGACAGAGAGAGTATTAATTACTCCTCCATTTCATATCATTTTTATCTTATCTTATTTATTGTAAAATAAGTTTATATTTGAGCAATCATTGCATTGATAAAATAAAAGAAGAATGCATTAGAAATAAAGAAGTGGAGAATAATTGTTTTAACCACACAGAAGGAGATGGTAAATTGTATTGCAATTTATAAGGATATTTTAGTTCTTTGATGTGTTAAAAACAAATTTATTTTAATATGAAAATAGTGCCATTCGTGTTTGAGTTGATTTTTCAATTTTATATCCATCGTCCGATTTCCATCATACGATAGGCGCACCCAACTTGACGCGGGAGTGTTTGTCTATTGCGCGATCGATTCGAACACGGGAGAAACAATCTGTCGGTTCATCCAAGGGCTGGGCTCATGTGGGCTTTCCTCACGTAGCTCGGAGCAGTCAGTCACCAAAGCCCATCAATTCAAAGGTCGCTTGGGCGCATGCTCATGCGGCATTGCGGTAGGAGAGGGACTAAAGCAAGAGGCGCTGACCCAACGGTCAGGTTATAGAAGTAAGCCAGAAGCCGGTATACAGAAGAGTTCCTTCTTTCGTTAATCAAGTCTTTGGGCTGTTTTGAATTTTTTACAATTTTGATATGATTGTGGCCGCTCGTAATAGATATGGAAGTGAGGCCAGTTTCATTGGAAAGTAGACTTCATAAGCTTTCCATGAAGTACTTAAACATCCAAGCCGGAGTCCATATGAAACCGTGACAACCGTCACAATTCAGCACTGTCCAGCAGTTCGACTCTAGCCCCAAAACGTGTTGGATTAAATGTTTTTTTCCTTGGGCCAAAAGTAACGTGGTGACCTGATAGAGTGTCACGCCCAGAAATTTAGCCAAATTTCTAGACTATTTTGTGTATGAAATCCCGTCCGGGAATCACCAGGGTACACAAAATGACAAATCAATAAACAGATCCAAAACGTAAATAAAGCATAAAATACTTACGTGAAGAGGCACTTAGTTCTCACACCCGAAAGAAAGCAAAGCAAAGCGGAAGAAAGCGATCCTAGCGGGGCTTCGGCTCCACTCCATAGGCAAACTCAATCCGGGTCCGAGCCTTGGTCTTCTAACTCCATCTTCGACTCAGAAGCACTACACTTCTGGGAAAAGGGGGAAATAGCAACGCTGAGTACAACCACCGTACTCAACAAGCCACACAGAGGGATGCAGACGTGCAAGGGGAGACAAGAGTGGCTTGGGCTATTTTGCATAAATGAGGTTGTAAAACCTTTTCTAGTTTAAAACAATAAAACAGTTGATTATTTAATCAAGATTAATCCTTCCACTGAACGACATTATCTCCACGTTGAACAGCCCAACCAAACCACCCGAACTAGTCTAGTTTCATTAAGTCAAATTATTAAGGTGGGACTAATCATGGTGAATCTGGTTGATCGCCCATAACCACAGGCACAACTATTCGAATAGTTTTACTCTGGCCAGAGCTGTACAACTGTACCCACAAGATACGATTCCACACATGTTGCCATGCCCCGAAGTATCGCCACGATACTGCAAGGGGGAAATCGTGACAAGACCCTTCGCATAACTCCCCCTGACCAAGCGACACCACACTAAGGTTTCGCCCCTACCCCTATGACAGGGTAGGCAGCCCCCCTGGTGCCTTGGTGAATCCGGCAGCCGCATAGACCTTGCCTGGTCCATCCGAACTCCATCACGCCCACCCTTGCCTGGATGCGTCGGCCAGGGAAAAGCTACACTACAAGTCCAGCCGTTGCCCATGCTGGCTTGTGGTAAGTACAGTAAGTCTTTCAGGGCATCCCATGAACCGGTCCTTAACTGCCATGGGTGCGACAAGCAAAACCATGCATCCACAGCCAACCATTTAGTCATATTTTAATTAACCAAGAACCTTTGCCAAGGTACCTCCGGTCTGAGACCGTCATTTCATGTGAGTATCAGTCTAGTAGCATAATTCTTCCATTAGGTGAGCTAGTGTAATTAAGCATGGCTAAGCATAAACATTTATAGCAAGGTCACATAAGTGACGCAAGCTAGTCAATTTAATCACCCAGGTTGACAATGAATGGATAACAATTAAACATGGCGCAAGCAATCAGATAGGTTGTCCTGATCCCCGTGTAATTAGCAAAACATGCAATTTTATTTGCAGACAGTAAATATTTTATAAATTGGGATCAAATATGCGTCAAGGAGGAATGTGACTTGCCTTGCTTCTTCAGCTGAACTTCTCTCCTTCGCGAGCGCGAACTCCCGAAATGACGAAGTCTACACGCTGGCATGCAAAACGAGGAAAAAAATAATAAAAACCAAATAAACAATACATGAAAAGTAAACAAACATGTAGAGCTCAATTTTTAGATGAATTTTACAATTTGAATGGCCCAATTTGGAGTTCGTATGGATTAGATATGAATTTTAGAAGTTTTAGGCCATTTAATTGAATTCTGGAAATTAAAATAATTTATTGCGCAAATTTTTATTTATTTTACGAGGAAAAAGGTGCTGCTGACGTCAGCGGCCGAGGGCTGACGTCACGCTGACAATAGCGCAGCGGCTACGGCGCACGGGACCACGGTGGACTCGGTCCACGGTCCACCACGTGGCTGGCCACACATGCGGCCATAGGGGACGCCCTGCCGACGTGGCGTTGACGTGGCGGCACCGCTGGCAGCCATGTCGGCCGCCACGTGGACGACGCAGATCGCCCCGAAGGGGATCGGGCGGCCACGAGGGACCAACGGCCCGGATCGCCCTCAGACCGATCCGACGGCTGGGTGCGAAGCAAGGAGCGGCGACTGCTGACCGGCCGTTCGGCGATGGCGCACGTGGCGGCGCAAGGGCCAAAAGGTCGCCGGTGGCAAGGGATGGCGCAACGGAAAGCGGCGGAGGCCACCGACGGAGATGGGAAGGAGAAGGGAAACACACCGCAGGGCACGACAATGGAGGGGCAGCGGTTGCAATCGGCGATGAGGCAGAGCGGCGGCGCGAGCGGTGCGAGCGGCGGAAGTGGTGCGTACGCATGCGTGCGCGGGCGCGAGGCGGCGACACGCGACAGACGGATTTGGCGCCTTGGGACCGAACAGAGGGGAAACAAAAAGAGGGAAGAGAGGGGAGAGGGAAATGGCTTACGAAGTACGGCGGACTCGGGAGGAAGATGGCGGCCGGCGCAAACGGCAAACGGGAGCTTTGGGAGAAGCAGAGGCCAACCATTCTTGGGAACTGGTGGAGCCGATGGTAGCGGGACTGGCGCGGCGAGCGACGGTTTGTGCGAATTGGCGCAGCCAGAGCGAGAAAAGCAGCGACGGCTTTGGGATCACGGTGGAGGCGTGGTTTCGGTGGCGATTTGCGGACTAGAGGCCGCGACCAGGAATCTAAGTAGGGCAGTGAAGGGTTACGCGGAGGCTACGCTAGCCGAAAACAAAAACTTTTAACCGCGCAAACCAGGAACACTTGCAAGTAAGGGCCGATAGATCGTTACCGATTGGAGTGTGCAGCGAAAACAGCCAATCAGGGCTATCCGATCCGGAACAGTGTAGCCGATTCCCGCAAGCCGACAGGCGATACCCAAGGACAGCCGATTCGCCAATCAGCCGATTCGCAAATGTAGCTGATTCACCGAGTCGTCGATCCGCGTTCTTGCGCCTCGCTCCGATGCGCTCGACCGCAGCCGATTCCTCCACAAACCGATCAACAACACGCAACGTAGCAGCGCCTACGGTATCCACACGTCCGGGGACAGAACGCCGAACACCCGTGTGCTAGCACGCGATGCAAGGCTAGGGTTTGGCTCGAAAGTGGGGAGGGTTTCCGTGGAGATTTATCTCGGCGACTTCTGTTGCGGATTCGGTTCAACGCGATACCGAAACTCTCCACCCCTCGCCCCTTTATATAGAGTTGGCCGACTGGGACTAGTGGACGATCAGGACTCTATTTTGAATCGGATCTTATCCGTATCTCATAGAGTTGGCCGCCCACACGTCGTAAGCCCATAGGACTCTATCCGATCGGATCCCTATCTGATCGAGCCGTATCCGAGTCCAACTCGAATATCTATTCTATCCCCAAGCGTGCGACCCCGTAGGTTCGTATATACTCGGTTTCGGCTATAGTCTAACTTAGCCGATCGTCGGCTCGAGTCCAACTCACCACTGTCAATAGCGGCGCCTAGCGGCACATATTGACACCATAGTATACAAGAATATAATATCGGCTCGAACCCGTAATGTGTACACAAATCCCTTTGCCTCACGATACCAATTAAGCTATAGGCAAGATGTGTGCCATCCCTTCAATAGCTTAACCATTCACTCGAACCGTATTGGATTATCCGTCCGTTGATTGACTCCTCAATCAACTTAGCATGGCCATGCATTTCCATAATCCATTACCTCGAGGGCCCAGAGATATCTCTCCAAAGGAGGGGCAAATTCCATCTTGATCACTCACATCCCACTCCATGTTTCATAGCAAACCCGAAAACTACCTTTATAACTACCCAGTTAAGGAATAGCGTTTGGTAGTCTCAAAGTAGGCTACTACACATGTTGGAATCCATGGTGATCTCAGGTCTAAGGACTTTGTACCAACACTACATGAGACCAACTAATGGCACATTAATTCCTGTAGTGTCTCATGGTGGGTCTATCCAACAATGTGTTCTCTAACACATATGTCCATGTTGATTGATTTGGTATCTCCATACCCATGATCTATGAGACATGATCATCAATCAATAAACATGCCGATCTTAGAATCATATTTGTTCCAACAATATGACATATGATCAGGGATCGTTTAGAAATAGAGTCATACATAAAGAGTCTCATAAATAAGTCACGTATTTATTGATCAATACAAGATGTCTATTTCATGGAACTGAATAACACTTTATTCATAAATATATAAACATTGATGTGATATCCAACATCTCCATGTTGCCTCCAGGGCATATCACTAACAGGCAGTGCACATATCGGTGATCGAAATGAAGCAAAGCGGCGGGTGGCGCAAATTGGGCGACCGGAGTTGAAGTGGGGCGGTGCGGCTCGGTATTGCGGTGGAGAAGGCGTTACGGCGGGCGGAGGAAGAAGCGGGATGGAGGCCATGTTGCGGCACGACGCGGGGAAGCCTACGACGCAAACGGAAATACTCGGCATCGGCTAGGGTGGTGGTGGCGTGTGACCGAACGTGGCCGGCGGCAGCGGTGGTGCGGTTTCTCGGCGCGGGAGCTCGAGAGGCAAGGAATGACGCAAATGCTTGAGGGGAAGTACTCGCCGGCTATAGGGGATGCTTTATAGGGGGTCGCAGGGTGCGGACGTGGGCCGAGAGTCGCGGATTAAGGCGATGGGTTGAGGCGGTGCGACAATGGCGACGGCCGGAATTTCGGATTCGATCGTTGCGTGCACGGGAAGCGCGGCGAACGTGGTGCGAGGTGCGGGCGGCGTGGAACGGTACGGAGCACGCGGGCGGCCGAGAGGTGCGGGGCGTGGGCGCGGCTCCGACGGCGTGAGCGCGGGAGGTGCGACCGGAGGTTAGAGATGGCCCCGGCAGGTGGGGCCCACCTGTCGGTGGCTCGGGAGGAGGGGAAAATGTCTGACAAGCGGGACCCACGCGACAATGAGAGGAGAGAGAGACGGAGTGAGGGTCGCAAATAGACTTCGTGCAAGGAGCGGGCCGCGAGCCGGGCGGGCCGAGGAGAGAGAGAAAGGCGAGCTGCGGGGAGGGAATCGGACTTTGCGCATTGGACCGAAAACTGCCCAAGCACAGGAAGGAGATTAAACTTGTTTTTTCCAATTATTTAATCACATAAACGACATTTGTATTTTTATAAATACTCTCACCGCCCAAATAAAATTCAAGAAAAATCCCGAAAATATATGGACACTCAAAGTATTTAATGAAAGTATAAAACATCATTTATTGATTAAATAATTTCTTTAAATAATTATTTAAATGCCTTTTGTATTATTAGAATTATTTCTAGAGCTCCAAAATTTCACGAAAATTTCGTAGAGTATTTTAGGGCGTGGAGAATATTTCAAAAATATTTCTAGCCATGACTTTTAAAGAAAAATTTGATTTCCTTAATTCATTCACTCGAGTAATTTACTTTTTTTAATAATTTCTAGAAAATGCATTATTAAATAATTTTTAATCCCGATCGAAAATCAGCGCGTGACATAGAGAATGTTAGGAATACCTGAATTTTGCCCCCAATCAACTTTTTTTTGTCCTTCATTCCTTCCATGTATGTTTAACATTCTTTTTATCCACGTATATATTTCTGGAAATGTAAATGAACACCCATCATGACATAACAACAATTCATCAAAAGCATCAAATACAATCTTGATAAAGAATTTCTTCACCTCTAAATCAAAAGTTTTCCATGTTGGTATATTCGAGTAAGTGATATCCTCGTCAAATATCTTTTAATCTCCTCTCCAATCTTATCTTAATTTGTTTTTACTAGCCAGAACAACAATCTCAAGGGGACAGAGAGAGTATTAATTACATTTTTTTATCTTATCTTATTTATTTTAAAATAAGTTTATATTTGAGCAATCATTGCATTGATATATATGAAAATAAAAGAAGAATGCATTAGAAATAAAAAAGTGGAGAATAATTATATTAACCTCAGAGAAGGTGATGGAAAATTGTATTACAATTTATGAAAATATTTCAGTTTTTTAATTGCTATGTATGTGTGAATAATAAATTTATTTTAATATGAAAATAGTGTCATTCATGAGTTGATTTTTTTAATTTTATATCTGTCGTCCGATTTCCAACATATGGGATGCGCACCCAACTTGACGCGGGAGTATGGATTATTACTGTTGCTTTTTTCATTGATTTATTACAGATTTGCACAAAATACTGTACGGACAGTATATAGTTATTTTCAATGTTACAACTGACAATTTCCCTGTATTAATGCCACCGGCTCCCATCTTTTGCCTAACGGTTTACAAGCCGCTGCCAAAATTTAAAATTTAAACCTTAATTTTGAGATTGATTAAATGTTTTTTTATCAAAGTTTATTTTTTAACTATTAGGTTTTAAATCGGTAAAAGTATATACATAATTTTTTTTAATAACACACATTAGAGTAACCGATGAGGCCTTAAATGCTCAGTTGGATTTTAATATGGATGATTTCATCATGATAAGGAGAACAGCGATATAAACCATCTATTTTGCCAAAAGTCTTGTGTAAATTATTTTTATTAGCACCCCTAATATTTAATCCTGTGTTCACCACTATGTACCACTATGTACATGTATGCCTTTTGTTCACACGCATATTGGTTATGAGTAAAAACCTGCGTGCATAGGATTCGAACATGGTTTCTCAGACAATCCCCCGGCATAACTCAGATTAAAAATAACCCTAATAATATAATGTTTATAGTATTTTTATTTTTTATAGTGCACGTGTATTTTGTTAGTTAGTATTAAATAGAAAAATACAATCTGCCGAGTATATAGCTATACTTTTAGCTTTATAAAAACATAAAGGGATTCTTTAACTTGGAACGGGTGAATATTTTGACCGCACAAAGTTAGCCTTTTCTACAAAGTTGGGACACGTGTGGAATTTGTCTGTGGTGTCGTCACTGCCAGCCTCAATTGTCTGTTCCGACTTCCGAACATCAAGAGTTAAACAGTTGGGGTCGTTGCATTTCTCATTTTCGCGCGGTAAAAGGTCATTGAGTAAAATATGCCGAACTGGTCACATAAACACTCGGTTGCTGTCAGGTATAGATCTTACTCGAAAATTAGCGTGCCGGTTGGCACGCTTTCTTTATAGCCCGTTACATTGTTCAGCGCGTGCTTGAAACATAAAAAAGTTATAAGATATTTTTAGCAGTTAGTTCAACTTCTATCAAATATTGTATTCCCTTGCATATCATTCTATGAGCATAATCTCCTGCAATGTTAATTTGGGATTGTGTGTTATCTACGTTTCCGATGGATGATTGGTTGTACACGTTGAGTTTCTAACAATTACTTGAGTAAATTAAATATTAGAAAGTATTAACAAAGTAAAAGGTAGGTGGAGTTAAATGTTCTTAAAAATATTAGAAGGTTGATAAGTTTTTTTTTTAAAGGACTGATTGTAGGCGAAGAATTATGGGAAAATCTGTACTCAGATATTAGATGGTAGGATCCAACTCCTAAATCCTAGAAGTGGAATTTGGAGTTAAGCTGTGGCCTGTGAACGGTCTTTGGGTTCACTCCACCTCTTTAGTTTATTTGTATAAGTTGTTGAATCAAATGTGTTTGATTTATATTTTATATGATGAAATATTAGATTTATGCTTTAATATTTTATGTGTGATATTTTGTGTAGCGGTTAGACCGGTTTGATTTATATTTTATATGATGAAATATTAGATTTATGCTTTAATATTTTATGTGTGATATTTTGTGTAGCGGTTAGACCGGCTAAGACACGTCGGTCGACCGGTGTATACGCACGGTCGGACCGGAGGTGTGTGTGCGGTCGACCGATCGAGTTCGACTCATAGTCGGTCGGGACCACGCACGGCCCGACCGCAGACTTTGGTTTCGGTTTGATTTCTCGGTTTTAGATTGTTTCTTTGTTGATTTGATTTCTAGATGATTTCTATGCATATGGTTACCGTTGACAAGCTAATGTGAGTCAAGTTTGGACAAACTTGTGCTCGTATATCGTTTGTTTGTCGTATCTGTGCGGTATTGCTTGAGGCCTCGGATAGTATTGCCGGTGTCGGATCGGAGTCGACTTGGGAGAAGTAGACGTCCAGCACGTGGGGATACTAAAAGGCTAGAGGATAATGCACTGAAAGATGGAGAATCTATATGGCATATGAGAGGGATAGTATGTGGAGTCGAATTTGGAAAGGAGTCCGAATTTGGGAAATTTGTAGCGGCAAGAGAGGGTTTCTTATGTGGATTAGAGTCCTACTTGGTGAATAATTCGTGGACCTACTGCATGTATAAATAGAGAGGGAGGGTGTGCCTCCTAGATATCGATTTTCAAGAGAGAAATTTGAGAGAATAGATAGGGTTTCAAGTTAGGTCGAGATTTTGGTGAGGAGTGCTGTTGTTACACTTTGTAAACACTTTAGATGCAATAAAGGTGAAATAGTTTGACCTACTTCTTCGAGAGTTCATCTACCGGTGTTTTCTAGATCTCGACAGTCTGACCGTAGGTGTGCGCGCGGTCTGACCAACGGGTTGTGGCGGTGGTCCAACCGGAGGCTAGTCGGCGGTCTGACCGGCCAGTAGGGGCGGTCTGACCGGCCGGTATAATGCAGTGTGACCAGCGGCGGCTTCAACAGGTTCGGTTTATCTTTATTTTGTAGATCGGTGTCATTGATAACTTTAATTCTACAAGAGATTCGGGTTTTTGGTTTTTGCTACCATTTACCCTCTCTGGTAGATTTATTTGGTCTTGTTCGATCCTAGATAAGTTGCTCTAATCCTCCTCATTTTTTTATAAAGCTGAAATTATTTTGTTAGGCTTCAACTTTAAAAAAGATGGATTGAAACTGAATAAAAAAAGATGGATTGAAACTGAAGCCCTGCTAAATAGATCACTTCACTAAGTATCATACCAATCACCTCTTATTTTTTTCTATCTTACCTCTAACCATTCTATCATTTCCCAACCGTCTTTCATTTAATAAGAGGTATTTCTCCCTAAGAAAAATAGCTGGAATATTTTATATTTGTAGAGGAAGTACACTTAACCCCCCTCGATTCGCAAGATATGAAGATAACAGGAAATAGAAAAATGGAGGAATTGAATTGGTCGGTTGGCTTGGTGCTATCCGGTGATGGTAGGGTAGGAGACTGCTGCTCATATTTTTATTGGATTTTCCTTTTTTTCTCCTTAATAATCATGAGTTTTCTTCTATCGGATGGTTGAATGCCTCTGGGAGTGATGTTGCAAAGGGCTAGAATCTAGATATAGTTGTAAGTCTGTGGATCTTGATTGTTTAACTGGATTTTTATTTTCAATTTTGATTTTATATTTGATCGGTTCTAGAAGTCTCCATGTTTAGGTTGGAAGCTTCCGGGAGCTGAATTTTTACTGGGCTTAACTTTTTCTACCACATTTCGTGTAAAAATTTTCTACATAGAAGTCTCTTGAAAAAATTAAATAAATCTATTTTTAAGTTTGTTCAAAGTTTTCAAGTTTGTAATAATTAATACTCGATTAATTATATGCTAATGACTTATGCTGCTGAAAATTTCCGCCTAAACCTTAGTCATCTTTCAAAGTGTCAAGTCAATTTTTTTAACGTGGCATAAAAATCACTCTCCCATCCACATCACTCCCATCCCGAGGTGACTGCGAAAAAAACCCCGTCGTTGCTCCCCTCCTTCTCCCTTCCATCTTGCCGCAGCCCGAGAGGCTCGCCGGCAAGCCGGATGTCTTCAAGGACGGTGGCGGCAGGGTGTGCTGTCCTCGAAGACGCCATAATAGCTGGGGCACCAAGGTTGCTCGGGAGGCAGAGCTACTTGGTTTTGGCCTCTCCCTCGACAGGAGTTGGCAAGAAGTTAGAACTGACGCAGGAGGTGATGGAGAAGGTGGTGGTGATGGGGTTGAGGGTGCAGCAGCGATGAGGATGACTAGATTCAGCCTCCCTTGACCGGATTTGGCGATAGCACTGGCAGGGATGCCATGACGGTAGCGCTCATCCACTATGGTGGCAGAAGCGAGGCGTGGCGATGGCACACGGTGATGGGGAGGGTAGGAGGTGGTGGAGAGGGCGCGGAGGCTCAAGATCAAGCACCCTCTCGTCTGGATCTGGTCACTATCCGATGAGAGAGCCAGGATCTATGGTGGAGGTCCTTGGTGCGGTGATGCCACGCCCGACTTGCACCCAGGGTGGTGCTGAGGGCAACGACCAAGGCAATGCATATGCTGATGGCAATGTAGGCTGCTATAGAAGCTCAGCGAGAGCAATGGGGCAATGACCAGGCTTGTTGAGCCACCGTAGCATGATGGCACGTGGATGACTGTGGTTGGCCAATGGAGGGGCACAGATGCAGCAAGTTCGTGTGCCGACAGAGGCTGTTGGGTGGTGAAGCGCCGGGGTGACGATGATGGCAGGGGTGAGAGTGTTGTAGGCAAAAGGCTAGCTCGATGTTTCTCCGAGCCAGCAATGACAACACTTTCAAGAGCTGTGTTCCTCCTTTGGGGTGTTGTCAAGCTCCACCCTTTCCCTCGCTAACAGGACTCTCTCCGGGTGAAAACCTAGTTCATGATTGAACAGACGATAGTGATGTCTTTGTTGTCATGACTTCCTTGAAGGTGTTGTCCAGAAGGCCCTTGTTTTCTCGCCACGTGGGCTTCTCTCTTGCCCTCTCCTGTAACGCCCTGAAAATCGGAGAATTTAAAAACGGGAATTAAAAATCAGAACTTACAAAAAACTTTCTGCTTGTTGCTACTTGATCAAGTTTTTCGCTTCTTATTTGCCGACTTGGTTGCATAAATTTATATGTGAGCGATTCATCTCGGTGTTTCGAAAAACCTAATGATTTGGATTTCCGTTCGGGAGAAAAATCTCGGAGTTTAGGATTGAGAATTTTAAAATAAAATAGGAAAAGGGTGTGGATTCATAAAAATACATATTTGGGAAACAAAACGTTATTTTGATGATTGTGAAATATTAATTAGAAAATAAAATGGGCAATAAAATATTTTAGAGGATTCATATAAAGTCTAGAAATTAACTGGAAATAAAATTGTGATTTATGGAATTTGAGAAAAAGAATTAAATTAAATAAGGTGATATATATTTTTAAATAAATAAAAGTGGGTGAAAAGTTTGGATATATATTTTTAAACTAATGTTGTGAATATTAGATTTTTATTTTGAATTTTTAGAGTGAAGGAAAATTAAAATTGGAAATTAGAATTTAAAATCGAGAAAATGGAGAAAGTGTACTGTTCATGTATCGCTAAGTGTTCGGCCCGGTCCTCCACCCCGCGCACGCGCGCGCACGTGCCGCGCGCCGTCGCCCGTGTGACCGACCCCCACCTCGCGCGCGCCACGCGCCACGCTCCCGTGCCGCGCCACAACCCGGCCGGCCTCGCGACGCACGCTCACGTCGCCGTGCCGGACCCCGCACGCGTGCGCCGCCGCGCGTCGCCCGCCGTACGGACCCCGTCCTCGCCGCGCCCGCCCCGCGCCGCGCGTGCCGCGCGCCAACGCCCCGCCGGACCCTGCGCGTCACCCGCGTTCGCCGCGCCGATCCCCGCCAACCCGTGGGCCGCACGTCCTCTCCCCTGTTTCCTCCCGCCGCACCTATAAATAGGGCCGAAGCCCCATCTCCTTTCCCCACCTCGCCGCCGTTCCCCACCCCTCTCCCTCGCCATTTTCTCTCGCCGCAACCCTAGCCGCCGTGCGCCACCGACGCCGAAGCGTCGCAAGCCGCCGCAGCCGCCGAGCGCCGTCGCCGCCGCCAGTGTGGCGGTGCTTCGCCGTCTTCCTTGCCGTCGCTGTCGTCTCCAGGTGAGTTCCCGATGTTAGTGATATGCCCTAGAGGCAACATGGAGATGTTGGATATCACGTCAATGTTTATGTATAAATGAATAAAGTGTTATTCAGTTCCATGAAATAGACATCTTGTATTGATCAATAAGTACGTGACTTATTTATGAGACTCGATATGTATGAATCTATTTCTAAACGATCCTCGATCATATGTCATATTGTTGGAACAAATATGATTCTAAGATCGACATGTTTATTGATTGATGATCATGTCTCATAGATCATGGGTATGGAGATACTAAATCAATAAATATGGACATATGTGTTAGAGAACACATTGTTGGATAGACCCACCATGAGACACTACAGAATTAATGTGCCATTAGTTGGTCTCGGGTAGTGTTGGTACAAAGTCCTTAGACCTGAGATCACCATGGATTCCAACATGTGTAGTAGCCTACTTTGGGACTACCAAACGCTATTCGGAATCGGATAGTTATAAAGGTAGTTTTCGGGTTTGCTATGAAACATGGAGTGGGATGTGAGTGATCAAGATGGAATTTGCCCCTCCTTTGGAGAGATATCTCTGGGCCCTCGAGGTAATGGATTATGGAAATGCATGGCCATGCTAAGTTGATTGAGGAGTCAATCAATGCACGATAATCCAATACGGTTCGAGTGAATGGTTAAGCTATTGAAGGGATGGCACACATTTTGCCTATAGCTTAAGCTGGTATCGTGAGGCAAAGGGATTTGTGTACACATTACAGGTTCGAGCCGATATTATATTCTTGTATACTATGGTGTCAATATGTGCTGCTAGGCGCCGCCGGGATGTGTCACTGAGTTAGACTCGAGCGACGATCGGCTAAGTTAGACTATAGCCGAAACCGAGTATACCTGAACCTACAGGGTCGCACGCTTAAGGGGATAGAATAGATATTCGAGTTGGACTCGGATACGGCTCGATCGGATAGGGATCCGATCGGATAGAGTCCTATGGGCTTACGACGTATGGGCGGCCAACTCTATGAGATACGGATGAGATCCGATTCAAAATAGAGTTCTAATCGGCCACTAGTCCCGTCGGCCAACTCTATATAAAGGAGGGAGGGGTGGAGAGCTGAATAGACATCAATTGCATCGCGTGCAACGAAGTCGCCGAGATCAATCTCCACGGAAACCCTCCCCACTTTCGAGCCAAACCCTAGCCTTGCATCGCGTGCTAGCACACGGGTGTACGGCATTACCGTCCCCGGACGTGTGGATACCGGTAGAGGCGCCGCTACGTTGCGCGCCGTTGATCGGCCGGATCGGGCCGCAATCGGAGCGATCGGCTGTGGTGGAATCGGCCGCGGTCGGGCGCATCGGAGCGAGGCGTGAGAACACGGCCGGACGACTCGAATCGGCTGATTGGCGAATCGGTGCATCTCTCGGAATCGGCTACACGCCTGATCGGATTGCCACGATTGGCTATTCCGCCGCACTCTACTCCAATCGGTAACGATCTATCGACCTTTACTTGCAAGTGTTCCCGGTTTGCGCGGTTAAAAGTTTTGTTTTCGGCTAGCGTAGCCTCCGCGTAACCCTTCAAGTGGTATCGAGCTAATCTTGCTTAGTTCGGGTTTTAGATTGGATCGGAACAAGTTTTGCACACGGGTTGATTAGATCAATCGGTTTTACGGGATCGTTGAGGAGAGTTAATGGTAATTGCGTTCCTTGATAGTGTATCGGAACGGCGTAATGTGATTACGTCGAAGCAATTTCCATATAACTCGGTTTGAGTTGGTTCGAGATAGCGTTCCTTGATAGTGTATCGGAACGGTATAATGTGATTATACCGAAGCTATCTCGTAGTCCGATCTTGTTAGTCTGCCTCGCGCCTACGCAAACCATCTCCCTTGATAGTGTATCGGGACAGCATAATATGATTATGCCGACATGGTTTCCGTAAGCGAATTCATAGATTGGATCTATGAATTTCGTGTGGTGTTCGGCTGCCCGAAGCCCACGAGGGCGGCTCCCCGACCCCGCCCGCTAACCGGACCGCCGTGTGCGTACCCCCTTATAGGTCGTCTTGGTGTCGTATCTCTGCGATAGGTAGAAAACGTTTCTACGCCTAACTTGTTTTTGCAGAGAATGCTTTGAGATGGTATGGCCCTATTGTATGTATGAGATGCATGTGATGCATGTAATATTCTTTCATATGTGCAATCCCGTAATATTCTTTCATACGTGCAATGCTTGTAATATTCTTTCACGACTGCGAGTCGATGTAATCTTCAATTAGAGCTTCTATAGTAGTAGCTTAGTTTGAAGAAATCAAGCATCATGCACATTGGAAGATGGTGCCAAGATGGAGATCCTCGGCCCGACATGGAGATGGAGATCACCATGTGAAGGGGGCCATACTATTTCATTATATGCTATTCTACCCTTTCATATATGTGATATGTTTGTTTGATAGGATAGCATCCCTCACAATATTAAGTAGTAATGATGCCCTTCCAAATGTTGCACCCGTCACCGTTATGCTCGTCAATGGTGGGTCCGCAAAGCGAGTGCCATTCTCTATCATAACACGAGGGGTATATGTCGACATATACATGCAGGAGCATTTGGTTTACTTAACAAGGCTATCAAAACAGCTTTTGGGCCTTGGGGCATAGGTTGGCGCCGGGGCATGGAGATGCCACACCAACAACAAGAGTCACATAGAGATGTGATTAGCAAGGTGTTGCTTACCGATGTTACTAATTTTCTAGCAGTGATGCCAAAGCTCACTAGAAAATTAATTAACATGTGGATCTTGACCCAATACGTAACCTAGAGGGAAGGTGGAAAATACGTAATGGTAGTCTAATGTTAAATTGTTTAACAATAGACATAGCATAAACATTGTGCTAAACTTTGCTTTTTCTCGTTGTAGAATAAATGACGGCTAATACTACACCCGACCTTTAATTTGCGATCTATTCTCGAAAAGGAAAAATTAAATGGAACAAACTTTACGGATTGGTATCGCAACTTGAGAATTGTTCTCAAGCAAGAGCATAAGGAGTACGTTCTTGAAGTACCCTATCCCGAGGATTTGCCAACTAATGCCACCGCAACCGCACGGAGGGCTTATGAGAAGCACACTAATGATGCCCTAGATATAAGCTGTCTCATGCTTGCTACAATGTCCCCCGAGCTTCGAAGCAATATGAGAGCAACGATGCTCACACTATTATTCGGGACTGCGTGGCATGTTTGAGAACCAAGCTCGGGCCGAGAGGTTCAACACCTCAAAGTCCTTGTTTGCGTGCGAGCTTGTTGAGGGAATCCCGTCGTCCGCATGTGATAAAGATGATTGGCTACATTGACATCTGGAAAACTGGTTTTCCCCTTAGCCAAGAGTTGGCTCGATGTGATTCTCTAGTCGCTCCCTCCGAGCTTCGAGCCATTCATATTAAATTATCACATGAACAATATGGATAGGACCTTGGCTGAATTGCATGGGATGCTAAAGACAGTGAGGAGAGTATCCGAGAAAACGGTTATCATGTGATGATGATGCAAGGCTAAGCGCAAACCACTGTCAAGAAACTTTGCACCAAGAGGAAGTTAACTCCCGATGAGATCGCGAGTGCCTCTAATGCAAAGAAGGGCAAGAAGGGGTCGGCGGCATCGGATGCCGTTTGCTTCTACGCAAGGAGACAGCCACTTGGAAAAGGAACTGCAAGAAGTACATGGAGGATCTCAAGAAGAAGCAAAGTACGACTTCGCCGGTATTAATGTTATAGACATTAATCTTGCTACTTCACCTACTCGACTCTTGGGTATTTGATACCGGATCGGTAGCTCATATTTGCAAATCGTTGCGGGGAATGAGAAGAAGTAGAGGATTGAGAAGGGGCGAGGTGAACTGCGCGTCGGCAATGGAGCAAGCGTTGCTACGATTCTTGTCGGCACGATACCACTTCATCTACCTTCGGGATTAGTTTTGGAATTAAATAATTGTTATTGTGTTCCAACACTATGTCAAAACGTTATTTCCGCTTCATGTTTGCAAGCGGAAGGATATGATTTTAGATCAATGAACAATGGTTGTTCAATATATCTCGAGAGATATGTTCTATTTTCATGCTCCATTGGTGAATGGATTATACGTTTTGAATCTTGAAGCGTCTCCCATCTATAACATTAATACGAAAGGCAACTCTCTAATGATATAAACCCCACGTTTATCGGCATTGTCGCTTAGGCCATATAAATAAGAAACGCATGGAGAAGCTCCATAAGGATGGATTGCTTCACTCTTTTGATTTTGAATCATTTGAGACATGTGAGTCTTGTTTACTTGGTAAGATGACAAAGGCACCTTTCACGGGACACAGTGAAAGAGCAAGTGACTTGTTGGCACTCGTACATACGATGTATGTGGACCAATGAGCTCAACGGCCGAGGTGGTTATCGTACTTCATTACCTTTACCGATGACTTTAGTAGATATGGTTATATCTACTTAATGAGGCATAAGTCCGAATCCTTTGAAAAGTTCAAAGAATTCCGGAATGAAGTACATAATCATTTAGGGAAAACAATCAAGTTTCTACGATCGGATCGTGGAGGGGAATACTTGAGCCAAGAGTTTGGTAATCATCGAAAGATTGTGGAATTGTTCCACGGTTAACTCCGCCAGAACTCCACAATGGAACGGAGTGTCCGAACGGAGAAATCGCACCTTGTTGGACATGGTGCGGTCGATGATGAGCCAAAGTGATCTTCCGTTATCTTTACGGGGATATGCTCTTGAAACAGTTTGCGCTCACACTAAATAGAGTTCCATCTAAGTCGGTTGAAAAGACACCATATGAGATATGGACGGGGCAACCCCCTAGTTTGTCTTTTCTCAAAATATGGGGATGCGAAGCTTATGTAAAACGTTTACGATCGACAAGCTCAAACCCAAATCGACAAGTGCTTCTTTGTGGGATATCCTAAGGAAACTAAGGGATATTACTTTTGTAATCGGGAACAAGGCAAAGTGTTTGTCGCCGACACGGTGTCTTCTTGGAGAAAGAGTTTCTTTCAAGAAGGGTTAGTGGGAGAAGGGTGCATCTTGAAGAAGTTCAAGAGACACCGAAAATGTTTCGGCGACCACGAACCACAACAGGAGGTGCAAAGTGTTGCGCCACCGGTTGTAGATACACCCCCCACGGAGGTGCGAAGATCACGTCGTCCACCCGCAGTACAGTGCGGAACAACGTGATATATTGTTGTTGGACAACGATGAACCTAAGACCTATGAGGAAGCGATGGTGGGACCCGATTCCAACAAGTGGCTTGGAGCCATGAAATCCGAAATAGAATCCATGTATGACAATCAAGTTTAGAACTTGGTTGATCCACTGATGGTGTCAAAACCATTGAGTGTAAATGGGTTTTTAAGAAAAGGCCGATATGGATGAAAATATTCACATCTATAAGGCGCGATTGGTGGCGAAAGGTTTTAAACAGATTCAAGGAGTTGATTATGATGAAACCTTCTCGCCCATCGCAATGCTAAAGTCAATTTGGATTATTATAGCGATTGCTGCATATTTCGATTATGAGATATGGCGAGATGGATGTCAAAACGGCTTTCCGAATGGAAACCTAAGCGAGGATGTATACATGATACAACCTCGGGGTTTTGTCGATCCAGAATCGCTGGAAAGATATGCAAGCTACGAAATCCATTTATGGATTGAAGCAAGCATCTCGGAGTTGGAATATTCGTTTTGATGAAGTAATCAAAGGGTTTGGTTTCATCAAAAATGAAGAAGAGACCTGTGTTTACAAAAAGGTCGGTGGGAGCGCAATTGTATTTCTAATCTTATATGTGGATGACATATTACGATTGGAAATGATATCCCTATGCTTGAATCCGTCAAGTCTTCATTGAAAAATAGTTTTCCATGAAAGACTTAGGGAGGCAACATATATATTGGGCATTCGGATCTATAGAGATAGATCCAAGAGGCTAATTGGATTAAGCCAAAGTACATACATTGACAAGGTGTTGAAAAGGTTCAACATGCATGATTCCAAGAAAGGTTTCTTGCCTATGTCACATGGCATCAATCTTAGCAAGAATCGGTGTCCTCGGACACATGATGAGCGGAATAAGATGGGTATGGTTCCATATGCTTCGGCAATTGGATCCATCATGTATGCCATGCTTTGTACACGCCGCATGTCTCGTACGCTTTGAGTGCTACGAGCGAGATACGTCGAGATCCAGGTGAAGGTCACTGGATCGCCGTAAAGAATATCCTTAAGTACTTGAGAAGAACTAAGGATATGTTCCTAGTCTATGGAGGTGAGGAAGAGCTCGTTGTAAGTGGTTACACCGATGCTAGCTTCCAAACGGACAAGGATGATTATAGATCGCAATGGGTTCGTGTTCGCCGAACGGAGGCGCGATTAGCTGGAAGAGTTCCAAGCGGGATACGTTGCTGATTCTACAACGGAGGCCGAGTACATTGCTTGCTTCGGAAGCGCAAAGGAGGCTGTTTGGATCAAGAAATTCGTTTCGAGCTTGGTGTGATGACTAGTACGACTGGTCCAATGTCTCTCTATTGTGACAATAGTGGAGCCATTGCGCAAGCCAAGGAGCCGAGGTCACATCGAAGTCCAAACACATACTTCGGCGATATCATCTCATCCGCGAGATTGTGGACAGAGGTGATGTCAAGATATGCAAAGTGCACACGGATCTCAACATAGCCGATCCGCCGACAAAACCTCTCCCTCGGCCGAAGCATGAGGCGCACACAAGAGCAATGGGTATTAGATACTTACATGATTGACTCTAGTGCAAGTGGGAGATTGTTAGTGATATGCCCTAGAGGCAACATGGAGATGTTGGATATCACGTCAATGTTTATGTATAAATGAATAAAGTGTTATTCGGTTCCATGAAATAGACATCTTGTATTGATCAATAAGTACGTGACTTATTTATGAGACTCGATATGTATGAATCTATTTCTAAACGAGCCCGATCATATGTCATATTGTTGGAACAAATATGATTCTAAGATCGGCATGTTTATTGATTGATGATCATGTCTCATAGATCATGGGTATGGAGATACCAAATCAATAAACATGGACATATGTGTTAGAGAACACATTGTTGGATAGACCCACCATGAGACACTACAGGAATTAATGTGCCATTAGTTGGTCTCGGGTAGTGTTGGTACAAAGTCCTTAGACCGAGATCACCATGGATTCCAACATGTGTAGTAGCCTACTTTGGGACTACCAAACGCTATTCCGTAATCTGGATAGTTATAAAGGTAGTTTTCGGGTTTGCTATGAAACATGGAGTGGGATGTGAGTGATCAAGATGGAATTTGCCCCTCCTTTGGAGAGATATCTCTGGGCCCTCGAGGTAATGGCTTATGGAAATGCATGGCCATGCTAAGTTGATTGAGGAGTCAATCAACGACGATAATCCAATACGGTTCGAGTGAATGGTTAAGCTATTGAAGGGATGGCACACATCTTGCCTATAGCTTAACGGTATCGTGAGGCAAAGGGATTTGTGTACACATTACAGGTTCGAGCCGATATTATTCTTGTATACTATGGTGTCAATATGTCTTTGCTAGGCGCCGCTGTTGACAGTCGGCTGAGTTAGACTCGAGCGACGATCGGCTAAGTTAGACTATAGCCGAAACCGAGTATACCTGAACCTACGGGGTCGCACGCTTAAGGGGATAGAATAGATATTCGAGTTGGACTCGGATACGGCTCGATCGGATAGGGATCCGATCGGATAGAGTCCTATGGGCTTACGACGTATGGACGGCCAACTCTATGAGATACGGATGAGATCCGATTCAAAATAGAGTCCTAATCGGCCACTAGTCCCGGTCGGCCAACTCTATATAAAGGAGGGAGGGGTGGAGAGCTGAATAGACATCAATTGCATCGCGTGCAACGAAGTCGCCGAGATCAATCTCCACGGAAACCCTCCCCACTTTCGAGCCAAACCCTAGCCTTGCATCGCGTGCTAGCACACGGGTGTACGGCATTCTGTCCCCGGACGTGTGGATACCGGTAGAGGCGCTGCTACGTTGCGCGCCGTTGATCGGCTTCGGATCGGCGCAATCGGAGCGATCGGCTTTGGTGGAATCGGCCGCGGTCGGGCGCATCGGAGCGAGGCGTGAGAACGCGGCCGGACGACTCGAATCGGGCGATTGGCGAATCGTGCTCTCCGGGAATCGGCTACACAGTTCCGAGATCGGATTGCCCGATTGGCTATTCCGCGCACTCTACTCCAATCGGTAACGATCTATCGACCCTTACTTGCAAGTGTTCTGGTTTGCGCGGTTAAAAGTTTTGTTTTCGGCTAGCGTAGCCTCCGCGTAACCCTTCACCCGAGCCGCCGCCCCTTCGCGCTTGCTCCGGCCGCCGGCCGAAACAGAGAGAAAAGAGAGAGAGGGTCGCGAGTTGTAGAGGAGGAATAGGAAAAACGGAAAAAGAAAAGAAAAAGAGAAGAAAAAGAAAAGAAAAAGGAAAAAGAAAAAAGGGGGAAAATAGGGATAAATTTTGGAAAATTAGGAAAAATATTTAGAAAATATTTGGGAAAATATTTGGGCAAAAATATATTGTTTTCTCGTGTATTTTCTCGGTGCAAATTCGGAAATAGTAATCGGATTTTTCGGAAATTTCGTTTCGTGTCGTTTTAATCCAGAATTTGTCTATTTCATTTCCGCCATTAAAAATATGTTTCTTTGGTGCTCGAACCTCCAAAACCTTGAGCACAAATTCCTTTGATTAGTGTTTTTAAAATTTATTTCCTTATTTAAATTCGATCGACGCTTTGCAAAACCCTAACACCTCAAACTCGTTTTTATCTCGGATTTTATCCCAAAAAAACTCTCGTTCGAACTCGAGTAGAATTTTAGGCTAAACGTTTTGAGTCGCTTTTATGATTCTTTTCGATATCTCGGTATTTTATTGAATTCGATCGAGTTCAATTGATTTTTCGCACGTACGGATAGCAACCGAGGAAGCAAGCACTGACTACGTTGAAGACCCCGGCCAACAAGTGTGCGAGCAAGGCAAGTCAACACTTCCCTTTGAACATATTGAGCCTACTTTGTGTAATGATGTTGATTTCAATTACAAAATGCATGCTATACATGAGTACCTATGCTTGGTAAACCCTGCCTTGATGTTGATTACCCCTAGAATTATTCTTTGTAACCTTCGATGTAATATGACCGGAGGCTAACTTTGATAAAATGTTTAGCCCTGCTTATACTAGATTCTTGCATACTCATGATTTTACAAAGAAGCTTCGTGCTTGGGCAACTATCTTTGGAAAGGTAGTTGGAATACTGCATGTGGATACATGAGCGCCACATTGCCTTGATCATGATGAAACTAGCTTTGATGAAAAATAAAAAGTACAAAACCAATGTTTTGGACTGGGGCGGATGGATGAATTTGGGTGGATTTCGGGAAAGGCTAGTACCGCCCCTGGTCAATTAAGGACCGAGCCATGAGACTTATAACCTGGAACGAGCCAGTATAGCCATACTTCTCGAATGGGTATAGACCTTGCGGAGTAGATAGCCGAGCGGAGGCAGTATCCCTGCAGAGTGGTTCTTGAGTGAAGAGGTGGTTCTGGTTATTGAGAAAAGGCTGCGGCCTAAGTGTTGAGTAATGAATGAGAATGTTGTGAAAGTTTTTCCCTTACCTCGGGAGCGCCAGAACTCCTCTCACTGCTAGGAAAGGATGGCTAAAGTGCAAGAGGATTTAAATTCATGGAGCGGGTACTACCGAAGCAAAGTTATCGAAAGGCTTTGTCGTGACCATCCCATATGAAGGGATGAAAGCTCATTCAATGAGTAGTCGCGGAGTACGGGTAAAGTGTACATCCACTGCAGTGTGAGTCAATTAATCAATTCGAATAGCCATGCTCGCGGTTAATGAGCAACATGACAAGTTTCTCCCGTGGCTAGACTCATAAATTTTTAAAATGATGGGAATGGGATTGCATAATGATTTTGTGTGCTGGTGGACTCAACTTCTCGAAATGCGAGAAGGGGTGAACTCCCCAGAAAAGCATGACGAACCGGAGGCGGAAAACCATCCTTGGAAATCACGATGGATGGTAGACAGAACCGTCGCCGTTTTAATATACTCTGAAACTAAAACTTGACTTGGCTAGATAATAGGCTTGTGAAATAATTTGTGAAAATTGGCTTTGTGCAAATAAACCATAGCCATCCTTTGAATGACCCTATCATGTGCATCATTCCGTGTCGGCTTGCTGAGTACGTTGGGTACTCACCCTTGCTATACGCACAAACTTCAGATGGAGGAAACGAAGAACTGGAGGACCCCTATGCTTACTGCCAGGAGGGCGATGGAGGAGAAGGCGTCTACTAGGTCTTAGTCCCCGGTCGTTGCCTGTGGCAATCGACATGCCGCTGCTTTCCGACTGCTAATCTTATCTAAACTCTGCTTTTGGTTGTATCCGGACCAGTAGGTCCTATATGTATTGGATATTACCTTCGGGCCTATTATTGTAATAAGTTCGATGTAAGACTATTCGTGCACTTTGCACCTGGTAATTCAGAACTGTATTTGTGGGTACCACACTACTCGATCCAGGGATATGGTACTATGAACACGAATGATTCCCGTTCTCAAAAACGGGGGTCGACATCTCCCTCCTCAACCCTTCTTCGTGAGGATGACCGATAGCCCATTGACGACCTTCCGGGTGGAGCCTGTGTTCAGCGAGGCGTTCGTAATCCTCTCATAGGACTAGCGGCAATCAGCTACGCACAGCAGCGGTCGTTTTGTACCAGTGATTTTCCTGGGATGTGTTAGAAGCTGCTAGCATCCGGTGGTGTGCCTTTTTTTCCTTATCATAGCCTTCTAAGGTTGTAACCTCGTAAATTTTTTCTGCTATAACAATATAAAACTTCGCTCTTTACACTGTCTTGGTAGTTTTAGAAGAAAAGTCATTTTTCTGAACTGTCTTGTTGGTCTTGTTTTTTAAGTATGTTCTCCAAAGCAAGTTTCACTACGGGTTTTGGACATAGAGTCCATTTAACTTCCCACAATTATTAAGCTTGTCTTAAAATAATACCTCTCATCTCTAATACCGGGTATCCCCACTTCTAAAATTGTTTACTTTACTCCCATCGGTCCAAAGCAGAGTGCTTGTCGCCTAAGTAGTGGTTACATAGAAATCCAATAAGCAAGAAAACTTGGAATAAAAGCAATGGGCACATATGTCTATGGCCAAATCTCTCCTTCCTCGTCTGCATGTCTCCCCCTCTGTCCTCTCCCAGCCCTCTCGATTTCTTCCCGAGCCAAGCAACTACCTAGGTGGCCCACCAAGCGCACTCTAATTGCAACTCTCCTTCGGTTTTGCGTATTGTTTACATGGTAGCAAAGTTTTTAGTATCTATCTATCTTAGTATCGTATGTTGTGATACTAGGATCCTCAAAATAACACTGCTGGAGAAAGACTCAATTGTCCCGGTTGATAACCGTCAGTAGTCCCGATTGTCAACCGGGAATATGAATCCGGGACTAAAGATCGTCATCTCTAGTCTCGGTTGAAATAACCGGGACTAAAGATGCATCTTTAATCCCGGTTCATAGCTCCAACCGGGACTAAAGATTTTTTTATATATTTTTTAATTTGCTACTTTCTCCAGCAGTGCTACTGCTTATATATTATACATATATATTATATATTACACATATATATTTTACGCACATATATTTATACATATATATTATATAATATATATGTATAAATATATAAGTTATAGACATATAAATGAACTTAAGAAATGAAATATATACATATAATATATTACCAAAACATATACATATATGTACAATATTCACATATATTTCTTATGTTACAAAACATTATCTATTTTGTGGATCAGGCGGTTAAGTTACTTAAATTAAAGTAGAACTCCTCCGCGGGATCAATGATCTACTCGTTTATAAATCCCATCAATTCTTCCTGAGCGGCTTATATGAAAGTCTCGTCGGGGAGGTTGTCTCTTACTCACATAAGCTGTCATTAATTCGATTAAACTAGAAATAAATATATGAAGTGAATAAAAAATCGAGACGTAATGTATAAATGACTGTTATACGTACATCTATATCGTCAATAGTTGTGACATCGGTCATAAAGCGGTGAATGTAGTCGCAGACGTAATATCCGCATAAGTTGGTGCCCTGCGATTGTTTTGCACACTAAAGGAGAAACGACGACAGATTTAATATACATTTCATATTTTAGAATAAAGTAATGATTCAAAACAACTTTGGAGCATGTTACTCACTGGAAAGTTCATCCTCATGGAGAGCTTATCTTTCCAATTTCCGCGAACATTAGCCCGAAGCCATTTCCATGTCCTACGTGCAGTTGAAAGTTAGCTAGTAATTATCCGAGAACAGCATATATGCAATAGCAAGTAAGATGGCATTACCTATTTAGCAGTTCAAATATCTTTGCGTACGTGGACTCCGTTTTATCCATTGAGTCAAAGACATGGATCCGTGAGTTATCCATGTCAATTACTAACAGAACCCAGTGGAATCTGCAAATTGGTTTAGATGACACATATGAAAATTTATATATGCACACGGGATTGAAATCGGTACGAAAGGAAGAAAATCTACGAACCTTAGGGCCAGCCTTTCGTCCACAATCTGATCAATCTACGAGAGCTTCATTTCCATCTCAGCGAACCTCACATCCTGCTCTCGCTTTGACCTCATTCGGCTCTTGTATGTGTCGACGTCAGCTTGGAATCCGTATTTCTAGGGGACGACGCCTTTTCCTCGCGTACGCCCCGGGTGCTCTGGGTTTTAGAGGGCGAGCGTTAGCTCGTCCTTCTCTCTGTCGGGCCTGAACGCGCCCGAGGAAGTGGCCTGCAGAGCCTCCTCTAACCTCCGTCCGGCTTCTTGAATTTCATCTCCAAAGATAACTGTGCCATCGACGGGATTAAGTGAGTCGCCGTGAGCATAAAACCAGTGCTTTGATCGTTTCGGCCAGTTGGCTATGCCTGGAACGATATCTCGCGCTTCAAGGTCGGCTTCCATTTTCTTCCATTTCTCCATTGCTTTCTTATAGCCGCCTGACCCAAGCCTGTGATGGTATTTCTTTTTGGCTGCATTGGCCTTGTTCTTTTCTATGATAGCTTGTGCTTCTTCCCCAGTCTTGTGTTCAACAAAAGCATCCCAATGATCTCTGAGCTTTGGGAATTTGTCAAAGTCAGGGGTCTGGCCCTTCAGGATATTTTTCTTTTGTAACTCTTTCTTGTAGTTTCTGAAGAGCTCTGTCATTTTCTTTAACGTCCATTCTTTGACCCTTGCTTGTTGTGAGTCTGGGATGGTGAACGTTTGTAGCATTGTAGTCCACAACATTTGTTTCTTTGAGTATGGGAGATAGCTCGCTCATCTCCTCCTTTGGTTGACCGCCTCCGGTTGGCAACGCTTACGGGCACGTGATCCCTCACCACCCATCCGCTGTGCGCCACAAACTTCCTTGCGGCGTCCTCTGGGGCAATTAGGTGACCGTCAGATGCTACCTCCGTTATGACATGTCGACCCTCTATGCGCTTGCTGAGGCCGTGTTGCCTGCGTGCCCTCTTCTGTCTAGCGGAGGCGGAGGCGGAGCCCTCATTCCCCTCCTCGTTCCCCTGCTCATCCCCCCTCGTTCCCCTCCTCGTTGAGGTATTGATTTGGATCTTTATTCCCCTCCTCATTGTAAAATTCTGTTCCTCGTGTGATCTCATCAAGGATAAATTGTTCCTCGTCCCGATCCGCCATTTGATTGTTGTGGGTTGAGGACTTAATCAAAGAATTCTGAAAAAAATTTATTCGGTTAGTACATGTATCAATTATTCAGGGAAATCATGTATGTCTACGTAAAAAAAGAAAAAAAAGAAGAAGATGGATTCAGAATCACAGATTATCTCCATCCTAGAAGAGACTTCTAAAGAATATCACAATTATAGATATGCACACTTGTCTCTAGCATGTGCCGGACTACGTTCTATATTTTCCTTCTTCTTCTCTTTTGTTTCTCTTTGCTAGAACACGACCGACCGACCGTTCGTTCTATCATTCACGTCCGTTCGTTCGGACCCTTAACCCTAACTCTAACCCTAACCCTAAACTATCGTCCGTTCGTTCTATCGTTCGTTCACGTCTGTGAGTACGATCATCTGGAGGAGAGGAGAGAAAGAGAGGAGAATGATGTGAGGGAGATAAGGTGGAGAGGAGTGGAAGTGGATAGGAAAGGAGAGATAGAGGTCATTGCATGCCTATGTACGTTGTAACGATCGAACGAAGGACCGACCGAACGAATGACCGACCGAACGACCGACCGACCGAAGGACCGACCGGCCGAACGAACGAGTGTTCGTCCGTCCGTTCGTCCACGTCCATTCGTCCGTTCGTCCACGTCCATTCGTCCGTCCGTCCATCCGTTCATTCGTTCGTCCGTCCGTTCGTCCGTCCGTTCGTTCGTCCGTTCGTTCGTCCGTTCGTCCATGTCCGTTCGTCCACGAACAAGCGAACGAACACTCGTTCGTTCGTTCGTTCGTCCGTCCGTTTACGTCCGTTTGTTGATTTTATCGTTCTTGTTCGTTCGAAAATACAAAATTCACAATGCACATACACATTCAAATTTCAAATTTAAATACACATTCAAATTTCAAATTTCAATACACATTCAAAATTCAAATTTCAAAATTCACATATAAACAGTTCATTCACATATAAACAGTCCATTTACATATAAACATTCCATTTACATACAAAAGTCAAAATTCAAAATTCAAAGTTTGAAAATACAAAATGCATGCGAGAGGGAGCGAGTGAGGCGGCGGCGGTGGTGGCGAGGATGCGCGCGCGGCGGCGGCGGCGTGGAGTGGAGGGCGGCGGCCGTTTTGGGTTTAGGGGCCGGCCAACGTGGGGATCGGGGGCCGTGGGGGGGGCGAAGGGGAGTGTGCGGCGTGGGGAGGGGACGACGACGGCAACGGCGGCGACCGCGACGATGACGGCGATGGCGATGGCGTCGACGGCCAACCCTAGCGCATCACAATGTGGGGAATTCTTTGGGGGGCGGTGGCACTAACGTGCGACGGCGACGAAGACGGCGGCGCAGCGGTCCTCCGCGACGGCGACGGCGACGAAGACGGCGGAGACGGCGTCTTGCAGCGGCGTCCGGGGCTCGGCAACGGTGATGAAGACGAAGACGATGCGGTTGCGAAGTGCAAAAACGGCTAAGTGTTGGATCCCAGTGAGGCCCTTGCTATATATAGTCACGACATCTTTTGTCCCGATTGAAGGCACCAACCAGGGACTAAAGATGGTCATCCCGGTTGGTGGCTTCAACGGGACAAAAGATAGGATCTCTAGTCCCGTTGGATCCACCAACGGACTAAAGATTGCGGGGCAGCCACGTGGCCCAGGTAGGTGGACATCTTTAGTCCCAGTTATAGCCACCAACCGGGATTAAAGATGGTTTCCCGCCTACTCAAATTCACCTCTAGTACCAGTTTATTTTACAAACCGGAACTAATTATTACAGTGTCCTATTTTATTGTATTTTATATTCATATATAATTATAATGTTCATATGTTGATATATTTTATATTCATATATAATTAACATATGTTCATATAATTAAAAAATATTATAAATTGAAATAATATTTTGAAAATTTTAAATTTTAAATAATAATAAACTATTTAAAATTTAAATAATAATATATAATTAACATATGGCCTATTTAAAAATATTTTAAATTAAAATAATAACATATAATTAACATTTAGGAGATTTAAAACTATTTTAAATTTAAATAATAATATATAATTAAAATATGGCCTATTTGAAATAGTTTATCTTAGTCGTCTCATTCGTATCCGCATCCAGCTGCTCTTGATGATCCGTGGAGAGGCCTCGACGCCTTCTTCCTACCTTTTTTACTGATCCTGGTCTCTTCAACATGTCATGATCCATTGTAGTAGCCTTTTTGTTGTTTTTACTTATCGCTCCCTATAACATATACAAAGCTTTTTTTCTTGCTCTTCCCACTTTGCTTCATAATCTTTCTGTCTTGCTCTTTCTTAGATAATCTGACAGCCACCTCATTCCGTGATGGCGGCGTAGTAGTACTCGTGTATCTCCATTAAACTTGGAATAGCGAGAGATATGGCAATGATTGGATAGTGCGGCTATATATAGAGAGCTGAGCAATGATGGATGCAAGACAGACTGACATGCAAATTTTACGAGGGTCCACTGAAACCACTCTAGATACACATCGGAGAAGGGAATGTTGAGACCGCTGGTCCTGAAGGTAATAATTTATAATAGATTCAATAATTTACAATAATTTACAATAAATTCAAATGATAGCAATAATATTCAATGATTCAATTTAATTTACATCGTCCATAGATAAATTTAGCTAAGTGACATTTGTCCTCACGTACTTTGTCCACACAATTGTTCCTTCGTTATGATTGTTGCGTGAGTAAGGGGTGTCCTCATCTGATAGGAGGATACTCGGGTCAACCGCCACCGCGAACGGAGGTTGCCCGTCAAACTGATCATAATCTTCGTCAGTTCTATCCTCGACTCCCATGATTTTCCTTTTGCTTGGGAGAACCACGTGGCGCTTTGGCTCGTCAGACCCTTTCCCCTTCTTTGATTTGCTAGCCATGTCCTTGACATAGAAAACTTGTCGTACATCATTGGCAAGGACGAAGGGTTCGTCTGAGTATCCAACCTTGCTCAGGTCAACCGTTGTCATCCCACTTGCATCAATGGTTACGCCTCCACCACTGAGCCTAACCCACTGGCACCGAAACATAGGGACCTTCAGAGGTCCATAGTCCAGCTCCCATATGTCATCGATGCTGTCGTAATATGTGCTAGCCATACTGTCGTATCCCACGGCATCGATGTGGACAGCGCTATTCTGATTCGTGCTCTTTAAGTCTTGGACCCGTGTGTAAAATGTGTACCCATTGATTTCATATGCCTGGAATGTGGTGATCGAGCAAGATGGTCCCCTCGCCAAGAAGGCTAGTTGTTGGTCAATGCTCGAGTTGCCCATGAGACGTTGTCACAACCAAGTAGGGAATGCATCGATGTGATGGCGTGTAATCCAGGCATCCGTCTTACCGATGTTTTTTGAGCGAACAATCGCCAAGTGCTCCTCGATGTAAGGAGCCACCAAGGAAGATTGTTGCAACACGGTCCAATATGCTTTCCTGTACAAGTCATTGTCTATGTTCATTATTGCCTTCCTTCCAAGAGTTCCCTTTCCCCGTAGTCTACCTTCATGGCTTGATTCAAGCATCCCAAGGGGACGGAGGTCTTCAATAAAGTCAACGCAAAACTCAATCATCTTCTCTGTTCCATATCCATTGGCGATGCTAGCCTCCAGACACGAACGGTTACGGACGTACTTCTTTATAACGCCCATATACCTCTCGAAGAGGAACATGTTGTGTAGGAATACCGGACCGAGGATACGGATCTCTTTCACAAGGTGGCATAGGAGATGCGTCATGATATTGAAGAAGGAAGGCGAAAAGATCATCTCAAAGCTAACAAGACATTGGACCACATCATTTTGAAAGTCTTCTAGTCTGTCTGGATTGATGATCTTCTGTGAAATTGTGTTCAGGAAAGCACATAGCTTTGTTATTGTTGCCCGGACATTATCGGGAAGGATACCCCGAATTATAACGGGAAGCAGCTATGTCATCAGCACGTGGCAGTCATGGGACTTTAGATTTGTGAACTTCTTATCCTTCGTTCTTATTATTCCCTTCATATTTGAGGAGTATCCAGACTGTACCTTGATGCTCTCCAGGCATTCAAACATTATTTCCTTCTCTGCCCTGCTCAGAGTGTAGCTGGCTGGACTTAGGTATTTGGTTCCTTTCTCCTTTGGTTGCGGGTGAAGGCCGTCGCGTTGTGCCATATTTTTCAGATCGTTATGTGCCTCAAGTGTATCTTTTGATTTTCCGTATACAGCTAGGAAGCCAAGCAGGTTTACGCAAAGGTTCTTGGTGAGGTGCATTCCGTCGATTGAGTGGCGGACGTCCAAGACTTTCCAGTAGGGCAACTCCCAAAAATTTTTGACTTCTTCTTCCACATCGCCGCGTGACCACCTTCACTTGCTATAGATTGGTTGCCGGGTCCCTTTCCAAATACTACTTTGAGGTCTTTCACCATGGCAAACACGGCCTTTCCGTTGCGATGCTTTGGTTTAGTACGATGGTCTGCCAGTTGATCAAAATGTTTTCCTCTTCTCCGGACAGGGTGGCTTGCAGCAAGAAAGCGACGATGGCCCATGTACACTACCTTCTTACAGTGTTTCAGGTACGTACACTCAGTCTCATCCATACAGTGGGTGCAAGCGTTGTATCCCTTGTTTGACTGTCCGGATAGGTTGCCAAGTGCAGGCCAATCATTGATGGTAACAAATAGCAACCCTCGTAGGTTAAACTGCTCCTGTTTATCTTCATCCCACACGGAAACACCTTCTTTCTTTCACAGCAGTTTTAGATCTTCGATCAGCGGTCTCAGGTACACATCGATGCCGTTTCTAGGTTGCTTCGGGCCTTGAATAATAACCAGCATTTGAATGTACTTTTGCTTCATGCATAGCCAAGGCGGGAGGTTGTAGATACACATCGTCATAGGCCAAGTGCTATGCCCGCTGCTCATCTCTCCAAAAGGATTCATGCCGTCCGTGCTTAAGCCGAACCTTAGGTTTCTTGCATCCTCGCCGAAGTCTTCAAATGTTCTGTCGATGTTTCGCCACTGTGACCCATCGGCGGGATGTCTCAGCATGCCGTCTTGTAGGCGTTCTTTCGCGTCCCAACACATCATTCTTGCATGCTCCTTGTTCCTGAACAGACGCTTCAGCCGTGGTTTTATAGGAAAATACCACATCACCATAGCAGGAACCCTTTTTTTCGAGGGCCGTTCGTCAACTTCGCCTGGATCATCTTGTCTGATCTTGTATCGAAGTGCTTTACAAACCGGACATGCTTCTAGGTTCTCGTACTCCTCACTGCGGTAGAGGATACAATCGTTAGGACATGCGTGTATCTTCTGTACCTCCAGTCCTAGAGGGCAGACTAACTTCTTAGCCTCGTACGTTGATTTTGGCAATTCGTTTCCCTCTGGAAGAATGTTCTTCCTGAGTTTTAGTAACTCGTCAAATGCCTTGTCACTGACACCATTTTTGGCCTTTCATTGCAAGAATTCCAGCGTGGTACCCAACTTTTCGTGCCCCTGTTCACAACCTGGGTACAAGGACCTTTTGTGGTCCGCCAACACACGCTCCAATTTCTGCACCTCCTTTACGCCTTCGCAGTCCCCTTGTACGTCGCGCAACATCTGACCAAGGTCATCGGCACTGTCGTTTTCTTAAACATCCCCGCCCGTCTCGCCCGCTATATTCTCTTCAAACCCACCGTATTGACCACAGTCCGGAATGTTGTCGTCGTCTTCTTCATCTTCTTCCATTGCAACCCCCACCTCTCCGTGCGATGTCCAGCAATTGTAGTGAGGCATGAATCTCGACTGAAACAAGTGGGCATGAATAATTCTTGATGTAGAATACTCCTTCTCGTTTTGCACTTTTTGCATGGACAACGTATGAAACTCTTCTGCTTGTTGGCATTGCCCACACTCAAAAACTAATGCACGCCTTGAATAAACTCTCTCGACCGTCGATCCGCGTTGTACATCCATTGCCGATCCATCTACACGGAATGCACAAAAATTATAAGAAAATTTCACGAAATTCAAATCATTTAAATATTATTACAATAATTATATATATATGTAATCAGACAATTATTATATACTAATCCAACATACGTAATGTGTTGTTCTAAAAAAATTAGAATTATTTTTAAAAGGTCTTTTAAAGTTATAAACATAAAATTAATTAATTAATTTGCATCTATTTTAAAAGGTCCTTTGTCATCTATTTTATAACTTTTTGTCCAAAAGATTCTCTCTCATCATTTTCCATAAATATTTTTTGAGATAAAATTGTACGGACTAAATTTTCTAAACATACTTTTTTTCCTATTTATTTTTCCTATATTTTTTCTCAACACAATGTAATGTGCTTAGCAAAATAATTAGTCCAAACAAATTTTCTCTCTCCTCATGTTTACAAAAAATCTAGAGATGAAAATGTGTAGAAAACAACCATAAAATGCGAAGTGCTAAGCATAGATCATAAGAGGAAGAAGTTGCTAACCTTGTACATAACAAAGATTTGTGTATTATCACCAAACAAAATCACAAAAAATTTTGGCAGCATCTCCCCTCTAGCTAGAGAAAAATTTTGAAGACAAGTGTAGCTGGCTCAGGCTGGAGGAGAAAGAAGGAGTTTAAAAAGGAACCCCATCTTTAGTCCCGGTTGGTGTTACCAACCGACACTAAAGATCATCTTTAGTCCCGGTTGGTGAACTAAAGATGGCACCAGAGGCTTTTAGAACCTGTCAGAGCGTCGGACATCTTTAGTCCCGGTTGTTAACATCAACCGGGACAAAAAATAGCATCTTTAGTCCCGGTTGGTAACACCAACCGGGACTAAAGTTGCCCGGCGCGCTGACAGGTTCTGACAATATTTGAACCAGGACTAAAGACGATTTTTAGTCCCGGTTTTTGTCACGAACCGGGACTAATATTCCTAGAAATCCGTAGACTTTTTAAACCGAGACTAGATATATTCTTTAGTCCCGGGTGCAACTCAAACCGGGACTAGTGTAATATCGATCACCCTACTATCCTAATTTTCGTAGTATCATGATATTTACTTCCAAACGATCTTGTAGATCTTACATGCAGATCCTTACTACAATTTGTACGATCCTATAAGCAATTTGTACGATCCTATAAGGTATTATTTAAGAAAACGGATGGTTGAAAATAATATGAGTAGTCCACTCAAGTTTATAGAAATTCAATTTAATATATCAAAACAAATATTATAGGCTTCAACTTATAGAATATATTACAATTCTTATATAAAGATATGTACTTTAAAAATCTGAGGACTTCAATACTATGATGCTATCGGGCAAAAACATGCTTCTCATGCTTTGCTATGGATAAAAGGAAATATAATATAAAAATAAATAAAAAAATATATTTTTCTTAAATATATTACATATTATTTTATAGAGAATATTCAGCTTTTTTATTTTATATGTAACTATGTATTAAGATTTAATTGTTCTTTAACATTTAGAAGTTCAAGTGATAATTAAAAAAAATCAATGGATACTTTGGGTGACCTTCTTTTAAATGATTATAGAAACATGGCTATACTTTCGATAGATTTCAGTGAAATGCATATATAGTAGCATCATGTCCTCCAGAATACTCACCAGATTATCGCATATATAAAAGACACGAAGTACATTCAGGTAACATAAAAAAAATTCAACTAATCACAGACCAACTACTCTATCTAGTCCAAATGATACTACCTGCTTTTTAACTTTGACCACTCGTTCTGTTTGCAAAAGAATATTATGTATAGTTACAAAGTATGCTATATTAGCGATATGTGTTGCGCCATATATACGACCTATAGCTTTCATAATTTTAAATTAATCTAAAAGTTACTAATAATGGCTAAAGTTAAAAATTGATGATCAGTAACTACAGGTAAATAATACTCGTCTTCGTCCTTATCATTTTGAATAAAGATACGGCCTTCACTATTTTCTTTATAATATATATAAATATCAATTTTGTTTATTAATGTATTTCTTAAAACTAATTAACTAATTGCCTCTATATTTTATTTTTAAAAGGAATATTTTTAAATTATTTATAGTTAAAGATTTTATGGTTTAATATTATTATTGTTCAAAACGACGAGGAGTATTATTAACTGAAGTAACCACGGAGCACTACTGGAAAAACCATCATTGGTTGAAGTGGCAAAAACCACAGTAGTCTCGGTTTGAGTTGCACTCGAGTTTAAAAATTCAACGGCCCTCTAGGAACTTTAGTCCCGGTTCGTGTAACGAACCGGGACTAAAGATCACCTCTAGTCTCGGTTCAAATGTTGTCAAAGCGTGTCAGAGCGCCGGGCACCTCTAGTCCCGATTGTTGTTACCAACCGGGACTAAAGATGCCCGACGCTCTGACACGCTTTGACAACATTTGAACCGTCCCGATTCTTGACACGAACCGGGACTAAAGGTCCTAGAGAGCCGTTGAATTTTTAAACCGTTGCCTCAGGACTAGAGATGCCATCTCCAGTCCCGGTTGGTGTTACCAACCGGGACTAGAGATTTTGCTTTATATACTCCTTCCTCCTCCATTGCGAGCCAGCCACACTTGTACATCTTCAAATTTTTCATATGTTAGAGGTCCGGTGCTGCCAAGGTTAGCAACTTCTTTGGTGATAATATACAAATATTTGATATCTACAAGGTTAGCAACTTCTTTCTCTTATAGATTTACGGTTGTTTTCTATACATTTTACTATCTACATGTCATGTGTTATCTACAATCTTAACACTTCGCATTTTACGGTTGTTTTCTATACATTTTCATCTAGATTTGTATGCAAAAACATGAGGAGATGTTTTCCCGCCCACTGAAATTCACCTCTAGTCCCGGTTGGTTTTAAAAACTGGAAGTAATTATTACAGATGCCCAATTATATTATGTTATATTCATATATAATTATAATTAACATATATGTTTATATATTCATATATAATTAACATATGTTCATATAATTAACAAAAAATATTATAAATTTAAATAATAACATATAATAAACATTTGTCATATTCCAAGCTATTTAAAATTTAAATAATAATATATAATTAACATATGGCCTATTTGAAAAATATTTTAAATTGAAATAATAACATATAATTAATATTTGTCGTATTTAAAACTATTTTAAACCATAAACCCTAAACCCTAAACCTAAACCCTTTTACCATTAACCCTTAACCTAAACCATAAACCCTATTTTAAACCCTAAACACTAAACCCTAAACCCTCGTGCGGCCTGCGTGATTGGCATGTAGAAGTACTGTGACACGAGCTGGAACGTCAATGCCTTCTCCTCTGATCTAACATCGTCTCTCATGCTCTTGGAGGCTGCTCCGTTCTCATCACTGCAATAGAGCAGTGGCAATCTTTTCTCACTTTGTTCTACCTTGGACAACATATACAACGCGCTTGTGAAGCAACACTTCCGGTCCTTCATCCTCCTGCCCTACAATACTGTGTAAGTTTTTTCTTTCTTTCCGAACTAATTTCAATCCCGTGCATACATAAAGTTTCATATGTGCCATCTAAACCAATTTGCAGATTCCACTGGATTCTGTTAGTACTTGACATGGGTCAGTCGAAGATCCATGTCTTTGACTCAATGGATAAACCAGAGTCCACGTACTCCGACATATTTGAACTGTTTAACAAGTAATGTCATCTTACTTTCTATTGCATATATGCGGTTCTCGGATAATTACGTGCTAACTTTCAACTGCACGTAGGGCATGAGAACGATTTCGGGTCAATGTTCGCGGAAATTGGAAAGGTAAGCTCTCTGTGCAGATGAAGTTTCCAGTGAGTAACATGCCTGCTCCTAATTTGAGTTGAATCATTATTATGTTCTAAAATATGAAATGCATATTAAATCTGTCGTTGTTTCTCTTTTAGTGTGCAAAATAGTCGCAGGGCACCAACCTATGTGGATATTACGTCTGCGACTACAATCACCGCTTTGTGACCGAAGTCAAAACTATCGATGATCTAGATGTACGTATAACAGCAATTCATACATTACGTCTCGATTTCTTATTCACTTCATATATTTATTTCACGTTTATTCTAATTAATGACAGCTTATGCGAGTAAGAGACAACCTCCCCCACGAGACTTTCATACAAGCCGCTCAGGAAGATTTGATCGGATTTATTAACGAGCAGGTCGTTGATCCCGCGGGGTAGTTCTTCATTAGTTTTAGTAGTTAAACCACCCATCCACAGCAAAGTAGATTAGAGACAATTTTTTATAAGCTAGCTAGGAAACATGTATGAATATTGTACATATTTTAGTAATATATGTATATTTCCTTTCTTTAGTTCATTTAAATGTGTGTAAATTATATATTTATACATATATATGCATGTTGCATATATATGTATATGTGTAATATAATATATGTGTGTAATATATATATAGCAGAACTGTTGAAGAAAGGGCAAATTAAAAAAAATAAAAAAAATCTTTAGTCCCGGTTGGTGGCTTCAACCTGGACGAAAGATGCATCTCTAATCCCGGTTATTTAACCGGGACTAGAGGTCGCCCATCTCTAGTCCCGGATTCGTAGTCCCGGTTTGACAACCAGGACTACTGAGGGTTACCAACCGGGACTAGTGTGGCTTTCTCCAGTAGTGGAGCAAAGTATTAACACGCCTATTGCATGATAACTACTATCTATTTAATCCAAGAATGAGAGCGCTTGTTGCTTTGGTAGTGCATGCTGTCCGTACCAGCCTACCTTCCTGTGCTCTGGAATCAGGGGGTAATCTGCGACACCTGTATTGTTCTTCAGTTTAGTTCTTCGACTAGTACCACTCCACTGCTGCCTACTCCTCCGGTCCAATAAAAACATACTGAGATTTTGATGACATGAGAGAAATAAAAAATCAGGAGCTCTAATATACATGCGACTCAGGAGAGAGTCGGTTACGGGTTGTTTTCGTGGATTTTCTAAATCACTTCATGTATATAACTTCTAGATGGTTTCTATACATATGTGATACTATTGTGTGTTAATGTGAGTCTAACTTGATGTGAACTTGTACTCAGATATGAAGTTTCTTAGTTGTTCATGTGTAGCTGTTGCTTGAGACTATCGAAGTATAGCCGGTGATGGATCGGGACTAGGCTCGGAAGAAGTTGAGGTCTAAGACGATCAAGGATATCACTCATGATGCTCAAGTTAGATATGCACATGGAGGTAAAGGTTTTCATATGGCATATACGTGATGTTGTGTGCGTATGAAAAGAGGAGTCAAATTTGAATTGGAGTCTAAGTTTAGAAAGATTGGAGTGAGGAGTTGTATGGGGATTTCCCTTTTTTGGTAGGTTTCCTATGTGATTAGGAGTCCTAGTTCTAGTTAGATTTGTGGCTTTATGGGTATAAGTAGAAGAGGGGTTGAGGCTAGAAGATATCGTCTTTTGGGAAGACACAAATTAGGGTTTGCTTCGAGCTTCGATTCTAGTTCGTGGGTTGAGATAGGAGTGCTTTAGATACACTTTGTAAACACATCTTGATGCAAATAAAGTTGATCTATCTTCAAAAGTATCTTCCGTGTGATTTTCTCTAGATCCCGATAGTCACATTGGCCGGAAGGCAGCGATCCAACAGGTGGTGAGGCAGCGATCTGACCGAAGGAGTAGCAACAGTCTCACCGGCAGCATCGTGGCGGTCTGACCGACGTCTAGGGTTCGATCTAATTGATGTTGATTTGATTCAACTAGTACGTCTTTTTCAGGATGTTTATCGAATTTGAGAGTAACTTTTAGTTCCGCAAAAAAAGATTTGGTTTTTGGTGTTCCTACCATTCATCTCTCTCTGGTAGGCTTAGTTCTTGTTATTCGATCCTACAAGTGGTATCAGAGCCTTTGTTTTCTCTTTTGGATCTTTATCGATCTTGAGTTTTAGCCATGCCTGATAAATTCACAACTAAGCCACATGTTTTTATGGAGTTCATTTTTCTTACTGGTGTCAAATGATGCAAACTTATATTATGTCTGTGAGTTACGTTATTTGACTTAAAGTTTCTCAACCCTATAAAATTCCTGCTTATATCAATACTCTTGCTTTAAAGACTGATTTTGAAAATAATTGTAAAGCTTGCAATATTTTACTTACTAGAATTTTTTGTTTGGATTTTGATCGTGTTTCTCATCTTAAAACTGCATATGAGACTGGGAAGGCTTTAACTGATTTTCACCAAGGGACTTCCAATATAAAAGAATTGTGTAAAGATGTTTTCAAAAATGATTACATGAAATTTGAGATGAAATATGGAGACGCTTTGGATGATTATCTTGCATGCTTTAATAAAGTTTTGAGAAATCTTAGATGTGTTGATGCATCTTATAATATAAATTATACTCAATCTTAGGTTTCTTGGCACTTTTGAACAGGCTTGATATGAAGGTCACTTCGATTCAAGAGTGTTGACATGTCTGCTTTGACTTTGGATTCTCTTTACACCAAGTTGAAAACTCATGAGATGAATATTCTTTCTCATAAGATTGATTCTAAATCTAGTGCTTTGGTTTCTTCATCATCTTATTTTGATGATGACTCTTCTTCATCGGCTCTTAATGCTTTTGTTGCATTTAATGCCATGTTTGATGATCAACTCAAGCAACTCGAGAAGGAGGACTTGGTTTTGATTACTAACAAATTTTCTCGAGTTTTGGAAAATTTGAAGAATAGGAAGCGAGGTGGACCCACTCGATGCTTTGAGTGTGGTGAGCTGAACCACATCAAGTTCAATTGTCCTAACCGCAAAAAGGCAATCAAAGAAGAGAAAGTCAACAAGAAGGACAACAAGAGGGAAAAGGAGAAGAGTTGCAAGCAAAGGCTAACCCGAGAACTGATATAAGCTTTTGAGAGTGATGAATTGGAGCCTGATGATAGAAGCGGTGGCAAAGGTATGCAAGTTGTCGATTTACCTTTTATCACTCGTAATGCAGACCTGATGTTGATGAATCTGATAGTGAAGAGAAACTTAGTTATGATCAATTAGAATGTGATGCATTTGAATTTGTTAAGGAACTTAAACATGATCTAATTTGCTTAATGAGATTGATCACACTATTGAGAGATTCTAAAAGCTAAAATTGATAGATTAAAATCTACGGTTCCTAATGATGATGATGGCAAATCTTGTGAAGCTTTATTTTCTAAAATTACTGTTTTGCGATATGTTAATTTTGCTAATTGGTTGAGATTGGAATATGAGATTAAAAAACAAAAAACTTGAGTCTTGTTTTGCTCTTGGATTTGCTTTGCATGCTCGTGTTGTTGATGTGTTCGACTTTAACAAAGAACGTATTGAAAAAAATATAAAACTACTTTTTATGCAAGTTCTTCGTTAAATGTTTTGAGTGCTGAAAGGATTAAACAACACAAGAATGTTTTGGTTTCTCAAAATTGCTCAAAATGTTTTTTAATGTGATGAAATTAAAAGAGTCTCTAGGTCGTGTTGAGTATATGGAGAATCTTGTGAAATATGATGAGGTGTTTTCTTCGTAAGTTTCTGTTGATGAGAAATTTCTCTCACGCGCTGGCCTGGGAGATCTGCTTAACTCCAGTGCAGGTCCTTCTCGGCTGCCTATGTTGTGCAAGGCGTGCCAGTTGGTTTGATCTGTTAACCAACAAGAAAAATAGAGATATATGCGTCAAGTATTAAGTTAGATCCTACTGGATCGGCTGCAAGAGTCAATTTATATATATATGCTATCCCAAAGTGTATTTACACCAAGTGACTAGAATAAATCGGCTGTTGCCGAGACAGTATTAGTCACTTAATCCAAATATACAATGGGATAATAAATATATGCTTTAACAATCTAGCCGATGTCGTAAGTCCAACCGTGAATCGGCTAATACTCTGCTTTATCTTATGAAAAGATATTGATCTGAGCTAAATGCGCTAAACCTAGATCAGTCGGCTGTCGGCTCTAGCTGACAAACTGATTCTGGCTTAGGGCATTTAACTATAGCAAGATCTTAATATAAGAGGCGGTTTTAATAATCCTGATGACAAATATATCAAAAGAACATTAAAACATATAAGGCCGGCTGAAACCCCGGCACTGTCTCTAAGCAAAATACGTCTAGCCGAACATATCATAAAAGCTCTAAAAACGACTTAATAGTTCAATAATGATGCAACATTGAGTATAAAAAGAACAACCTAATCTGCTGTAGCTGATGTAAATACCTCAAGACGGTGGATATCGCATATAATTTAGACCAACCCTCAGATCTAACTCTATCGGCTGCTGATCCTTGACAGAAACGAGCCGATGTCGAGATAGATCTAAACATTGTTCTAGATTATATGAAATATATGATAACTAGCGTAGCATAAATCATCGAATTTAGAGTGTCATAATGATGAAAGCACTAAATTCGACGAGATACACCACTAATGACAAACATTTACCTAAACTTGAGGATCGAAACGATGCAGCCCGAAGCCGGATCAGTTGTTCGTCTGAAGAAAAAGGAGGCGATGCGTCGAAGGTTGTATTGATTGTGATTGTATTCATTTACAGGGGGTTTCGTGTCCTATTTATGCCCAAGTACAACAAAGACCGCGCTAAACATGACTGCAACTAACTACTATATCTATGAGACAAAAGTGCGGGAAGCAATCCTTTGCCGCCTTTACAATAGGGTTATCTCTAAACAAATCTCTAATTTACATACATTCGCCGTTATGGGACTTTATCCCTAGATGGCAATATCTCTTAATACACAATTTGGAAACCGAACCTTCTATTTTATCTCCAAATATCTGCATCAGAAACGGTTTCAACTTCTCTGAACTTGGAATCGGCTATCGGTTGTTCCTGTCCGATTCAACCTTAGCCGACTGGCTTCGCAGCCGATCGCATCTCAACCGACCTGGCCTCTGTTTCTCCGTCAAACCAGCCGATCCGATTCTGCTTCAACTTCTACTAGGACTTAGGGATTTGGCTACCAAATTTAGCTGTTAACAGTTTCGTAAGAACAAAGGTGTTTTGGTTGATTGTGAAAATTATGCGAATTTGAAAAAAAGAAGTTTCTTATTTGAAAGTTCTTTGGAAAGATTTTCTAATGGTAAAAAGAAACTTAACATGATTTTGGATCAGAGCACTTACAATTGAGATATAGGTTTTGATACTCATGCCTATTTTACAAGTCACCAACATGTTGTTTTAAGCGTAACTAAAAAACCAGTGAAATTTTGACAAAACCCAAACCAAATAAAATGATTTTTAAATCTGCTGAGATTTTGCCTTCTCTTTTTCTACAATTCAAGAAACAAAGTTTTTGATTGCAAAACCATCAAGTTCAAAACTATCTACTTCAAAAACTTATCGTGCGAAGTACACTTATTCTTTTTTTAAAAAAAGATGGACATTTGGTTAGTTTTTATTTTAGATTTGCTCGTAAATAGAAAAATGAAAGAGAATTTGCTTTTGTGAAACGAAGATGGCAAAAATTAGGTTTTGGTTCGAGGAGCTCGGTTAGAACGACACTGACCAATCGGTCAGACCGGCTAGCAATTAGACCGTAGGCAACCCGACGGTCAGACCGGCTAGATAACAGCGATCAGACAATCCTCGAGGCAATTACGTGCAGCATTCAAATCGGACTTTTGTGAAGTGACAAGGAAAGTTTTCAAGTAAGTTCTTTTGCCTTTTTCAAAATCTTTGATTTCTTCTTGATTTGTTTCTTCGAGGAGAATTGGATGTTATTTTGAGGGGAGTTAATACTTTTACATGCATTCATGTTTATTTTCATGCATTGCTCTTAAATAATTGAGGTATATTTGTTGCTATGTTAGCTTGTATGCATTTTAGTCTTTATATGAGCCTTAGCTATTGCTTTTAAAGGAGATGATGCATGACACTTAAATTCTTTTACTTGAATTAAGAAAATATGCAATATTAAAGATAGTGCTTAATTTGGATAACTAATGCTTATATATATACTTGTTGGATTGTTATTCCTCAACTTTCTCTTTAATTGTACCAAATGCCACAAGTGCAAAATTTGCTTTATGTACTTTTAAAAGAGAGGTAAAAATGAATATCGAATGCTTGAAAGCAGTCTTGATGATAAGGACGCATTCATGGTGAGGAAAATAATAGGTGTCGAATCCTTGGAAACAATCCTGAAAGCAAGGACATACTCAATATAATTGAGATATTTATGTTTAATTTTCAATGTCAAAGTGAGTACAAAAAACTCAAATAATTGCTCAAAGATCTCTTGGTTATTGTTTTCTTTTGAGAGTAAATTAGATAATGAATGTTAATGCAACTTGTCTATGTGTAGGGTTTTTCTTCTACCTATATATTAGTGAATATGTTGCATTATAAATTATTTGAAATCATGAATCTTTATTGTTGATTCAAGTTTAATTGTAATACCTTTGATTAATGTTTGTACTCTAATATATGCTTGTTAGCTAGTTGATGAATTTATCTCTTTTATCTTGCAATACATGACCTTGATTTGTTTTAGGTACACTTCAAAGCTTTTGAAAACAAAAATTTAGAAATTTAGAAATTTAGGAGTGGTTACTCCAAGTGGCAATCATGACATTAGTACTTTATTGGTTATTATTTCTCTTTTATATTCTTGATAAAATAATTGTAAAATAAGGAGAAATATACAAAATGCATGGTTCTTGAAAATTTTATCTTGATTTTAAAAATAGTCGATTTTGTGCTTTTATTGCTGATATGGGGGAGAAATTATTTCTTTTTAAAAGAATGAGAGCTTTTCTCGTCTTTTTAGTCGTTTGTGCTTCTTATCCCTTTTTGCTTTTATTTTCAAAAATACCAATTTGCATTTTGAAGATGTTGCCAATGTGTTCATGAAGATGAAGATTGTGAAATCAAGGTGTTGATTTAATCTATATAATAAACAATTGTCAAAGATGAAAGTTTGTTGAAAATACGGTGCATAGTATTTTCAGACAGTGAACAGTGTGGTCGGAACTAGGTGGCCGGTCAGACTGGGCATGAGGTGCCGGTCGGACCGGTGGTGTTGGTGTAGTCGGCCGGGTAGCCGGCGGTCAAGCGGCGATCTCAAGAGAGAGTCGGTTTTGCATTGTTTTCATGGATTTTCTAGATTGGTTCATGTATATGACTTCTATATGGTTTTTATATGTATATGATACTATTGTATGGTGATGTGAGTTTAGTTGATGCGAACTTGAACTCGGATATGAAGTTTCTTTGGTGTTCATGTGCAGGTATTGCTTGAGGCCATGGATCGAAACTAGGCATGGGAGAAGTTGAGATCCAGCGATCAAGAATCACTTGGAATGCTTAGGCAGAGAAAAATGCACGTGAAGATGAAGGTTTTCATATGGCATACACGTAGTGTTGTTTGCATATGGGAAGATGAGTCAAATTTGAATTGGAGTTCAAGTTTGGAAAGATTGGAGTAAAAAGTTGTATGGGGATGTTTTCTTGATTTTTTAGGTTTGCTATGTGATTAGGAGTCCTAGTTCTAGTTGGATTCGTGGCTAGGAGCATCCATGTTATGGGTATAAATAAAAGAGGGGTTGAGGCTAGAAGATATCGAATTTTTTGGAGAGAAAAGTTAGGGTTTGCTTCGAGGCTTCGATTCTAGTTCGTGGGTTGAGAGAGGAGTGCTTTAGATGTACTTTGTAAATACATCTTGATAAAATAAAGTTGATCTATTTTCAAGAGCATCTTCGGTGTATTTTTCTGTAGATCCAGACGATCACAACGGCGGCAAGGCGGCGGTCCAACCGGTGGTGAGACGATAGTCTGACTAGAGGCGTAGCAGCGATCTGACCGGCGGCTAGGGTTCAGTCTGACCGGTGTTGATCTGATTCAACTGGTATGTCTTTTTAGATTTCTATCAAATTTGTGGGTAAGTTTTAATTCTGCAAAAAAGATCTGGTTTTTAATGTTCCTGCCATTTATCCCCTGTGATAGGTTTACTTCTGGATTTGATCCCACATAACTCTACAAACTTATTGGAAAAATTGAAACAAATCATACTCCACCAATTATTATGTTGGACTAGTAAATCACCTAGTTTGTATGATTGTATTCTTCATTGGTTTTATGTAATTCACACAATATTAGTTTCTTTTCACTTTAACAGTATCGATGATAGTGAGCAGCAGGCAACGGCTAAGCATTCTACTTACAGCAATCCTCACTGGTTGGTCCTCACACCTTGAGTGCTGGATTTCGCCATTGATGTAGGCATGCAAGCTGCAGCATGACAGTCGGCGGTCGGCAGCTAGCCAATCCGGTTATTTTGTCAGCTCGGGTTCCCAGGTTATGAGCATGTATGGTTGCTACATAAGAGAAAGTTGCATGGCAGGAGACAAGCCTAAGTCTTGTGTGGGTGTTGTTTGGTTGCCACCCGGAACTTGCTGCTCCCTCGCCTGGCCTGATGCTCTCCCGCTCATGATTAGCTTAAGCTCTAGGCGGATGTATTTTACCATATCGCAATCTCTCTGATATACAGGGCCAACGATATGGGAGGAGCAGCTGTCGTAGTAGCGTCGGCAGCCGCCGTCTGCACGAAGCTGCCACTCATGGCCGCTGTTGTGCGAAGCCGCAGGTGCGACTGTTGTTGCTGCCGCCATATGTGAAGCTACTACCGATGACAGGGGCAGATCTGAGCCCTGGACTACCTGGGCTGTAACCCCGAGCGAGGCTCAATTCCTTTATAAAAATGATGACAAATATATATATGGCCCAATAGCATTCCCTGAGAAATTAATACATGGCCCAATAGTACTCCTTAATAGTACTCCTTAAAAATACAGTCCAACACAGCCTATTAGCCCAACATGAAACCCTACCTCACCCTAGTCAGGCTAGTCATGCTCCATCTCTATTCCCCAACTCCGCCGTAAGCCTTCGCGCGCTGACCCCCGCTCCCCGCGCCGCCAACTCTTCATTCCCGAGCACAGAAAATAAAGAACTCTAACTATATCTTTATTTTTAGTTTTTCTTTAATTTTTATATTTTCACTCATTTTAGTAAATTGTGCTATATTTTTTAACTGATTCATCTAGAATGGGGATATTTTGCAAAGAATGATGCATCAAATAGTAATACTACCGGGACTAAAGAGAGTCGGTTTGAGCAAAAAAGACCGCGGATTAAACTTGATTTGAGAAATATTGTTAAAGATCCAGGGAATAGGAAACCAATCGATGAGTTTCATCATGATATTAGGGATGAGACTAGGAGAGCATATCTACAATTAGGTCCCATATAGGCCAGTTGGTCAGAAGTTTTCCAAAACAAAAGTCAATGGTAAAGGTCAAACAAGAGGATTTGTTGGATCATAGTTTGATCAGTTTGATTGGTTGGAGTACAATGTAGCTAAGGATGCAGCCTATTGCTTTTGTTGCTATCTCTTTAAGCTACAACAAATTAGGTTTCATGGTAATGATACATTCATTAGAGTTGGGTTTAGAAATTGGAAGAATGCAAAGAATTCTTTCAAGGAGCATGCTCAATCTATTGATGGATTTCATAATAATGCAATGAAGTGTGCATTTGATTTCAAAAATCAGAGAAAAAGTGTTGAACATGTGTGGACTGTGACAAGTGCAGCAGAAGAGGAGACATATAAAGCTCGTTTAACTATTATGTTAGGCATTGCTAGATTTTTGCTTTTACAAGCTCTAGCCTTTCGTGGACATGATGGGTCTAAAACATCAAGAAACAAAGAAAACTTTTTGGAGAGTCTTGAATAGTACAGAAAGAAACATCCGAAGGCTGCACTTGTGACTGGTGAAAATGCTCCTGGCAATAATCAAATGAGTTGCCCAACGGTCCAAAAAGATTTGGTTAAGGCTTGTGCAGAGGAGACAAGTGAGTTAACTAAAAATGAAGTAGGAGATCGTCGATTTGCAGTGCTTGTGGATGAGGCTCGTGATGCATCTATTAAGAAACAAATGGCTGTAGTTGTAAGGTATATATCATCTCTTAATTTTTGTATTTTATTGATTTTGTTTTGTTGTTTTCATGTAACTATATTGTTTCTTTTGTCTTGTAGGTTTATCAATGATAAAAAGAAATGTTATTGAGAGGTTCCTTGGCATTGAATATGTTTCTGACACCACATCACATTCACTAAAAGAAACATTGGATATTATGCTTATAATGTATGGTCTATCTATTTTTAAGATTAGAGGACAAGAATATGATGGTGCATCAAACATGAGAGTACAGTTTCATGGATTACAAAGATTAGTATTGAATAAAAACCCATATGCCTTTTACATCCATTTTTTCCCCATCAATTGCAGCTTGTGGTAGTTTCTGTAGCCAACTGTTGTGGTTCAACTTTTGATTTCTTTAATTATGTCACTTCAATTGTCAATACTGTTAGTGCTTCTTGCAAAAGAAAAGATCAACTCCTCCAAAATCACCATGATCATATTGTTGAGCAATTAGATAATGCTACTATTTTCCTGGAAGAGAGAAAAACCAAGAAACTAGTCTTGCTAGGCTTGGTGATACACGGTAGGGTTCACATCACAAAACATTGATACGTGTTATGCTCATGTGGGGTTTTGTAGTTGATATGTTAGAGAATATTAGTGAAGATGCAACTGATGGGGAAAAGAAAACTACAGTATCTGAATTGACAAAGAATGAAGTCATTTGAATTTGTGTTCATATTACATCTTACGATTAGAGTATTGGGGGTGACTCAAGAATTGACACAATGTTTGCAAAGGAAAAATCAAAACATTATTCGTGCATTAGGATTGATTGGTGTTGTGATGAGAACTATGAATGACATGAGGGAAAATGGTTGGGATGATCTTTTTTGAAGAGGTAAAAAGCTTTTGTGTTTTGTGTCCAAAAGAAGATAGACCTTCCTAATATGGAAGATATGATTCCAGGGTCGTTCAAAGTTTCGTGGTGCTAAATTAGTGACACACTACCATCATTTTCATCATGAGATTTTCATTGTTGTGATTGATCAGATTCTTTGTGAGTTAAACAATTGGTTTCCAGAAAAGTCAACTGAACTCTTGAGATGTGTTGCTTGTATTGATCCTAATTGGTCTTTTGCGAACTTTGATATAGAGAAATTAGTTAAGATTGCTAAGATCTAAAAGATGACTTCGATTATTATGAATATGAAAAGCTAAGGAGTGATCTTCTCTTATTCATTGATGAGGTCCAACATGATAAAGATTTTGACACTTGTACTGATCTTGGTAATCTTGTTGAAAAGATGGTTCAAAGTGATACATACACATTTTCATTTGGTGTATCGTTTTCTTGAACTTGTATTGATTTTACCGGTGGCAACAGCAACAGTTGAAAAAGTCTTCTCTACTATGAGTATTATCAAGACTAAAAGAAGAAATAAAATGAATGATGATTGAATGAGCAATATCATGTTATGTTATATTGAGCGGGATTTGTTTGCATCGATTGAAGATGAAAAAAATTCTAAACCGCTTTCAAGGCTTAAGAAACCGAAAGATGAATTTGCCGCGCGACAGCCGATATGTGTTATAGACTTGCATTAGTCAATTTCATTGATTATTATTTTATCTTTCAAAAAGCTGACATTTTGAAATTTTAATGTAGTACCGAGGAAGTGTAGTGCCAAAATCATAAAGAGTTGAAGTCATATATGGGTAATCTACTTCTTTTGCTATGTAAGCCTATTTTTTTAGTCTCTACATATAACAAATTATTTTAACCATGTATTAGTTTGCTCGGAACAAATTATTTTAGTCATGTATTAGTTAGCCATGAAAAAATTCTTAACAGCTTTCAAGGTTTAAGAAATCGAAAGATGAATTTGCCACACGTCATCTGGTGCGTGTTGTAGTCTTGCATTAGTCAATTTCATTGATTATTATTTTATCTTTCCAAAAGCTGACATTTTAAAATCTTAATGTAATATCAAGGATGTCACAAGTGATAGTGTAGTACCAAAATCATGAAGAGTTAAAGTCATATGTGGATTTTTGTCATGTAAGCCTCTTTTATTTTATAGTCTCTATATATAACAAACTTTTTAGTCATGTATTAGTTAGCTCAAAATGAATTATTTTAATTCTGTATTAGTTAGCCCGAGACGAAGATCGTTTTCAGATTCGTCACTGACCGATGATGCCGACTAGCTGAATCCTGTTTTCTCTGAAGTTTTGTTGTATGCTTGGATTTGGAGTTTTTTCATCTCTCCACTCCCGTCTAGCTTCAGTTTGGATCTGGCGATTTTCTTCTCTCCACTCTTTCTTATAGCTTGTTCTGTTTGGATTTGGGGATTTTCTTCTATCCACTTCTTTTCCTTCTAATTTGTTCAGTTGTTCTAGGGTGTACATGCATTTTTTTTTTGTGTTATACAGAGCTGTTAGCAAATAGATCTTGTTTCAGCGATGCAACGGTGGTGAGATTTATATGAACCTGCTAACATTTGATTAGCAGTAATCACGTAAGGGCCAATCATATTTTTTAGCTCTCAGGCGGCGGTGCACAACCAAACAAACAAAAGTTCAGGCTGCCTGGCCAGGCAATATTCATTGCACCATCTTCAGTCACTGGTTAAAATATACCTGATTAGATCAAAAGGCTAAGAATGCTCTTAGGTGATCGTTGTTGACATTTAGAAAAAAACCTTATCTCTTGGCTAAATTTAGAATCTTGCTATATCTAACTTTGTTTTAGATGTACTAGATTCTAGATGTCACATCATGTGCATTTAGAACTGAACTTGCAGACATTATTCGTTTAGAACTGAACTTAATTAAATCCCTTATGCAGATATTATCTCACCATGTTAAAATATAGAACGTCCTATTGGACTGCTACAGCAAAACTCTTTGTCTAATTTTGAAAGCAGCATATGTAGTCAATCTTAACCCATCATATTTTGTACCTCATTAATTAATCAGGTTTCATTTAGATGCAGCGCATTTTTTCTGGTATAACACTAGGCCTTCTTATTTTGTGATGTGAATAGTACATGTTTATCTTGTTCCAGTATGTACTCTCCTAGCCTATTATATGACTTTTTTAACTTCGTGTTCACACTCTGATTCAGAAACTCTTGTTACTTCAAGTTTTAAATACTGGTTGTTGACGTTACACTATAGTGATGAATTGATTGTAATTCCAAGCAATTTTGCACTTTTGCAGGTTGACAGATGCATATGAGACACTATAGTGGTATAGTGGTGAATTGATTGTAATTCCAAGCAATTTTGCACTTTTGGAGGTTGACAGCATATGAGCCGCTTTCTCGGATCATTCCTATATCGAAGAACAAGCTCACACCTTAGAGGGTGGTAATCATTATGCGTTTGGTAGTTCTGTAAGCTTGTGAGGAGGAATGTGTTCCCTCTAAATTCAGTACTATTTAAGTAAGATGGATTCTATTTAGCTTTATCTCTTGGTGTTTCTATGCTTTAGGTGTTTAAGCATGTCTTTTTGTTGTTTTAATCTGCTACCGCTGGAGCTTGCTGCTCTTTATAGTGGGTAAAATTCAATTGAAGTTTGTCGTTGGATGGTCTGTTGTAATGCTTTATGTTGCATCTTTCCAGAACATACACAGTTCTAGGTATAGATGGCCATACGGCCCGCCCAGCACGGCCCGGCTAGGGCCCGGATTAGGCACGGCCCGATACTAGTTGGGCCGACACGGCCCGATAGGCACTCCGTGCCGGGCCGTGCCTACCCACGGGCTGCATGAATGGCCCAGGCACGGCCCAACAAGTCGGGTCGGGCCGTGCCGGCCCGAAGGCACGACCAGCCCATGGGCCTCGTGCTAGCCCAGGCCCGAATCCATCTCAAGGAATTCTCTAAGTCTAACCCGCGCCTCCTCCACATCATCTTCGTCGTCACCTCGCATATCCAGCGTCCGCAACTCGTAGTTGCAGGACGTAGGATCGTTGTCCATCGTTCTCAACACCAGTTCCTCAACGGCGGTTGCCGCTCGGCAAAGTGCCTGCGACCTGCAAAACAAAATAACAAACAAAGGCAACAAACAACAACAAATTAGTGATGCTGATTTGTTCAAGGACAAAACAAAAAAACAGAAAAAAAAGAAGACAACATAGGCAAGAATCTTGACTACCTGTGCTACCGGAGCACCGAAGTTGCGGATCACCGGCGACGGCGAGGGGGGAGGAAGAGCTCGCAGATCCGGCGAGGGGAGAGGAAGAGCTCGCGGATCCGGCGAGGGGAGGCGAGGAGCTTGCGAGTCCGGCGAGGGGAGAGGAAGAGCTCGCGGATCAGGCGATGGGAGGCCAGGAGCTCGTGGATCCGGCGAGGGGAGAGAGGAGCTCGCGGATCCGGCGAGGGAAGGCGAGGAGCTCGCGGATCCAGCGAGGGGAGAGAGACAATCTCGCAGATCCGACGAGGGAAGGCGAGGAGCTCGCGGATCCGGCGAGGGAAGGCACGGACCTTGCGGATCCGACGATGGTAGGCGAAGATGACGCGGATCCGGCGAGGGTAGACGAGGAGCACCCGGCGTTGCGGATCACCGGCGACGGCGAGGCCACGAGGGGGAGGAAGAGCTCGCGGATCCGACGAGGGGAGAGGAAGAGCTCGCGGATCCGGCGAGGGGAGGTGAGGATCTTGCGATTCCGCCCAGGGGAGAGGAAGAGCTCGCGGATCCTACGAGGGCTACGTAGCTGGCAGTGGCGGCGGAGAGGACAAGGAGGAGAGATGGTGAGGCGCGATTAGGGTTAGGGTTTTCCTGAGAGAGAGTGGTGGCTGGCGACCGGGGTGCGCACGCTTTTATATGGGGGCGGCGAGGGGAAATGGTTGTGCCATGCTGGGCCGGCCCAACGTGTCGGCCCGACGGCCCGACCAGCCCATCGTGTCGACCGTTGTTTCGGGCCATGCCGGGCCGGCCCATCGTGCCTGTGTCACAGCCCAAGCACGGCCCACTGGGCTCGACCAGCTCCATGCCGTGCCATGCCTAGGCCGGGCCAAAACGCCGTGCTGCCGGCTGGGCTGTCGGGCTCCAGGCCTTATGGCCAACTATAGTTCCAGGCGTTCATAATTTTTTTAATGAAATCGTGTTCAGGAAATTAGGATCAGAACCGTTCTGCTTGCTTGATCTATCATTTCAGGATGATGTCACGTGGTTTCGGACAGAAAGCATTTCAGTTGTGTATATCAGATTCCTCTTGAAGGTCAAAGTTGAATATTGTTAGAATGTTTTAAAAAAAGATGTGTATGCATATTCATTGGTATCAGCTAGGTGGAACTTGTCAATCCTTGAAAAGAGCAGATAGTATGCTCTACTTTCGGCTGGAGCATGGATTTGTATTTTTCTTTCTTGAATTTGATTCTGATAAACCCAAATTCATACAGAATGTTTGAATCATTTCCAAAAATAAGAAAATATTGACAGGAAGTAAACAGCCAGTTTTAAAGTTGATATATACCCTAACTAACCCCTACCCAATTTCTTTCAGCATTTGGTCTCACACACATTCTTTGATTTCTTATGCGGAATAAAAATCTTTGCTCATAGGTCCAATAGGTAACCTTTTACTCTATTAGATAATCATTTATTTAATAAAACTATTATGGTTGTCCCTACTAAACCATGGACCAACGTGGTCAAGGGGAATGGTTTAGGTTCGATCCCATTCCCATCCTGACTCTAGTGCCTTTCATGCTTGCAAATTCGTCAGGCATGCTGCTCAGGACAGCAACCAAACAGGCTCGTTATGTCTCTGCCAGGCTCATTATGTCTCTGCATCTTGCAGGCGTTGGTGTGTGCGTCTCATCGGTAGGCTAGCACGACAGATCGATCGGATATCGCTACTCGTGACTCACGAGTGCCGGGCGGAGTCACGGTCCTCACGAAATTGGGAATGTCTCGCGCCGTGGCGAAACACCGCTAGTTAACGTTGGGCCGTATAGTGGTACCATCGCTACCATCGCTTGTCCCAGACGTATGGCTGGGGGTCCTAGATTTTGAGGGCCCAGTGTGGTCACCCCTCTGTCCCAATTTTTGAGTGCAACCTAAAAATGGAAAATAGATATCTTGTTATATCACCACAAAAATCCACCATAATTTATCACCCTTCTAACTTATTGAATTGAATTTCAAAGAGAGAGAAGGAAAAATAACAATGGGCTGAAAAATGCCCAAACCCTATGTTCACCAATTTTTCAACCCATCCCTCCCGCCACACCTAGACCACAACGTCCTGGACCCACTTGACCGACTTGACAGCACCCTGGGCTTGCACCCGTTCCTGTTCACCTTCTTTTTCACAAGGAGGGTGCCCTGGCCGGTTTAAGGCATGGTTGACACGTGTGAGCGACGTGTCAACGACCAAACTCCTCTCCTCTCACCCTTCTCTTCTCCCAACTGCATCGCCACACCTCACTCACCTCTCCAGTGCGAAGCCAAACCATGGGAGAATGCTCCAGCTGCTTCCTTCGTCCTCCATCCTCTTGCCGGCCACCAAGAAGATGATGGTCGCATTCGTCGATGAGTCGCGATCGTCTCCACTTCTCTCACATTCCTTAATCTCCTCTCAACACCGATTCCACCCCCCCTAATTTCATTCCCCTCCATGCATCGGATATTTGGGAACGCCTCCACACCAATGGTTCCTAGAGCACGCACTAAACATCGCCGCCTCGATCTCATCATCATTCCGGCCATCTTGGAGCACAACCGACCAAGCCCCTTCACCATCAACTTCGTCACGATCTCCTCTTCAAGATGCCTCAGAACCCATGTACATCGGTGCACCGTGGAGGAAGATCGACATCTTCTTCCTCAACTCCGGTCTACCACCGCCGTCGCAAAACTCGTCCACTCCAGTGAGTCGCAGTCTGATTCCTTGCGCATAAAGCATCCCTAGAACCTATCTAACACCATGCGCATGCATGCATGGCAGCTCAGATGGCTGGATCAAGCTGTCACCAAGCCATTCCACATGCCGCCACCATCATCCGGACCATAAAGGACCTTGTGCACAACTAGGTAAGCACCCTAGAGCCCTTACAACTCACATGCATGCAACAAAACACCTAGATCGAGGCCCTAGCATCACATGCATCGTCATCCTGAGAATCACCGCCGCTTGCGTCGTCGTTGCTATCATATCCGGTCACCATTGCTATCGTATCCGGTCACCATCGGTCGAGGTTCAACCATCGATAGGTTCGCAAGGACCTTAGCCATCTTTTCTATTTTGGCTGCATCGTCCAACTCATCGTCGTTTACCGCCGACGCTGCATAGAAGCTCGTCGGCCTTGCCGCACTATGCTTCCAGCCACCGCGGCAATAACTTGTGGGCCCATGCACATTAGCGCGTAGGGATCTAGCTTAGCAAATGTTTGAAACATGCAAGGTTCAGACTGTAAAAATGCTTAGACTTACATGTGGGATCTAGATCTAATTATAAATATCTAAAACCTTGGGGACTCTTAATGAAATTTACATACAACATGTGCTAGGGACCACGGGTCCTATTTCTGGAACACCCAGAGGACTTTTTGCATATTGGCCAGTAATGTGGACCCATCTATTTAAAATCTGAAAATATAAGAGAAAATAGCTAGTATCTATTCGACTTAAAAAAATACACAAACTTATAAAATGCATAGAAAATTTATTAACTCATTTTGATGTGAACCAAATTTAAGTAGATTGATAAAATTATGCTCTTTAATTTGGTAAAGTAAAACTTGGCACTTTCATTATAGAATATGCACTAAATATTTGGGTAATAAAATAAATAAAAAATGTAAGCTACAACTTATGAAATACTTAGAAGATACAACCTAGCTCTTAATGAGTTGAATTAGAATAAAAAAATTATGAACTTTATTTGTCAAATAAAGTCTGGAATAACTAGTATACCAAATACATTCACATTTATGTAATTGTAAATGATCACATTTATTATGAGAATTTCTAAAATTCAGGAAATTGGTTCAAACTCCAAATTAAGTGATTCTAGATTTGTTAGGTTCAAAATCTCATGATCTTAGCTGCCGTAAATTAAAAAATTAAAATATAGCATATACTGCATTGTAAACACTTCTAAAATTTTATAAAATTCATAATAAATTCATGTTGAACCAAATTTTGTTGAACTCAGGAAAATAAATTTTGTTGAACTCAGGAAAATATAACCTAAAACTTCACATAACTTAGGCCTACACTGCATCTAAAATTTAAAATTTAATAGAACATAATTAACATGCTATTAGTATAGAACTTAGAAGATTCATAACTCACAAATGCTAATGCTACGAGAAATGCTAATGCTACGAGAAAATTGAAATTCTTTCACCATAAATCATGTTTAGTCAGTACCTAATCACTAGTACCTAATCACTGTAGTAAATTCATGCTGGTTACAAGCATTTTGGATTTTTACGTGAACTGGAATTATTTCGGTTGCTGTTATCTCGTACTATGATCAAATTCAAATTGGGTGAGGAGATTGGGTTATTGCTGATCATAGTGAAGATTCTAAATAAGGCAATTGCCAACACATTGAATCCTATGTTAACATAGGCAAATGTTTTGTTTATAACTTGCATGCACTATTTGATGGTTTTAACCATAGGATTGATTAAAGTGCATTGAAGTACATCGACCACTCGTAAAGATGATGAGAGAATCGCTACAACCGTTGATCAAGGACTAGGTTTAGTCGTACCTTGACCACTCATAGAGATGGTGAGAGAATCGCTACAACCACTGGTCGAGGACCAAGTGTAGTCGTACCTCGACCACTCGTAAAAGATTGGTAGAGGTGGTGAGAGGCCGCTGGTCGAAGACCAGCTGTAGTTATACCTCGACCACTCGTAGAGATGGTGAGAGGATCGCAACAACTGCTGGTTGAGGATCAGGTATAATTGTACCTCTACCACTCATAAAGATGATGAAAGGATCGCTACAACTGCTGGTCGAGGACCAGGTATACTCGTACCTCAACCACTCGTACATAGAAGATTCGTAGAGGTGATGAGAGGATCGCTATAACGTTGGTCGAAGACCAGTTGTATAGTTGTACCTCGAGCACTCGCTGAAGATTCCTAGAGGTCGCTGAAGATTCGTAGAGGTGATGAGAGAATAGCTACAACGTTGATCGAGGACTAGTTATGTTGATCGAGGACTAGACGGTGTGAGGATCGCTATAACCGCTGATCGAGTCCGCTGGTCGAGTACTAGGTGTATTTGTACCTCGATCACTCGTAGAGATGATGAGAGGACCGCTATTGAAGGGTTACGTGGAGGCTACGCTAGCCGAAAACAAAAAATCAGGACTATCCGATTTGGAACAGTGCAGCTGATTCTCGGGGACAGTCGATTCACCAATCAGCCGATTCGCCGATGTCGCAGCCGATCCGAGTCGTCCGACCGCTTTCTCGTCGTCGATCTACCGCAGTCACCTCGCTCCGATTGCAGCCGACTCGTAGCCGATTTGTAGCACCGCAACGTAGCAGCGCCTCTACCGGTATCCACACGTCCGGGGACAGAACGCCGAACACCTGTGTGCTAGCACGCAATGCAAGGCTAGGGTTTGGCTCGAAAGTGGGAAGGGTTTCCGTGGAGATTGATCTCGCCGACTTCTTAAGCCGCGTGTGATCAGATTGATTTTGGTGCAATTGACTTCAATTGACGTGCAGCAGCTCTCCACCCCTCCCTCCTTTATATAGAGTTGCCCGTTGGGCCTAGAGGCCCATCGGGACTCTATTTTGAATCGGATCCTATCCGAATCTCATAGAGTTGGCCGGTAGGACTTCGTAAGCCCATAGGACTCTATCCGATCGGATCCCTATCCGATCGAGCCGTATCCGAGTCCAACTCGAATGCTTGTTCTTATCCCCTTAAGCGTGCGACCCGGTAGGTTCAGGTATACTCGGTTTCGGCTATAGTCCAACTTAGCCGATCGTCGGCTCGAGTCCAACTCAGCCGACCTGTCAATAGCGGCGCCTAGCAGCACATATTGACACCATAGTATAAAAGAATATAATATCGGCTCTGAACCTGTAATGTGTACACAAATCCCTTTGCCTCACGATACCAATTAAGCTATAGGCAAGATGTGTGCCATCCCTTCAATAGTTTAACCATTCACTCGAATCGTTTTGGATTATCTGTCTATTGATTGACTCCTCAATCAACTTAGCATGGCCATGCATTTCCATAATCCATTACCTCGAGGGACTCAGAGATATCTCTCCAAAGGAGGGACAAATTCCATCTTGATCACTCACATCCCACTCCATGTTTCATAGCAAACCCGAAAACTACCTTTATAACTACCCGATTACGGAATAGCGTTTGGTAGTCCCAAAGTAGGCTACTACACATGTTGGAATCCATGGTGATCTCAGGTCTAAGGACTTTGTACCAACACTACCTGAGACCAACTAATGGTACATTAATTCCTATAGTGTCTCATGGTGGGTCTATCCAACAATGTGTTCTCTAACACATGTGTCCATGTTTATTGATTTGGTATCTCCATACCCATGATCTATGAGACATGATCATCAATCAATAAACATGCCGATCTTAGAATCATGTTAGTTCCAATAATATGATATATGATCAGGGATCATTTAGAAATAGATTCATACATATAGAGTCTCATAAATAAGTCACGTACTTATTGATCAATACAAGATGTCTATTTCATGGAACTGAATAACACTTTATTCATAAATACATAAACATTGACCATGATATCCAACATCTCCATGTTGCCTCTAAGGCATATCACTAACAGCTATATTGGTTGATCGAGTACCAGATGTTGTAGTACCTCGACCACTCGTGGAAGGTCTTATATCTACGAACAATGTGTCGTACCTCAGACCACTGGTGGAAGGTCTTATATCTACGAAGAATGTATCTGTATAGATTTATTATCACTGTGCGGTCTCCTCAAGGAGGTCAACTCCCACAATTATCACATAACCTCAATACAAGCTTTTAAATACAACTCAGACAATATAAGAAAAACTGCGACACTTCCACAGGGATAGCCCGAGTGTAGAGTTGACCTAGAATTCATACTCGTCTTCCCAATCCTCTAGGGTACTTGGGAATTTTTCTTCTGCTTCGGAGTTACCTGAGTATATGTTAGTGATATTCCCTAGAGGCAACATGGAGATGTTGGATATCACGTCAATGTTTATGTATTTATGAATAAAGTGTTATTCAGTTTCATGAAATAGACATCTTGTATTGATCAATAAGTATGTGACTTATTTATGAGACTCTTTATGTATGAATCTATTTCTAAACGATCCCTGATCATATGTCATATTGTTGGAACAAATATGATTCTAAGATCGGCATGTTTATTGATTGATGATCATGTCTCATAGATCATGGGTATGAAGATACCAAATCAATAAACATGAACATATGTGTTGGAGAACACATTGTTGGATAGACCCACCATGAGACACTACAGGAATTAATGTGCCATTAGTTGGTCTCAGGTAGTGTTGGTACAAAGTCCTTAGACTGAGATCACCATGGATTCCAACATGTGTAGTAGCCTACTTTGGAACTACCAAACGCTATTCGTAATCGGGTAGTTATAAAGGTAGTTTTCGGGTTTGCTATGAAACATGGAGTGGGATGTGAGTGATCAAGATGGAATTTGCCCCTCCTTTGGAGAGATATCTCTGGGCCCCTCGAGGTAATGGATTATGGAAATGCATGGCCATGCTAAGTTGATTGAGGAGTCAATCAATGCAGATAATCCAATACGGTTCGAGTGAATGGTTAAGCTATTGAAGGGATGGCACACATCTTGCCTATAGCTTAACCGGTATCGTGAGGCAAAGGGATTTGTGTACACATTAGAGGTTCGTAGCCGATATTATATTCTTGTATACTATGGTGTCAATATGTTGCCCTAGGCGCCGCTGACAGTCGGCCGAGTTGGACTCGAGCCGACGGCCGGCTAAGTTAGACTATAGCCGAAACCGAGTATACCGAACCTACAGTGGTCGCACGCTTAAGGGATAAGAACAGGCATTCGAGTTGGACTCGGATACGGCTCGATCGGATAGGGATCCGATCGGATAGAGTCCTATGGGCTTACGACGTATGGGCACCAACTCGTGAGATTCGGATAGGATCCGATTCAAAATAGAGTCTGATCGGCCACTAGTCCCGGTCGGCCAACTCTATATAAAGGAGGGAGGGGTGGAGAGCTGCGGCACGTCAATTGCATCGCGTGCAACGAAGTCGCCGAGATCAATCTCCACGGAAACCCTCCCCACTTTCGAGCCAAACCCTAGCCTTGCATCGCGTGCTAGCACACGGGTGTACGGCATTTTGTCCGGATGTATGGATACCGGTAGAGCGCGCTACGTTGCGCTTGTAGATCGGCTTCGGATCGGGCTGCGGTCGGGCGCATTGGAGCGAGGCGCGAGAACACGGTCGGACGACTCGGATCGGCTACGGCATCTGCGAATCGGGCGATTGGCGAATCGGCTGTCCCGGGTATCGGTGCATCGGCTTGCGAGAATCGGCTACACTGTTCGGATGGGATAGCCACGATTGGTTTTCATTGCACACTCCAATCGATAACGATCTATCGGCCCTTACTTGCAAGTGTTCTGGTTTGCGCGGTAGAATTTTTGTTTTCGGCTAGCGTAGCTTCCGCGTAACCCTTCGGTATAGTCATGAATAGGTGAGCACAGAAGGTACTCAGCAAGCCAAACTGAATACAATTTTATTTAACTAACAGTGCATGCTATATCGACAACAGAAGTAGACTAATAAAGTAACTTTATCATGTTATTGTAACCTATCCTTATGTAGCATAGTATATACTTATATTTAAAAAATATAAAACATGTATCTAGATTCATGTTCTATCCCATCCTAGAAGGACTTAAATATGTATATTTAAATTTTATAATAGTTTAAGAAAAGAACTCATGCCATTTTACTGGAGTCACCCATAGACATATGTGGAGATTATGGCAATCGGGTATCTACATGGCAAGCTTATCCGACTGGAGATAGGGATAGATTGCGCCTGCCATATCTGTAAACCGAACATGACTTGGGTGTTACGATTGCCGATAGAGATAAGGCAATTGGCCTATAGTCACGGTTTGGTAAGATTGAGGAAACCAACTTAGAGTAAGATAGCGTTTCCGATCTGTAAGCCCTCCTCCCAAGACTATATAAGGGGGGTAAGGGGCGTCCCTTGAGGGATATCAGAGATCAGATTCTAGATCAGATTTCATAAGCAAGAGCTTTAGACACACGAGATCAATAAAGACACTCGATGGATCGAATCCACCGAAACAGGAGTAGGGTATTACCTCACGAGAGGGCCTGAACCTGTCTAAATCCTCTTCTTCTTCTAACCCATTGTGCTTGGCGATCTCGACTGCGACCCCAGAAATTATATTGCCGAAACCAAGTTTCGACAGTTGGCGCGCCAGGTAGGGGGCCGCGCGTCGAGACTTCTTCAACAAATCTCGCCGACAAGCATGATGGGATCTCCTTCAAGATTCGACGACTTCGCCACCTACTTCGCCAACGATTCCTCCTTCGACTCAGATTCAGACCAGACCAGTCGGAAGGAGAAATCCACTCGACGCCGTTCGGGCTTCCGAACAGCGCCAGCATCTACAACGACATCTTGAAGACCAAGATGCAATCTACTTTCTCCGACGACGGACTTCACTCGGCACCATTCGGATTACCGAGTACCGCCGAAATCTGCGTCAATCTTCTCACCTCCCCGACGGAGGCGATCTATTCGGACGAAGACCTCTCGGTGCCGTTTGGGTTACCAAACGCCGCCGAGATCTACGGCAAACTTCTCTCCCCCGAGTCGGCGGCGACCCACTCGGAGGAGCCCACACCCCAAGCTCGACTCGGGCTGGAGCGATCCGGACCGGGCTACCCGGGATCAAGGGAGGTCGCCGTCATCCTCCCATCATTCGGCTTCTGCTCATCTTCGGAGCTCAATGGATACCTCGGCTCCGCCGGCCGACAACCTTTATGGCATCCCTTCTGACGAAGCCGACAACTCCGACTGCCGCATAGACTATGAGCCGAAGTGCTTTGATGTCCTCATGGCCGAGACGGACGAGTCCGACTCAGCCATGGCCAGAAGGCTTGCTGAAGAAGAGCGAGCCAAGATGGAGCACGAGCGCAAGACGGCCGAAGAGGACAAACAACGCAAGGACGAGGCTGACAAGAGGAAGCAGGACCTACGTGCAGCCGGACGATCTGCCCAGGAGGCCATCCTCCAAACACGGGTCCGCAACACCAACATCTTTCAAACGCCACGCGAACGCTTGCCGCGCTCACCCTCTTGGACACCGTCATGGAGACGGCACCCGCCAATGTGACTCCGATACTCGACAAGATAAAGACCATCGTCGCCGCCACGGCTAACGGCCACCCCACCACCTCGGCACGAAGGCCGGCGAATCTGTGGCCGAAACGCCAGACAAGAGCCGGCTTCCGCCTCTAAGGTCAGGAGACTATAAGAGGCCCGAGCCAGATCGGTCGATGACATGGCCAAGAGGCCCACCCCGCGAGTCCACGCTGAAGTACCGGGAGCACGACCGACTCCGCGACAAACGACGTGGACGTCCACCGTCCACCACCGCGTCCGCCGCAACAACGGCTCCGGCTACCCAACCGCCTAACCAAGACCCCGCCGAGTGATGCGGGAAGTCCTCGATCGCCGCTACCGGGAGCGGGACGACGCACTCGGGAAGATCGGAGGATCACCGATAGCGGCGGCGACGGAGTACGCCTTGCTCTGGAGCTCCGCCGAGTGCACTGGCCGAGTGGGTTCAAGCCCACGGGGATTGAAAGGTACGACGGCAAGACCAACCCCGAATCTTGGCTAACCGTATACACCCTCGCCATCCGTCTTTGCGGTGGCGACAACAAAGCTATGGCCAATTACGCCCGTGGCCTCGCTAACTCGGCCGAAGCGGCTCACGAGCTGCCAAGAGGCTCAATCGGCTCGTGGAGCGAGCGAGGACCACTTCATCGCCAACTTCCAAGGTACCTTCGAGAGGCCGGCACACACTTCAATCTATACAACGTCATCCGAAGCCGGACGAGCCTCGAAGGATTACATCCGTCGTTTCTCAGAAGCGCAACAAGATCCCCAACATCACCGATGACATCATCATCGCCGCCTTCCGGAAGGGAGTCCGTGATGAGCGCTAATCGGGAAGTTCGGGCGCAAACCACCGAAGACGGTGAAACAGATGTTCGAGACGGCGAACTCATACGCGAAGTCCAACGACGCCATCAAGGCTGCCCGTCAAGACCGGCCCGATAGGAGGGAAGACAAGCAAGCGGGAGGGAGCCGTAATCCTAAGAAGGATGGCGGCAACAACGACAACCAGGGCCAGAAAGATCGCAAGCGCCGATCGAGGACCTAGTGGCCGCAACCTCCAACACTCAATGCCGTCCCAGTCGCCGCCTACGACACCATCATGAACGCCCGGTGCACCCATCATCCGAATCATAAGCACGCGGCGAAGGACTGTTTTATCTACAAGCAGTTCGTCGAACAGTACGCGGCGCAGCTCAACAAGAAGCCGACTGACGAGGCCGGTCCGTCAGGCGCCAAGAAGAACAACGCGGCTGAAAATGCCGAACCCTTTCAAGACCCTGTGGGGGAGCTTAACCACATCTTCGGAGGGCCGCTAGCCTATGAATCCAAAAGGAAACAAAAGCTAACCGACCGGGAGGTCAACGCGGCTCAACCCGAAGTCCCTCAGTATCTGCGATGGTCGGAAGTGGCCATAACTTTTGACCGCTCGGATCACCTCGACCGAGTGGTTCACTCGGGGCTCTATCCACTCGTCCTGGATCCCGTGATCCGCAACATCAGGCTCAAGCGCGTCCTCATCGACGGGGGCAGCGCCCTCAACATCCTGTTTGCGAAAACCATGGATGAGATGCAAATCCCGAGGCTATCGTCTACACCACTCGGGCACATCTCCCTCCTGTCACCTTCGGGCCCGAGAGAACTTCCGAACGGAGAACGTCACTTTTGAGGTGGCCGACTTCGAAACAGCATACCACGCCATCATTGGAAGACCTGCGCTTGCCAAGTTCATGGCGATCCCACATTACACCTACCTCTGCATGAAGATGTCGGGTCCCAACGGCGTCATCACTCTTCGAAGCGATGTGAAGCAAGCCTTCACCTGCGATAAGGAGAGCTGCGACATGGCCAATCTCGCGAGAGATTACGTGGCCAACAAGAAGTCCGATTGGCTGCATCAACTTCGGTAGAGGGCGAAGTCCCCGCGAAGAAGATAGCCAAATCGGGATCCGCGACGCCAAGACCAAGAAGATCTCCCTTGATCCATCGGATCCCTCGCTCTGTCGGCGCCGACCTAGATCCCAAATAGGAAAGCGCGCTCGTCACCTTCCTCCAAAATAATAAAGATGTTTTTGCTTGGAAACCATCGATATGCCGGAATTCCTAGGGAGGTGATCGAGCACTCTTTGCACGTCAAAGATGACGCCAAGCCGATAAAACAACGATTACGCGGATTCGCGCGGGATCGAAAAGACACTATCAAGGAAGAACTCGCAAAGCTCTTGGCTGCGGCTTTATTAAAGAAGTCCTTCATCCCGACGGTTAGCCAACCCAGTCTTGGTCCATAGAAGACGGGGCAATGGCGCATGTGCGTTGACTATACCGACCTCAACAAAGCCGCCCCAAAGATCCATTAGGTGTCTCGCATCGACCAAGTCGTTGACTCAACAATGCCATGCCAACTCCCGAGTTTCTGGATCTTACTTGGGCTATCACCGGATCGGCTTGAAAGAATCCGACTTCGAAGACATCGTTCATCACGCCGTTTGGGGCCTCTTGCTACATCACCATGCCTTTCGGCTGAAGAACGCCGGCGCCACATACCAACGCATGATCCAAAGATACTTCCGACGCAGATCGGCAAGAACGTTGAAGCTTATGTCGACGACGTTGTCATCAAGACCAAGCGAAAGAAGACCGATCGCCGACCTAGAAGAAACCTTTGCAAACATCCGGGCCTTCGAATGAAGTTAAACCGGAGAAGTGCACTTTCGGCGTTCCATCGGGCAAGCGCTCGGCTTCATGGTGTCACATCGCGGCATTGAAGCCAATCCGAGAAGATCAACGCCATCTTAAGCATGAAGCCCCGAGTAACCGGAAAGACGTCCGAAGCTCACCGGCTGCATGGCAGCGCTAAGCCGCTTCATCTCCCGACTCGACGAACAAGGTATGCCCTTCTTCAGATTGCTAAAGAAAGCAGATGACTTCCAGTGGATCGCGGAAGCCAACAAGGCCTTTGAAGATTTCAAAGAGTTCCTTACAACGTCGTCCGTCGGCCTCGCCTCAACCCGGGAACCTCTGCTGCTGTGCGTTTCAGCCACTCACCAAGTGGTCGATGCGGTCCTTGTGGTCGAACGCGAAGAAGAAGGACGGGCTCGGAAGATTCGAGAGGCCAATCTACTTTGTTAGCGAAGTGTTGGCGGGAGCCAAAATTCGCTACCCTCGGTACAAAAATTGCTCTATGGTGTTCTAATAACCGTGAGGAAATTGGCACACTATTTTCGGGTCACTCGGTCACCGTCGTCACTTCTTTCCCACTCGGCGATGTCATCCACAACCGCGAGTCAACCGGACGCATCGCCAAGTGGGCTCTAGAGCGATGCCATTGGACTTGACTTTTAAGGCGAGGACGTCCATAAAGTCACAAGCCTTGGCGGATTTCGGCCAAGTGGGTGAACAACAAGAAACGTACCTCGGGAAGACCTCCAACACTGGACCATGCACTTCGACGGATCCAAGAGGATCACCAGCTTGGGAGCAGGAGTTGTGATGATCTCCCCGACCGGGAAAGGCTAAGATACGTCCTTCACCTCCACTTCTCCGCCTCACACAACATCGCCGAGTACGAAGCCTGCTACATGGATGCGCCTCGCGGTTTCACTCTCGGAATACGTCGGCTCATCGTGAAAGGCGACTCCCAGCTGGTCGTCAATCAAGTAATGAAGGATTGGTCCTGCCTAAATGACACCATGGAGGCTTACTGGCAAGAAGTCCGTAAGCTTGAAGACAAGTTTGACGGGCTCGAACTCTCACACGTCCTGAGACATAACAACGAAGCAGCCGATGAGTTGGCACGGTTCGGTCTAAGCGCGAAGCTGCCCCAACAGACGTCTTTGTCGAGCACCTCTATGAACCAACCATCACGGCAAAGGCAACCCCAATTAGCAAGTAGTGAACGAAGTCGCCATGACCGACACCGACTGGAGGACGCCGCTCATCAAATTCTTAACCCAGCAAGAGCTGCCGGATGACCGGGATGAAGCAGAACGCGTCCGGTGTCGTTGCCAAGCATATGTCATGGTTGACTCCGATCTATACAAGAGAAGCCCTCCGGAATCCTAATGAGATGCATCACACCCGAGGAAGGAAACACTACTCAAAGACATCCACTCGGGCATATGCGAAAGCCACGCGGCGACACGCACTCTAGTCGGCAAAGCTTACGGGCAAGGTTTCTTTTGGCTTACCGCGGTCTCCGACGCGGACAAAGTCGTACGAACCTGCGAAGGCGATTTTTGCCCGACAAAGCCCGTCCCGGCCCGGAGCTTCAAACAATCCCACTTTCTGGCCGTTTGCGGTATGGGGCTGGACATGGTCGGCCTTTTCAAGAAAGCTCCAGGAGGATTCACACACCTCTTCGTCGCAATCGACAAGTTCTCCAAGTGGATTGAAGCCAAGCCGGTCGCCACCATCACTGCTGACAAGGCATGGGACTTTTTCCTCAACATCGTGCACCGCTTCGGCATCCCAAACAGAATCATAGCGACAACGGGACTCAATTCACGGGAGGCATCTTCAAGGAATTCTGCGAGGACTTCGAATCAAGATGCGCTACGCATCGGTAGCCCATCCCAAAAGCAATGGACAAGTCGAACGAGCCAACGGCATGGTCCTCCAAGGCATCAAGGCCGCGTTTTCGATCGCCTAAACCCTTACGCGGGAAAGTGGGTCCAAGAACTTTCCTCGGTCTTATGGTCGCTGCGGACCACACCCAGTCGGGCTACCGGCCAAACTCCCTTCTTTTTGGTCTACGGCGCAGAAGCCATGTTGCCAAATGAGATGGAGTACGAATCTCTCCGAGTCCGCGGCTTCAACGATGAACGCTACGACCACGACCGAGTGGATGACCTCACCCGATTGGAAGAGGCCCGTGAGGCGGCCCTCATCCGAGTCGGCCAAATATCTTCAAGGGCTCGAAAGATACCACGGTCGCAACGTGCGAGCACGAGCTTTCATTGTTGGCGACTGGTCCTACGCAAGATCCGGACCACCAAAGACCGTCACAAGTTATCCCCTTATGGGAGGGACCATACATAATCGCGAGGTGAATCGGCCGGTGCATACGCTAAAACGTGAAGACGGGTCTATGGTGGAGAACTCTGGAACATTGAGCATCTCAGACGATTTTATGCCTAATTTGGCTAAGGCTTCATGTTTTCCTTGGCCAACCTCAAGCAAGATGACTTCTTGAGTTAGCGGTCGGGTATACATATGTCAATAAAGCTTAAGTTTTCTTCATCAACTTCTGTGCATGATTTGGTTTATCATTGTTTAATGGTCTTCGATTCGAGTTCAGTGTCTAAGGACTGAGAGTTTTCCGATGACCTAACCGAGCCTAGGCTTGGTGACAGCCAGACGAAAACTACTTAAGAAATTTCACACAAAAACTCGGATCAAGGCATTAACATAAATAAACTAAATATATCATAGGTTCTACATCAAAGCATCACAATCACACGACATTTACAAGACAGTGTTCGAAAGATAAATCAAATCCTGAAATTGTTCACTACATCAATGTGTATCTTCTTCGCTGCCTCCTGCGCCTCACTCAGCATATCCAAGGCCTGCTCATCAGTGGTTCCGTCAGCAAAGCCCTCCCACCGAGTGGATGTCCACTCGGGGTAAAGGACTTGGTGCGTGCAAGAACCGAACCGGCCCCCATGTTGGGCTGCTTGAGTGATGTTGGCCGGATGCGAGTCGAGGGCGGCCGCAGCTTGTCAAAGACTTCAGTTGGGTCCAGTGAGCTGGTCCCGACCCCATGATGGAACAAGGATAGCAAGATCGGCGCAGCAGCATTGGCGACCTCTTCCCGGATCTCTCCGGTTTGTTTGACCCGCTCAAGCAAGACGTCATACTGAGCTCGGGTCTTAACCTTGTAAGCTGCCAAAAGCATTTGATCATGCAAAGCGCTCGGAAATAAAGCGGTACAAGGAATATTACTCCAAAGAGGCTTACCTTCAAACTCGGCCTCCATTTCGGCTTTATCGAGGCCGACGCCTCCAGTGGACTTGAAGCGAATGGACCTCAGAAGAATTTTCTACAAAAGAAGAAGATCATCGCAGCAACGAGGTTAACATAAGAATCATGAAGAGACTTGGAGAGACGGGCTTACTCCCGATTGATCCTCGGAGGTCGAGGTTCGCCTCCCGAAGCTCTGCGATCTCTCTCCTTAAAGCCGCCTCCCTCGACGCGGCCTCCTCTGTGGTCTTCGGCTTTCGGCCGAACGTCCTCTAAGGAGTTCGGGTGAGAACTAGCTTCTCCGGCACCTCGGACTTCGCCATGGAGCGCGGTACTCCTTACGCGCGTGAAATCAGAAGAGTGACCGACTAAAAAATAATGATAATACAATAAAAGAGAAAGACTAAGGCTTACGTTGAGCAGTCGGGTCGCCTCGTTCAAGCTTTCGACATGGGCATCCCTTTCATCTCTCTCGGCTTGCCTGTCCAGGATGATGCCCTGCCTTTGACCCTCTGAGTCCCGCCACTCAATCTTAATTGGGGGAACCCATGTTTGAGGCTCGCACAGGATTTCCTCTCTTGTGGTGGCGAATAAGAAGGACAAATGAAGACATGAAGGTTCAAACTGAAAGAGCAAAAGAATACTTTGATACAAATCTCACCAGCTTCGGTGGCTGCGCGCTTAGGTGAAGCGGCCCGGCTGGCCTCCTTCCTCTGGCTCTGCGCCGAGTGGCCCTCAGTCGGGGCTGCTCGAGCCGCGGCCTGAGGTTTCCCGGCCGTTGACTGGCTTCCAGTCGGGACACCCCGGCTGGCGGCCGGGGGCTCCTTCCTCGGGGCATCCTTCTTCGGAGGCGAAGGTTGTTTGCCCGGAGCGCTCACGCTTGGTTGCGGGCTCCGGGGCTTTGGCTCAGTAGGCTTTGGCACCTCGGGAGCTGCGGCAGGGGTCGGCCCTTCACCTCCCCCGACAGGATCTATGTCCTGGGGCCTCCTGCGAAAATGAATACAGCTGGGGTAAAGATAAAGAAAGCTTTCAACGAAAAAGTTTGGACTTCGGTTATAGAGCATACCTGGACGACCAGCGGATCTTTGGCGCTGTCCGTGGCGATCGCCTTAGAGGTGGGGTCTCGCGGAGGAGCGGGACGTCATCATCCGAATCCTCGATGATCAGCCTCCTTTTGCTCGCCCGCTTGTTTGAGTCCTCGCTCGGCGCCGCTCGCTTCCGGCTGGATCGCTTTGGATCTTGATCCCGCCAGCTTCTTGGCGGGCGACGCGGCGCGTCATCATGGGACACCTTGTATGGCTTGGAGGTAACAGAAGCATTTTCCTGCAAGAGAAAGAATGCACAACACTAAGAGACAAGATATCAAGATTGAAAGACACTATGAAGCAACCAGTCGACTAGGAGGAGGTCGGTGGATCTTGAAGGAAGAAGCTGGCGAGAATGAGGGCGCGCTCAGCTGCAATTCCGGTCGAGAAGATCTTGTACATCCAGGATCTTCAAGATTTCGTAGCGAGTGGATCTGGATCTTCCCGATTGGGGTCCTTCCCGTCTTCGTACTCGAAGGCGGCTTCGCCGTTCCTTGATCGGCGCCGGTCGACACGATGAAGTGCCGAGTGATCTGTTCCCCGCGAAGACCCTTTTGTTTCATCGCCAGGATCTTCGCAAGCAGCTTGTTGGCCTTGTCCCAATCTTGGGCTACTGGAACAATGCTCCAAGTTGGCCTGGGGACAGGGGGAAGACCGACGAAGGTTGGCGAGTGGGTTCGAGGTTGTTAATGTAGAACCAACCCGCGTGCCATCCCTTATTGGAGGACTTTAAAGGAAGAGAGAAGTACTCCTTGTGGAGAGATCCGCGGAGTTGGAAACCTGCCCCGCCAACGACGCATGGGTGGTCCTTGTTCGGATGTGGCTTGAGATAGAACATGCGGCGGAAGAGTTGGAAGTAGGGGAGGATGCCAAGGAAGGCTTCACATACATGAATGAAGAGGGCGATGTGAAGCATCGAGTTGGGGTTTAGATGGTAGAGTTGAAGCCCATAGTAATCTAAGAGCCCCCGGAAGAACTCGGAGGTAGGAAGGCTAAACTCAATAGAAGAAAGAAGTAAAAACAACGAGCTCACCGGTGTTTGGGGTTGGAAATTCCTCGCCGCGCCGGCGCCAACCCACGATCTCCTTTGGTGGAAGCACGCCGTGCTTCACCATCTCTTTGAGGTGGATTCCCTTACATCCGATGCGGCCCATTGGTCAAACGGAATCCTCTTCTCCTCCGCCATGAGTGTGGTGTTGATGGGAAGCGGATCGTCGGAAAAAGTGGGGATTTTGACAAAGGAACTTGGGAGATTTGGCTGCGGAAGCTGGTTGTTGCAAAGAGCGAGTTCTGGATGGATGGATTTGGGAGCGTGCGAGTCTAGGGTTCTCCGCGGGGAACTGGTGAACAGTGCTGTGAAAAGGGGAATCTTTTGGAAGATGAAGAGGCGGGAACGACCTCGAGCCTTTATAGAAAGATTTGAGGGTTGCGCTAGGTTTTCTTGTAATTGGGCCAAGCCCATGAGAGAATCTGCGGCCCGGTTAAGGTGTGGCCCGACGGGTGTCCTTAGGGACTTAAGCGGATGAGCTTAAGCGGATTTGCCACGGCAATATGCACGTGTCCGAATGCCTGTACCTTTGAAAATCCTTCCATACCGTGGTTTGCTTGACTTCATGAGAAGGCGGCACGATGCAACTTGGAAGGTGACCAACGGCTAAGTTTTTATAGCTGCCTTGATGACAAGGGTCGTTTGGTTTTTGGCATTTGATTAAGTAATCTTATCAATGCTATCTATTTTTCCACCTTGGTGAAGATCTTTATAGATTAAGACCGATATTATGGCACAAGCTATTTAATAACTTGGTCATATTTTTCATACGATTGAAAGAACTTGTTTTCCCATGAGGATGATTAAAATATTTGTTCCGGGTTGACTCGGGCGGATCCACTCGAGATAAGCATAAGCTTACGAGTGCTTTTCACCCACGAGGGTTGATTGAGTTATTTGTTCGAGATGACTCGGGCAAATTCACTCGGATAAGCATAAGCTTGCCGAGTAATAAAGTTGCTTTAGCATGAGCTAAGCATCTACATAAGAATGATTTTTATAGTTCTTGACTATATGCTTAGTCCATTTTTTGACTAACCACATAGTCGGGGGCTACACCTAATTAGGTGCATCAGGAGATGCACCTAGATATTTATTTTTAAGAATTTTTTAGATATTTTCCAGCCCTTCACAGTCTTTGGAGCCACTCAGGAAGATTCGGGCAGAGATGATGGAATCACTCGGCGCTAAAAGCACTCGGTCAAAGAGGTTTTTGGCTGTGTGCTGTTTTGGTCTGAAGCTGAGCTGTCTCGTCGACTGAAAAGGACTCGGGGCTCTTGTGGAGATTATGGCAATCGGGTATCTACATGGCAAGCTTATCCGAGGAGGTAGGGATAGATTGCGCTGCCATATCCACTCGAACATGACTTGGGTGTTACAATTGCCGATAGAGATAAGGCAATCGGCCTATAGTCATGGTTTGGTAAGATTGAGGAAACCAACTTAGAGTAAGATAGGGTTTCCGATCTGTAAGCCCTCCTCCCAAGATATATAAGGGGGGTAAGGGGCGTCCCTTGAGGGATATCAGAGATCAGATTCTAGATCAGATTTCATAAGCAAGAGCTTTAGACACACGAGATCAATAAAGACACTCGGCGGATCGAATCCACCGAAACAGGAGTAGGGTATTACCTCACGAGAGGGCCTGAACCTGTCTAAATCCTCTTCTTCTTCTAACCCATTGTGCTTGGCGATCTCGACTGCGACCCTAGAAATTATATTGCCGAAATCAAGTTTCGACAACATAACTCCATTGACCAGGAGTACGGTGTGTTCGAATACAAATCGACTCTACAGCATCTGCCCAGCTTTACCTGAGGATTAACCTTAGTTAGCTAGACTAAAGGATAACATGGCATTTATGTAGTTCTAACCTTTTCTGATGTGTGAACGAGACTGGTGGACTATCTTAATAGGGGCACCAAACCTAACGAGTGAATGACGATCAATCCCCTATTTAATAGTTGTTCGTCACACACTTGCCCCGGTTTGGAGAGACCTATGGACTATCTTAACATACAGTACCAATCTGGTTAGTATCGGCGTTGTTACTCGCTGTTTACATAGTTGTTCTCCAATAAGACTTTTTCCAAAACCTCCAATGCTATAATGCGCATATATAAATCCCCTAAGTCCCTAGGGAGATCGGAGAGAAAAATATAAATGCCATGCCGGTATAACCGGTCCATCGGATAGGCAAAACTATGTCCTTATTTTGGCACAAGCATTTTTATATTTTCTGGTATTTAACTATCACATGCATTGTCTAGCCATTATTCTATTTAATTCATGAAATAGAGATTTCATTTTCTATAGCTTTACATGAAATGATACATGTGATGATACTTGTTTTATTATTACAAGTTATCAATATTGTCTAAGGAGAAAGAGAATATATCCATTAATATAAAATAATAGCTTTCTCCTTTATGAATTATTACATGTTTTAAAGCATGAAATAATATTCTACATGAACTAGGGTGCATGAGATATTAATACATGAAATAATACAATGTTTCTAAGGCATGAATTTATACTCTATATGGATTAAATGTTAACATATAAGATCTAAAGATTATGATGGATGACATAAAATGATAATTTATAACAATCTAACTTTGAAAATGAAGTTTTAAAGGAGTTGGATGGGTTACTATATTTTCTAGGGTTTTTATTGAGCTCTTCTTAATTTTTAAACCTTAGGAAAAATAAAAAGAAAAATTCCAACAAAATTGCTTCTAGCTGGATTCAAATTAGCACCCTCTCTCTCCCTCGGCTCGGCTTTCTCCACTGAGCCATTAAGCACTTCTTTCCTTCTTTTCCCTTCTTTTCTTTTTCTCTTTTCCCTTTCCTCCCTCTACTGTTCTTCTTCTACCTGGGTACTCCTGAGCTGGTACCGATATCTCTAAGTTGTGCATGGCTTGGTGCTTTTTAACCTGAGGATTTAGGTTGCTTACCTCCATCTAGGATCCAAGAGGATCTCATTTTTGTATTTAGTTGAGTCAGTGGGGTGTGGAAGTGTTCTGGCGATGGCGGCATGCTGCCGACGGTGGTGGTGCTCGTCGCCGGCGAGCTTCGGCTCTAATTTGATCAAACCAACTTACTTCAGAGCATCTAGAGACTATGGGGATCGTTTTTATGCGGTTGGTTTGTTCTGGTAGGGCTTGGGTTGGCTCGGCACCGTGCGCACGCTGGCGAAAAACAAAGCCATTATGGCGGCCAACGGGGGTGACGAGTCTTGGTGGCTTATAGACTTAGAATTCGTAGGGGAATGGAAGCTAGTAGGATTTACATTGATTGTATACCTTCAATTGAAGAGGAAACCGATTGAGGGTGTCCAATTTTGAATTCTTCCTCCGGCGGCCGGGTTAGGGTTCTTGAGGACCATGCTTCGGATTTCTTCCGAATTGGAGCAATGTGATATTTAATTGATGGGGGAAAATTAGGGGATCTGAGGAGGACTGGATGAAGAAGAACTTTGGTATACATTGTTTGATCTATCGGGGCCTATATATAGATATGCTATGTCGGTTTTTGCTCGGGATAGGGCCGACGGCCATACCGGTGCGCCATTGTCGGTTCACAAAGGATATGGTTGAAGTCGTGGCTGAACCTATGGCATAGCAACACGTACACGAGCTAGAGATGGTTCTCCTATGTTGATTCGGTGTGCTGATAGGTGAGGTGAAAGTTCTTGTTGAATTTAACTCCGGCGGCCGTGGTTTGAAATGAAACGATTGGCCGATGATAAGTATGTTACGGGATATTTGATTGTTTGCTAGTCCCTGGCATAACCTAAGTCGGTTTCTTCATGTTGATCTATAATATGAATAGGTAAGATTGATGCCCAGAAGGCATCAGCCACAAGTTTAAGATGGTCGTGGGTTGGCCAAGTCTGAGAGGAAGAAGAAAGAAGGGAAAGAAAGAAAAGGAAAGGAGGAAAAAGGAGAAAGCAAAAGAAAAAGAGAAGAAAATAATTGAGGTTTTGGAAAAGTTTTTAAAGTTGAAATTTAAGTTTTATAATTAATTTGATTTTAGTTTTCAGGAATTTCTTTTATTAACTTAAGGTTTTTGAAAAAACATTAACTTTTAATAAGACTTAATTTCTTAGTTTAAAAGTAGAATGGAAAATTAATAAATGTTAAGGATTTTAAAAGCTTTAAATACTAAACATATAATAAATTATTCGCAAAAATTTTATTCATATTTTTACATATTTTGAGGGTACAAAATTTGGAATATTACATGTCTCTAACATTCAAAAAATTTTGTACTCTGAAAATATGTAAACGTGTGAATAAAATTTTTGCAAATAATTTATTATATGTTCAGTAATTAAAACCTTTAAAATCTTTAATATTTATTGATTTTCTCTTTTATTCTCAAATTAGAAACCAATTTTATTAAGATTAATCCTTCTTTTGTAAAACTTCAAATAAATATTTTAAATGAATGGAGTCTCTAAAAATTAGACTTAAATTAATTTTAAAACTTAAATTCAAACCTTTAAAAAACGTTTCCAAATATCCTTTATTTTCTTTTTCTTTCCCTTCCTTTTTCTTTCTCTTTCCCTTGTTTATTTCTTCCTTCTTCCTCTCAACCCACGGCCATTTCAAACCAGTGGCCGATGCCCTGTGGGCATCAATCTTACCTATCCATACTATAGATCAAGATGAAGGAACCGACCTAGGCTATACCAGAAATTATCCAGTAATCGGGACATCCATACTACCGGCCGACTGTTTTTGATTCAAACCACGGCTGCCGGAGTTCAATTCAACAAGAACAATAATTCTACTCAATGGCACACCGAATTAACCTAGGAAAACCATCTCTATCTCATACTTGTGCTGCTACGCCGTTGGTTCGGCTACAATTTTAACTGTATCCACTAAGAACCGACATTGGCACACCGCCATAGCCGCCGGCGAACTTATCCCCAGACGGAACCGACCTCAATCATCTATAAATAGACCATACCAGGCCATGAATCAAATACCAAACTTGATCAACATCCTCTCTTCTAAATTTCCCCCAAAGTTTCCCCATCTATTAGCCATCATACTGTCTCCATTTAGTGAAGAATCAAAGTGAAGTCCCGAAGAACCCTAATTTGGCCGCTCGGAGCAAATCCAGAAATTCATCGCCTTCAATCGGGTTCCTCTTCAATTAAAGGTATAATATCAATTAACGGAGGATATACCCAAAACAGCCTTCATTACTAGATATGGATTATACGAGTTTACAGTAATGCCTTTTGGAGTAACCAATGCATCGGCTGTTTTCATGAATGTCATGAAAACAAAACATATATGGAATATCTGGATAAGTTTGTGGTGGTATTTATAGATGATGTACTCAGCTACTCATCGAGTAAAGAAGAACATAAGGAGCATTTAAAATTGGCTTTGGAGAAATTAAGAGAACAACAATTGTATGCAAATTTCTCAAAATGTGAATTTTGGATGGAAGACGTACAATTTTTAAGGCGATATTATATCTTTAATTGAAGAGAAACCCGATTGAAGGCGATGATTTCTTGGATTTGCTCCGGGCGGCCAAATTAGGGTTCTTCGGGACTTACACTTTGATTCTTCACTAAATTGAGACAGTATGATGGTTATAGATGGGGAAACTTTGGGGGAAATTTAGAAGAGAGGATGTTGATCAATTTTGGTATTGGATTCATGGCCTGGTATGGTCTATTTATAGATGATTGAGGTTGGTTCCGTTTGGGGATAAGTTCGCCGATGGCTATGGCGGTGGTCTATGTCGGTTCTGAGTGGATACAGTTAAAATTGTAGCCGAACCAACGGCGTAGCAGCACAAGTACGAGATAGAGATGGTTTTCCTAGGTTAATTCGGTGTGCCATTGAGTAGAATGATTGTTCTTGTTGAATTGAACTCCGGCGGCCGTGGTTTGAATCAAAAACAGTCGGCCGGTAGTATGGTTGTCCCGATTACTTGATAATTTCTGGTATAGCCTAGGTCGGTTCCTTCATCTTAATCTCTAGTATGGATAGGTAAGATTGATGCCCACAGAGCATCGGCCACTGGTTTGAAATGGCCGTGGGTTGGGAGGAATAAGGAAGAAAGAAACATGCAAAAGAGAAAGAAAAAGCAAGGGAAAAAAAGAAAATACAGGAGATTTGGAAATTTTTCTTTAAAGTTTGAATTTAAGTTTTAAAATTAATTTAAATCTAATTTTCAGAGACTCCATTCATTTAAAAATATTTATTTAAAGTTTTACAAAAGAAGGATTAATCTTTAATAAAATTGGTTTCTAATTTGAGAATAAAAAGGAAAATTAATAAATATTAAATATTTTAAAGGTTTTAATTACTGAACATATAATAAATTGTTCGAAAAAATTATTCACACTTTTACATATTTTCGGACTACAAAATTTTGGAATGTTAGAGAGATGTAACATTCCAAATCTGTAACATTCAAATTTGGTACCCTGAAAATAAAAGTAAAAATAAAATTTTTGTGAATAATTTATTATAAAATCAATCTACATCCTACTAGCTTCCATTCCCCTACGAATTCTAAGTCTATTAGCCACCAAGACTTGTCACCCCGTTGGCCGCCATAATGGCTCTGTTTTTCGTCGGCGTGCGCATGGTGCCGAGCCAACCCAAGCCCTACCAGAACAAACCAACCGCATAAAAACGATCCCCATAGTCTCTAGATGCTCTGAAGTAAGTTGGTTTGATCAAATTAGAGCCAAAGCTCGCCGGCGACGAGCACCACCACCGCCGCGGCCACGCTGTCTTGTCGCGAACACTTCCACACCCCACTGACTCAACTAAATACAAAAATGAGATCTCCTTGGTTCCTAGATGGAGGAAAGCAACCTACATCCTCAGGTTAAAAAAAGCCAAGCCATGCACAACTTAGAGATACCGGTACCGGCTCAGGAGTACCCAGGTAGAAGAAGAATAGTAGAGGGAGGAAAGGAAAAAGAGAAAAACAAAATAAGGAAAAATAAGGAAAGAAATGCTTAGTGGCTCAGTGGAGAAAGCCGAGCCAAAAGCAATTTTTTGGAATTTTTCTTTTTATTTTTCCTAAGGTTTAAAAATTAAGAAGAGCTCAATAAAAACCCTGAAATAATATAGTAACCCATCCAACTCCTTTAAAACTTCATTTTCAAAGTTTCTATGTCTTTTAAAATTTATGTATTCACTTTTTGAATCTTCCAAAAATAATTATTATGTCTTTTAAAATTAGTATAAATTTTTATTTATTGAGATTCAAACTTTTAATTTCAAATAAAAACTTTTAAAAGATTACAAACCATCTTTATAAAACTTATTCAAATTCTTTTATTGTATGATTATTTTGATGATTATTTGAATTTGCTTAATAAATTGTTTTATTTCATTTATTTTATTTTATCGATAAATCTCGCGAGTTCGTAGAAGAGTTAGAACTCGACCGGAAAGTCAACATAAACGCCCTCGTTACCCTCCAATCGAGATAAATATTTAGAACCCAACGACACTCAAGACAAATCAAATTGTTTTAATCATTTAAATTAAAAATAATAAATTTTCATGTTTTAATGATAGATTTAGCTTAGATAGAAATATTTCGCGGGATGGGTTAGATAGTTTTAAATTATCATTTTATGTCATCCATCATAATCTTTAGATCCTATATGTTAACATTTAATCCATATAAAGTATAAATTCATGCCTTAGAAACATTATATTATTTCATGTATTAATATCTCATACACCTTAGAATATTATTTCATGCTTTAGAAACATATAATAATTCATAAAGGAAAAGACTTATTTCATATTAATAAATATATTCTCCTTCTTAAACGATATTAATAACTTGTAATAATAAAACAGCATCATCACACGTATCATTTCATGTAAAGCTATAGAAAATAAAACCTTTATTTCATGAATTAAATAAAATAATGGCTAGATAATGCATGTGATAGTTAAATACCAGAAAATATAAAAATACTTGTGCCAAAATAAAGACATAGTTTCGCCCATCCGATGAATTGGTTATACCGACATGACATTTATATATTTTTCTCCGATCTTCCTGGGGACTTAAGGGATTTATATATGCCTTATATATGCGTACTACAGCATATGCGTACTACAACATTAGTGGTTTTGGAGAAAATCTTATTGAAGAACAACTATGTAAACAGCGGGTAACAACGCGGATACTAACCAAATCGATACTATCTGTTAAGATAGTCCACAGAAAGCCGGGACAAGTGTGTGACGAACAACTATTAAATAAGGGTTGATCTTCATTCACTGGTTAGGTTTGGTGCCCCTATTAAGATAGTTCACCGGTCTTGTTCACACATCAGAAAAGGTTAAAACTACATAAATACCATTATCCTTTAGTCTAGCTACCTAAGGTTAATCCTCGGATAAAGCTGGACAGATGCTACAGTTGATTTGTATTCGAATACACCGTACTTTCGATCAACGAAGTTATGTTTGTGGGTGACTCCAGTAAAATGGCATGAGTTCTTTTCTTAAAATATTATAAAATTTAAATATACATACTTAAGTCCTTCTAGAAGGGATAAAACATGAATCTAGATACATGTTTTACATTTTTTTAAATATAAGTATATGCTATGCTACACAAGGATAGAATACAATAACATGATAAAGTTACTTTGTTAGTCTACTTCTCTTGTCAATATAGCATACGTTGTTAGTTAAATAAAACTGTATTCAGTTTGGCTTGCTGAGTACCTTCGATGCTCACCCATTCATGACTATACTCGGGTAACCCCAAAATAGAAGAAAAATTTCCAAGTACCCTAGAGAATTGGAAAGACGAGTACGAATTCTAGGTCTCTACACTCGAGCTATCCTTGTGAAAGTGTCGCGGTTTTTCTTATATTATGTGAATTGTATTTAAAAGCTTGTATTAATATACAAAGTTTCTGTATCTGTACTGTTTCCCACATAACCAGACTCCTAGAAGGTTATATGATATTTATGGGAGTTAACCTCCTTGAGAAGACCCCATAAAAATGGTATTAGAGCAAAGCTTAACGGTAGGTTGACCTAGAAAAGTTAGATTAGATTTGCAAGATTATTTTTGAAAAAAAACATTTGTGAAAACCCTTATTCATCTTGATCTCCCTCTTACCTTTTTTTTTCCTTCGTATCTTTTCTGTGTTAAAAAGGATTTTGTTTTATTACTCTTCCACTCTTAAAATATATAGGGTATGATATTAATAAGTAATAGGAAAGAAAATATCAGTTGACGATTCATTTGTTAAAATAGAACGAAAAGTAATGTATTGATTTGTTTGCAAAAGATTATTTAGGACTTTAGGGCTTTAAAACAACTAGCATAGTTCTTTAAAAAAATTAAATATTTTATCTGAATCTTTTATGTGTTCTTGCTAAGTTCGTAGCCTATCCATTCATTTGTTACCTATAATTATATTAAATAAATGACTTTATAAAAATTGGTTACAAACCTAGCCAAAAGATAAAATGTCTGGAACAGAAAGAGATGGATTTGGATTTGCAGGGCAACAGACCGTGAGGCAACATACCACTGAGCAACAACCCATGGATAGCCAAGATAAATGTTCTTAGGCTCATAGAGAATATGAATCGGAATTACACCAGGCTGTTTGAGCAGGTGATTAGCCGAATGGCACAACCTGAGGTGCCTGGTGTAGAAAGGTCCATCATGGGGCCTAGATGAATTGATTTTTCAAAGGACCAAACCGCCAACATTTGCTACTGCCCCGAAGCCGTTAGCAGCAAATAATTGGCTTCTAGATGTGAAAAGGAAGCTAGACACGGTCCAGTATAATGACCGTTAGAATGTTTTATATACATCACATCATTTAAGTGGCTCAGCTGCCATATGGTGAATAAATTATCAAGCCATCCATCCGAATAAAGAGTCTATAACATGTAAGGAGTTCGTGAAAAAATTCTAAAGTGCTCATATTCCTGAAGGTTTGATTGCTGCTAAAATGAAGGAATTCAAGAATCATGTTCCGAAAGGCAAATCAATCACAGAATATCATGCTGAGTTTTAGCGACTGGCTCGATATTCATCGGAAAATAAATACCAAGAAAAAAAAGATGGTATGGTTCGTTGAAGGATTGGACGAACCAGTCAGGTATAAATTATTTAGCAGGACTAGATTACTTCGATATGTGAATATTATTAGATAAAGTCCTGTTAATAGAACAACGGAGGAAGGAATTAGAGGAGGTGAAGAAAAGGAAAGCTTCACCACAGATGAGACCAAACTCTGGTTATCAGAAAACAAGACTTATGCAGCAAATAGGGCCACCTCATCATTTTTCACCTCCAATACAAAGAGCTCCAATACCACCAAGACCACAGTTTAGGAACAATCAGCCTTCAAGACAACTTCAGTGTTTCCATAGTGGACAAATGGAACATGTACGTCCATCATGCCCCTGACAGGATTTCCCGATAAACGTAGCACGAACCCATGCAAGGATGCAGCAGACTCCATCACGTACTGTACCGCCAACTCAGGGTGCGGTAGGACGTGGAATAAGGCCTCTAAACTGGGGACCTACACCTACAGTACCATATCGTGGAGGACAAGCTGAATGAGCAACAACAGCATATCGTTGACGACCAAAACCTGAAGCTATTCAAGGAAGGGTAACAAATGTGACGGCCCAAAGTGCTGAAGGAGCCATGGATATAGTGATCGATATGTTAATTCAGAACCTGTCTTAGTTTTATTTGATCCGGGTGCTACACATTCATTTATGAATTCAGAATTCACCTTTCAGGGTTTTTACTGAACACGGTATCATATACTAAATGAATGTACAACTTTTCACCTCAATGCACTTACAACTTTTCACCTCAATGCACTTATATTGGGATTCAAGACAATCTAAAATATTTTTTACTGTTTACTAATTGATAGATGATTAATCTACAATTTGAACTAGTATAATTGATAGAATTATTATAGTTCTTATGTTTCATGACAAATTAAATCTGTGTTAGGGTTCTGTTATGTGGGGAATTCCGTATCGCCGCCGGGATCAGACTAGGGCTAAGGCCCGTGCGCCTTGAGTTTGGCCGGCGTACGGATAGGATCCAATTCTGTTTCAAATTAGGATTAAATCAATTCGTAATATATTAGGTTGTTAAGTTAATTCTTTCCTAATAGGAGATTAGATCTATTTTGTAAGGCTATATATGTGTCGCCATATCAGATTAATAAGGTAAGCAAGAAATTATCAAAAGTTCTATCGTTTTCACCACGGGGGGCCGGCCCCTAACAGGTTCAGATACTAATTCCTAAGTCCATGGCTATGTCTAAAATTTTATTTTATCTATATTTCAAGAATATTAATATTTGCATGGATAAGGATATGCAGTTACTAAATTCGATAAAGACATAAGGCTGATCATATCTTTATATATACCCTACTGTTTTGTTGATTCATCACCTGAGCACATGTTGATCTACAATAGAAATTTAGTTACACATGCATTCCTATGCTATCCGGATTTCCTATGATCAAAGCTAGGTTCTTGCATCATTAATCCCTTGCATGCACTGAACACTGATTTCTTCTATTGTCTACATGATGACATAATTAACCTCAACCAGAATTAATCTTCTAGTTGTCATTTAGATAAAAATATTTATATCCTACTAGTTATACATACGGTTATGCAGCTCAAATTATTGATATGAACATTTTTACTGAATCTGAGATGCTCTTGTTCATCTTCTAATGGATGCAATTGCAACACACAACTCCTACATATACTAGTATATGCATCAACCAAGAACCATGCCATACTGTGAGTTCAGCTTCATTTTAATCTGTTTCTCCAGATTACCTTGTTGGTGGCTCTAGTGTGGCTGTGAAGAACTGATGGTCGTGTGATTCTCCTTCTCTGAATCTACAGCTTCTCCTGAAATTGGTCGGGGTGTTTCTCCTCCTATTTACTGCCGCTCCTCTGGATCGATGGTGATTTTGTTGGAACTAGAGCTTCTCCTCTTTCAGTTGAAGTACCAGCTCAGCTTCTCCTCGTGGAGATGAAACTCCTGCAACCTCCTCCTAGAGCTAAACACCTCCTGTTTCTCTTCCTTTTGCTCTGTTTCCTTACTCTAAATCTCTTGGCATGGTTGCTACAGTTGGTGATGTGATCTGCACTAGATTTCTGGTGGTTATCTCTAGCTTGAGCTAATTCTCCAACCAAACTACTTGCTGCTATTTTGGTGATTGCTATTCACTGCTACTATTTCACTGATCTACTAAAACTGTTGTTGATACTCCTCTGCTGAGGCTACTACTACTGCTGCTGCAACTACTGGCAACAATAGAGCTTGACAGCTCAATTCTGCATGCACGGTGGAAGTTTCCGGAATTTCACCGATATTCGCATTAATGGAAAAATTGGTGGAATCTAAGATATTTTGCACTCTTTTGTTTGGGTCCCTTTACATATTTTATAAACCTCTATGGTTGGATGTAAAATCTCTAGATAGTAACGGTCTTAATATATATTTTTTATTGCCGCTACTTCTGCAATTTTTAAATAAAAACCTCAAAAATAAAATTGTGTAGTCTAAGATTACAGAAACATTTTTAAATATATTTAATTTATTCTTTTACTTATATGTAGGATGTATGTTTAATTTATGATGCATAAAATATGATGTATAAGTACAACATATGATACGCATGATGTTACAAGATTTATAGTTTAGTAGCAAAATGCCGGTGCGTTGCATCGGGACGACGACGCGAGGAGAGAAGCAGGCGGAGGGCGAAGGTCCGGCGACGGCGCGGAAGCTCCAAGCGATGACGACGATAGTTTTATATATATATATATATATATATATATATATATATGAAAAAGCAAGGGTGTCTTCAACTTTGTGTACCACTTGGACCTTGATTAAAAAATAATATCGATAGACATTTAGTCTAAGTTAATTTAATTTCACCAAATTAAATCAAAAATATAATGAAAATATATATTGACTTACTGATACTTTAAACCGATTAGAAATTTGGTAAAAGTTTAAAATATTTATGACTCGGATATTATTAGTTAGAAAAGTATATTGATGAATAGGATAAGTTGCATATTATCATCAACAGGCATGTGAACCCTTGCATCTCCTTATAATGTACTTATCCTAGTTGACTATGGTCAAACATCGTAGCCAATACGGCCTGATGCAGCCTTTAGGACCTGTCTGTGATTTATCACAAATATGGGACTAAAATATAAAATCACAAAAAGCTACATGATATCGTCTTCTTTTTGTCCTCACACTGAAGGTGACAGCGCTCGGCCATGCCTTCGACCGCCGGCAATAGGAGGACGTCAGGGAGGCATCCTGTCTCACAGGCGCTTCTCTCCCTTGTTCGACGGCGGCGCACTATCTTACGCATGCAGCGTGTGCTTGGCCACCACTCAGGACAATGTACGGCGAGGCAGGAGGCGCGTGAGTCGGGCTCGCTCGCTGGAGGTGAGGAAAGCAAGGCAACAATAGAGCGAGAGGTTATACGGATCGGAAATTTTATAGATTTGGACGAAAAACGATTTGATGAACGGAAAGTTATATGTTTTTTAAGTAGTTAAGATAAGCTCTATCATACGTATAACTGGTTTTTTTTAAAAAATAGCCAGTCGGACTGCGGGTTAATTTTAGAAAAACTTAAGAAATTTTTTGCAAAATAGCCAGGGCAAAATAAAATTTGGATAGAAACATTACTTGCTTTTTTATAGATAGTTAGTTATTATTATAGATTATAAATATGTGTATACCTGTATGTATATATATGCGAGATCTTGTAATTGGATAAACTGTAAATAAATAACTAGACTTTTAATATGTCCAGCTGTGTACCTCTCTTCGTGACGACGTGTGAGGGACGATTCTAGCTAAAGCTCAAGGCTATCAATGTGGCACATTAACCCAAATTAACAACCTCCTTCTTACGAGGTTTAAGTAGCAAAACTAATACAGATGCATATATTACTTAATAAATGAATGACAATAAAGCGATTGAGAAACATGTAATATTAAGCATAAAACAACGATCAACTATAGCTAAAACCTAAGGAACTTGGCTCTATTAACATCGCTCTTGGTCAATGTGATCAAGTCATTAGAATGATTAAAGACTATAGCTAAAACCTGAAATGTTACACATGGAGTTCAATAACATGTCTCATATCAGATTTCCACGCTAGAGGATTATTGCTAGATTTATATTATCAGGTTTACTGATGAAATATGTCCATGTGAAAGAAAAATACTGGTGTTACCAAATTTTTAGCAGGATATAGTTTAAAAATGAGGACCCATTACAACATCAATATCCCTATGTGCCATTGCACTGTCAGTATTGAAAGCCAATTTATATGCTTAAAACTATCTTGGATGAGGAAGTTGCACCTAATATTAAAAATAGAAAAATCTATGGAACACCGTACCATCATAAGGACGGTACAGTTTAAAGAAACTAACGCATTCTTCTCCCTTCCTCCCCGACCGCCTCTGCCTCCCTCACACCAGCGTCGCTTCCCCTCCTCTTTGCGCATCTGCCTTAATTCTCTAACTCTGGTTGCGTGTTCTTTGGTCCTGTAGTATAAGTCTCCTTGGTGGTTTGGTCTTTCATAACAGATAAAAGAATTGGACCATGTCAAACCTAGAAATACATCCATATCTAGTGCACTCTGGAAAAACCCTTTTATTATCCCAGTTTACAACTCTTTTTAGTTTCGAATTCGCAAACCGAAATCATAAAAAGGGGACTAAGATTGAAAGGTATTTTTTCTTTTTCCTTTTATTTTGCTCCTTCGCTTGTTGCTTATTTATATATTATGCATATATATACATATATATGCATAATATATATAATATGTATATATATGTAATATATGTATTTATGCATATATATGCAATATGTATATATATGTATAAATATATATTTTATCAAAATATGTACACATATAAATATATACATATATTACAATCCTTCTTAATTTCTAATATTACAAAATCTAATTTGTGGGGTGGGGTTGGATAATTGGATTTTATGGAACTCTCCCGCGAGATCAATAATTTGCTCGTTGATAAATCTCATTATTGATTCTAAACAACCTTTATAAATTTGTCATGGGAGAGTTGGTCCCTCATGTGAAAAATCTATCATTTGAAAAAAAAAAGAGAAATAAATATGTGAAATAAATAAGAAATCGAAACATAATGTATGAATGGTTTTTACGTATATCCAGATCCTTGTTAGATTTGATTTGGTGAAGTAGGCGATGAGTTTACTCGCAAACGTTGTAGCCACACAAGTTCGTCCTCCGCTCCTGTTTTGCACACTAAAGAAGAAACGACGAGAGATTTAATACACATTTCTATTTTAGAACAAATTAATGATTCAATATAATTTTGGAGCATGTACTCACGAAAATTTGGTCCTTATCTCAAGTTTTTCTTTCCAACTCCCACGTACAATGTATGGAACCGTGCCAATGCCCTATGCATAGTTGCAAGCTATGATTAAGTATCCGATATTCGCATAGTAGCAATAGCAACATTCATAATGACAGTGGAATAGACGATATTACCTGTCTATCACTTCAAAAATCTTTATGAAGGTAGACTCTGGTATATCTATTGAGTCATAGACATGGATTTTACACGAGGAAAGGTCAAAAAAGAAAAGGACCCAATGGAATCTGCAAATTGCGGAGATGATATATATGAAACTATATATGTATGAGAAGGAAATTGGTAGGAAAGGCAGTAAAAAAACTCACGTTGTGTTGTACGACAGGAGTATCCAAGTCTTGTAATGCTGCTGCACCAGCAAATAGACGATATTCTCCTCTGTTTCTTTCTCAAAATCACGTATCATATCCATATTTATTTTGCAGGGGTCCATGAATCCAATGTTGAAACACTCTTTCTTACGGCACTGTTGAATCTTCAATCTACAACGGATAAAAGGAATTTTCATCAGCTACATACAAGGAACGAAATAAATTTAACTAAACGATAATTACAATACCCAACAGCTAATAAGAGAGACGTCGAGGGCGTCTAGCTGGTACAGGTTGAATACATCCTGAAAGTGGATCCACATGATATCATCTCCTTGAAAGAAATATTAGTTTTTTTATCCGCACGTGGAACATCTCTCTATCTTTTCTTGAATTTGCATGTACCATTGATGAAATCGGTACATCCATGCAGAGAGAGTTTTCACCTGAGAAGGTCTGACAAGAGGTTCATTGAGGGTAAACTTGTATTTCAAATCCTCTTTTGTCGCCTTTTTTATTGATGCGCCTCCAAACAGTTGCTCCCTCATTAGCCCCGTCTCTGCCATAAATTGTCTTAACTTATTTTCACCATCTGGCAGCAACAGCTCAAGTGATTTTTCTGGTTGCTCCCCGAGCTGAGGGACAACTCTCGACTTTCTGTTCGCCTTTTGAAAAGGCTTCCTAATTGATTGGTTGTAGTCGGATGGTAAGGCCGATTTAACCGGTGCGCTCATCTTCTTAAAGAATGGCCTTACCCGTCGGGTCGATAGGAATCTTCTTTTTAGGACTCCGAGGCTTGAAATGTGTCTTCACTTCCGTAGCTACAATCTCGTCAATCTCCTCTTGAGTGCGGTCATACACCCTTTTCTTTAGAGCGGGAAGCCTTGGCATGTCAAGTCTTAGCTTCTTTGTTTGTTTTGTTGACCTTGACGGCGCAACACGACTTGGGCACGGAGGAGGCGGAGGAGTCGATGCTCGCGGAGCCGACGGAGGAGACAGAGGAGGTTGAGGAGTCGATGATCGTTTAGGAGTCTGTGCTCGTGGAGGCGACGGAGGAGGCGGAGACGATAGAGGAGGCTAAGGAGTCGGTGCTCGTGGAGGCGACAAAGGAGGTGGAGGCAACGAAGGAGGTGGAGGAGATGGTCCATGACAGAGGAGACGGTCCACGTGGAGGAGATGGAGGAATGGAAGCCGCTTCTCGCCTGAGAAACACGATGAATGGATTGCACCATAGTATAATTGTGTGGGTTGTGTCTCCTAGTTTCGTCTCTCCATCTCCTCCGGGGATATCCAGTTCAAGATCTTCAAAGCCTTGTTTCACCTGCGCAATTTCGACCATTGAATACCTAGGTTGAATCAGCCTGCAGTGATATGTCCCGTCTCGTTCAACTGGTATGGCCATGCCTGATGCCACATTCATGAGAAGAGAGGTTATTAATTAGTAATCAACCTATGCACCAACTTCTGCAATGTACAAGTCATATATCATAAAACTACGAGCATTCCTTGATTGATAGGTTCTTGAAGGGTATATGCTACTCACAAGGTGTCCACCGCGTCATCTCATCAACGGGGCATGGGGGTTCGTCTTCAGCTTCAATGGCAAGTTCTGGTACTTGGCCTATAGATGCACAGCTGCTACGCTTGCTTGAGTGGCTCACCATGATAGATGGATTTTCTGGTTGGCTTTGCTGGCTCCGCTGTTCGGCCAGCCGTTGGTCCACCTATCTGGACACCTCGTCTTGCTTCCTGAGCTCGTGGGTTGCAAGCCTATACTTGAGATCTGTTAGCTTCGTCAATGTATCTCACTTGCTCCTCATGCGACTCCTGTATGTTTGGATTTCCTCTTGGAATCCATATTTCTAGGGAACGATGCCTTTTCCTTGCGTTTGTCCTAGATGCTCGGGATTATATAGTGCGAGCGTAAGCTCGTCCTTCTCTTTGTCAGGCTAGAATGTGCCCGAAGCAGAGGCCTCTACTGCATCCTTCAATCGGCTGGCAGCTTCACGAATCTCATGGGTGAAAATAAGGGAGCCATCACCAGGATGGAGCGCTCCACCATGAGCGTAGTACCAATGCTTCGATCGTTCCGGCCAATCAGCTGTGGCAAGAACGATACCTCTTGCTATCAGGTTAGCTTTCATTCGCTCCCATCTCGGCACTGCCTTGTTATAGCTACCTGAGCCTAGCCTGTGATGGTACTGCTTCTTAGTGGCATTCGATTTATTTTTCTCTGTCAGCGCTTGTGCTTGCTCTCCTATCTTGTATTTGAAAAACGCATCCCAATAATCTCTCAGCTTGGGGAATTTGTCAAAATCCGGTGTCTGGCCCTTCAGGATGTATCTCTTGTATAATTCCTTGTTGTAGTTTTTGAACAGTTTGGTCATCTTTAGTGTCCATTCCTTCACTTTGGCTTGTTCTGCCTTAGGGATTGTGAAGGTCTCGAGCATTGTGGTCCACAACATCTGTTTCTCCATATCTGAGAGATAGCTTTGGTCATCCTTGCCTGTCCTTGTTCAGTGCCAGTACACCATGCTGATGGGCACGTGATCACTTACTACCCACCGTTGTGTGCGACAAACTTCTTTGTGACATTGGTTGGGGCACATGGTTGACTGTCCGGTGCCACTTCAGTTATAAAATATGCCGACCATCAATCTTTTTGGTGACACCGCGTTGTCCGTGAGCCCTCTTCTCTCCAACAACCGGTGTGCTGTCAATGTCCACCTCATTTTCCTCATCGTTGCCCTTCTCATTAAGGTATTGGTTGGGATCCTCGTTCCCCTGCTCATCATTCCATTATTGGCTGTTCCCCACTGCGATCTCGTCGTAGAGGATTTGTTCATTGGTACGATCTGCTATCTGTTAGTTTTGCTTGGAGGCCTTGCGACCACTTAAGCTTGAGCGACGGCGACAGTTAGCAGCTTGACCAAGTAATTCTGACAAGGAAAAATATTGAGTTAAAACATGTACAATGGTCCTATGTCCAAATTTCCAATGCATATAAATATCATCATGTGAGAGATAGTGACTCAGGATATTGAGTGAAAATAAACGAACAAACTTTATCTTGATTCCTAATGCATAGGAGTAAAGAAAAAAAATTGTTTTGATTCCCAATGCATAGGAGTCAAGACAAAGTTTGTTTTGAAATTTTGTTGTCAGCCAATATCTTGAACCACTACCTCCTCCATTGTTTTCACACAATGGTCCTAAGTCTAAATTCCTAATACGATAGTTACTATTCAAATTTAAATTAGTGAAAATATTCACAACGATGGTGCTAAGTTTCAATGTAAAGTATTAAATAGAAAATTATTATGAGTCGATAGAAATTTGGTTCACCTCAATCGGAGTTAGAATGAATTTTCTATGATTTTCCAAATTTTTAGCATTTTTCAATAAGAAGTAATTAACAAAAAACCTTATCTCGAGATTTATTAATTTTCTTTATTAAGGAAAAAAGCGTACTTTGAAGAATACACTTTCCTACTAGGAAAGCACATTCCTATATAGTTTAAACAGCGGGGTCCACATGTCAGCGGGGTCCACATGTCAGCGGGGTCCACATGTCAGTCTATATATCTCACAAACAACCACTTAATGTTGTCCTTTTTAAACTTTAAACAACAATTTATATGGTCAAATTTGCTCTTTGATCCCCTTTATCCACACATTACAACATCCACACATTAAAACAGCGGAAACACATATCTCACAACAATTTAGATTATATTTGTTTTGAAAACCTAGCGTCGGCGTGGTTGCGGCATGCGGCGTTGGCGTCGACGGTTGTCGCGTGCGGCGTCGGTGGTTGCGGTGTGTGGCGGCGATGACGACGACCGGGATGGTGAGAAGATGGATCAGCAGCAGCGGAGACAAAGAATCGGCCGAATTCGGTCTTACCTTCAAGAATGCGGAGAGGCGACGATGGCGGCGACGACGGTTAGGGCAAAATCGAGAGCTCGGCACAAGAACAACAAGAAAAAACTAAGTGTTGGATCGATGGATAAGACGATGCATGCTAGGATATATATATATATATATACACACACACACTAGTCCCGGTTGGAGCTACCAACCAGGACTAAAGATATCTTTAGTCCTGATTCTTGCCATCAACCGGGACTAAAAATAATTTCTCGCTATTTCAAATCTATCTTTAGTCTCGGTTGTTTTCATCAACCGGAACTAAAGATAATTTCCTATTATTTCCAACATTTTTGTCCCAACTAGGGTTAACAACCGGACCAAACATTATTTTAAATTATAATAATCATACGTAATTAACATATGCCCGACTTAAAATTGTTTAAAATTGTAATAGTCCTATACAATTAACATATGACAAATTTAAAATTACTTAAAATTGTAATAATTATATATAATTAACATATGCTTAACATAAAATTATTTTCAATTGTAATAACTGTAAATAATTCACATATGCCCGATTTAAAATTGTTTAAAATTACAGTAGTCATATATAATTAACATATGTGAGATTTAAAATTATTCAAAATTGTAATAATCACATATAATTAACATATGCTCAATTTAAAATTATTTTAAATTGTAATAATCATATGTAATTAACATATTCCGACTTAAAATTATTTAAAATTGTAATAGTCTTGTATAATTAACATATGGCCAATTTAAAATTGTTTAAAATTGTAATAATCCTATATAATTAACATATGCTCGATTTAAAATTATTTTATAATCATATGTAATTAATATATGCCCTATTTAAAATTGTAATAGTCATATATTATTAACATATGCTCGATTTAAAATTGTTTAAAATTATAATAATCATATATAATTAACATATGCTTGATTTAAAACTATTTTAAATTGTAATAATCATATGTAATTAACATATGCCCAATTTAAAATTGTAATAGTCCTATATAATTAACATATGACTGATTTAAAATTGTTTAAAATTATAATAACCATATATAATTAACAAATGAATCTTCAATACATTCTAAATAATTTACGTCATCCATACAACAACATAGGTCAGTACATTTAACTTAATTTACAGTGTGATGGTTGACCTCACGTACTTTCTCCTCACTAATATTCCTTCGCTATGATCGTTGCATGAGTAAGGGGTGTCTTCATTTGATAAGAGGATGCTCGGGTCCAACATCACCGCGAACGGAGGTTGCCCGTCGAACTGATCGTAATCTTCGTCAGTCTTATCCTTGACTCCGACGATTTCCCTTTTGCCTACAAGAACCATGTGGCACTTTGGGTCGTCGGGCCCTTTTCCCTTCTTTGCTTTGCTAGACATGTCCTTCACGTAGAAAACTTGCGTTACATCATTGGCTAGGACGAATGGTTCGTCTGAGTATCCAACCTTGTTAAGGTCAACCATTGTCATCCCACTGTCATCGATCTTATGCCTCCACCAGTTAGCCTAACCCATTACACAGAGGAACCTTTAGTGGTTCATAGTCAAGTTCACATATGTCATCGATGCCACTGTAATACATGCTAGTTGTACCATCATATCTCATGGCATCGATATGAACAACACAGTTCTAGTTCATGCTATTTCTGTCTTGGGCTCTTGTGTAAAATGTATACCCATTGCTTTCATATCCTTGAATGTCGTGATCGAGCAAGATGGTCTCTCGCCAAGAAGCCTAGTCGTTGGTCAATCGTCTCGTTACCCATGAGATGTTGTCGCAGCCAAGCGGGAAAAATATCATTGTGATGGCGTGTAATCCAGGCATCAGACTTACCGATGTTTTTGGAGCGAACAATCACCAAGTGCTCCTCGATGTAAGGAGCCACCAACAAAGATTGTTACAAAACTGTGAAATGTTCTTTACAGAATAAATCATTTTCTATAGTCATAATTGCTTTCCTTTCAAGAGTCCTCTTTCCTCGAAGTCTCCCTTCTTGGCTTGATTCGGGTACCCCGATTGGACGAAGGTCTTCAATAAATTCTACGCAGAACTCAACGACCTCCTTGGCGATGCTTGCCTTTGGACGAGAACGGTTAGAAACATACTTCTTTAGAACGCCAATATACCTCTCTAAAGGGAACTTGTTGTGCAGGTATACGGGACCAAGAATACGGATCTCTTGGACAAGGTGACATAGAAGATGCATCATTATAATGAAGAAGGAATGTGGAAAGATCATTTCAAAGCTAACAAGACATTGCACCACATTATTTTGAAGAGCTTCTAATCTGTCTGGATTGATGATCTTTTGTGAAATTGTGTTCATGAAAGCACATATCTTTGTTATTGTTGCCTGGACATTAACAGGAAAGATACCCTGAATTAATAACAGGAAGCATGTGTCATCAGCACATAGCTAAATTATAACACCCTGAATTATGGTTGGACGATGGCATACAAAAATCTTGGCTAATTAGTTGACTGGAATCTTTCTTCTGTCTGGGACACTGCATCTCATTTTTGGTCGGTGTCCTAGTGTACATGTCCCCTGAACTATTTCTTGCATCACGACCTTGCTCCTTATAAATCCCGGCAGACGTCATGTGTTTCCCTTTGGCCTGATGGCGACGTTGGTGCCATTGTCTCCTAAAAACTTGACGATCTACTGGCGGGAGTCTGTTGCTGCTGATACTACCGTTGCATCAGTTGCATCATCATGGTCATTAACTGCGTCTGATTGGCCACTACTTGGGCTAGAGTTGGATCCTCAGGAGACAAAATACTTGCACCGTTGTTCTGAGGTGACCCATGGAACTGTTGGGGTTTTGATCCACTGACATTTCCCCTGGCTTTACCCATCTGATGCAAAAGGAGAAGAGAAAGGTCAAGGGAAGGGTTAAATTAAAGACGAGACCTTAATCTGCTTAACTACTGATTTGATATGAGTGAACTTTTATTGTTCAAGTTGATTAGGCAAACAACCTAGTATGGTCACATCCCCACCACTGATGTAAACCATACACCTGCGCACAGCAAACAATACACGACCTAGGAACTACCGATACTACTCTTCCGGGAAAGATTGGGTTTTAGGTGGGCTCTGGGAAGACTTCGCTTGATCCTCAAGAAGCGCTGGCTCAGGGCTACTTGGCTGGATCGGCTTGCTCGAAGCTTGGGGTTTGACTCAACTTCCATCGGTTGACGAGCAACTGGGTTTGTCCTCCAGGTTCAACAGCTAAAAGGGGTGGAGGGGAAGGAGAGAAATTTGACAAATCACTTTGCAAAGACTCTAGAGGGATAGAAGAGACATTTTCGCAAATAAGGTTTTTGCAAACTTGTCCTTAGGGTTTGACCATTTGGCTCAACCTATAGTCGAGATGGCTCTGATACCAACTTGTCACGCCTGGAAATTTATCCCAAATTTACAGACTATATTGTATATTAAATCCCTGTCCAGGAATCAACCAGGGTACACAAAATAATAAATTAATACACATATCCAAATATAAAATAAAGCGTAAAAATATTTACAAAAGAGACACTTAGTCCTCACACCCAAGAGAAAGCTGCAGCGGAAAAAAGGATGATCCTAGCGGGGCTTCAGCTCCACTCCACAGGCAAACTCAACTGGGGTCTGAGTCTTAGTTCTCTAACACCGTCTTTAGCTCAGAAGCACTACACTTCTGAAAAGGGGAAGAATTGCAAGGCTGAGTACAACCACCGTACTCAACAAGCCACACCAAGGATGTAGACGTGCAAGGGAAAACAAGGGAGGCTTTAGTGAGGTGCATCACGTTGATTGTGTGGCGGACGTCCAAGACTTCCAAATAGGATAACTCCCAAAAAATTGACTTCTTCCACATCGCTGCATGACCATCTTCACTTGCTATTGGTTGGATGCTAGGTCCCTTTCCAAATACTACTTTCAGATCTTTCACCCTAGCAAACACGACTTTTTCGTTATGACGTTTTGGCTTAGTACGGTCTTCTGTTCGAAATGTTTGCCTTTCTTCTGGACAGGGTGACTTGCAACAAGAAATCTACGATGGCCCATGTACACAACCTTCTTACAATGTTTCAGATACGTATTTTCAGTTTTATCCATATAGTGAGTGCAAGCCTTGTACCCCTTGTTAGATTGTTCGGATAGGTTGCTATGTGCAGGACAATCGTTGATAGTTACGAACAACAACATACGTAGGTTAAATTGCTCCTGTTTGTCCTCATCCCACACAGGGACACCTTCTTTCTTCCACAGCAGTTCTAGATCTTCGACCAATGGTCTTAGGTACACATCAATGTCGTTACCAGGTTGCTTTGTTCCGTAAATAATAATCGGCATCCTGATGTATTTCTGCTTGATGCATAGCCAAGGGGGGAGGTTGTAGATACACATCGTAACAGGACAAGTGCTATGGCTGCTGCTCATCTCTCCAAATGGATCCATGCCATTCGTACTTAACCGAACCTTACGTTCTGTGCATCCTCTCCGAAGTCTTTAAATGTTCTATCAATGTTTTGCCACTGCGACCCATCGGCGGGGTGTCTCAGCATCTCGTCTTGTTTATGTTCTTCTGCATGCCAGCGCATCATTCTAGCATGCTCTTTTTTCCTGAACAAACGCTTGAGCCGTGGTATTATAGGAAAATACCACATCACCTAGCAGAAACTCTCTTCTTCGAAGGTTGTCCATCAACTTTGCATGGATCATCTCGTCTAATCTTGTAGCGTAGTGCTTTACAAACTGGACATTCTTCTAGGTTCTCATATGTCATGCTCAGAAATTTATCCCCAATTTCTAGACTATTTTGTATATTAAATCCCTATCCAAGAATCAATCAGGGTACTGTTAACGACCAAATTTGGTAACCAAATCCCTAGGTTTGAAGCAGAGATTGAGGCGGAATCGGAAGATATGCATGACTAGCGGAGAAACAGGGCTCGCGTCGGCTAAGTCTGAATCGGCTGCGGAGCCAGTCGGCTGAGTTCGAGTCGGACCACGATAGCCGATGCTGATCCTGCGCGAGGACGAAGCTGGGGCCGGTCCCGAAAGGAAACTTGAAGATAAAGTATTGGATTCGGTCTCCAAATTGTGCGTTAAAGATATTGCCATTTATGGATAAGGTCCTATAACGGTAATTGTATCTGTAAATTAGAAAGTTATTAGATATTTCGTTTATAATGCGACATGGGGGTGTATCCCGCGATATTGTCGTCCTGTAAATGGTAGATAGGGTAGAAATCGTGTTCTACACGGACTTTGTTATGCCTAGGTATAAATAAGACCCGAAGGCCCTTTGTAAAAATACACACACATCAATACAAACTCGGCGCATCGCCAAACCTTTTTCTTTCAGACGAGTTCTTGACCTCGCTTCGGGCTGCATCGATCTTGATCTCCAAGTAAGGTAATTGCTTGTCATTAGTGGCTTATATCGTTGAAATTAGTGCTTACATCATCATGATACTCTAGTTTTGATGTTATGAACGGCGCAAGTTATCATATACGACATATAATCTAGAGCAATATCTAGATCTATCTCAACGTCGGCTGGTTTCTCTCGGGAGACAATAGCCGATAGAGCTAGATCTAGATGTTGAACCAGGTTATATGCTGTATCCACCGTCTCAAGGGGTTTGCATCGGTTAATATAGATCTAGTATTTCCTTTTGTACTTGATGCTGCATCACCATGACCTATTGAGTCGCTCTTAGAATTATTAAGATCTATTCGACTAGATGTTTATCATTTGAGACAATGTTGGGGTTTTAGCCGGCCTTATATGTTTTAATTATCTTTTAGCATTATTTACTATCAGATATATTAAAGCTGCCTCTTATATTAAGATATTAATCTGGTTAAATGCTTTAAGCTGGTATCAATCTGTTGGCACTAGCCGACAATCGATTGATCTAGGTTTAGCGTATTTAGGTTGGATTAAATATCTTTTCATAAGATGTATTGGAGTACTAGCCGATTCACGTTAGATCTGCAGCATCGGCTAGGTTATAAACACATATATTTATTATCTTGATGTATATTTAGATTAAGTGATTTATACTGTCTCGGGATAGCCGATTTATCCCAATCACTTAGTGTAAATATGCTATGGGATAGCGATTATATGTAAGTTGGTTCCCTAAGCCGATCCGGTAGGATCTAACCTTAACCTCAACACATGTATCTGTTTATTTCTTGTTGGTTAGCAGATCAAATCAACTGGCACGCCTAGTTCATCAAAGGTAGCCAAGGACGGACCTGCACTGGAGTTAAGCAGATCTCCCAGGCCAGCGCGTGGGAAAGATTTCTCATCAACACGCTTCTTGGCACGCCCAGTGGGACCATCAACTCGGCTAGAACGCAGTAACAAAGTCGACGTGATGGTTAACATCAAGAGCCCCAAGATCAGCGAGAAATACATGGTTCCTGTCAAGATGGAACAATTGTCGGCTGAGCAATTGGCCGACTACAAGAAAATGGTGGAGGAACTGCAGGCCAACTATCTATAATCTTTTGCCCAGACCAGGTCTGGGGCCGTCCACCAAAAATACAAATTCAGCATGGACGACTTCAAGGCATCCTCCTCAGACGATACAAAAGGAAAACACAAAATGGAGGAGCCGAAGCAAGAACAAGACGATTCCGGACTACACACTTTGCTGGACCAAATCGATTGGGCTGTGCACCACGCTCTCGTTAATCAGAGTGACATCTTGTTTAACACCCTCAACAACATGATTGCCACTGTGGTCGACTGAAAGATTGCCAATCAACTGCAGTGGGGGCCGACTTATTTCACTGATGGCCAGGTCCCCAACTACAGGGTCTTGGCAACCCAGAACCGGCCGATGCCACCACCAGTACAGCCGGGGCCACCAGGAGGGGTCCTCAGACCGCCGAATGCATCTGCATCGGCTTTAAGGCCGCCGCCCGTCGTTCTGAACCGGCAGCAACCTCCTTCCCAGGAACAACTAGCGGGCATGTTCGACTTCAATCAGCGGCAAGAACCGGTTGCCAACCTCATTCAAGGGGCTAGTACAATGCCGGCGGCCGTCGGCTCTTCCCTGACCAATCACCACCGCCGGTGAATCGGCTGCCCCTCGCCGTCGACCCAGCTCAATATCAGTACCAGGGAGGCCAGCATGACCAACATTACTGGCCGCAGACACCGCCACCTCAGTATCGGCAAGCACCAGTGCAATACGATCAATATGAGCCGATACAGCAAGCCCAAGATAACAGGACCTGGGCCGATTTGATTGCCGATGTCATGCGCGATCAATTCGGCCTCAAACCGAATGATTTTGGCAATATGTATCGGTATCCATACCAAGAACATTTTGAGAGGATGCCACTTCCCAACCGATACAAAGTCCCAGATTTCTCCAAGTTCTCAAGGCAGGACAATACTTCTACATACGAACACGTCAGCCGATTCGTGGCGCAATGCGGGGAGGCATCGGCTACAGACGCCCTGAGGGTTCGCTTATTCCCGCTCTCGCTATCGGGATCAGCCTTTCCATGGTTTTCTTCACTGCCTTACAATTCCATCCAGAGCTGGGCTGATCTCGAGAAATAATTCCGCACCTACTTCTACACCGGCAACCATGAGATGAAGCTGTCGGACCTGACAAGCATTAGGCAGAAGCATGAGGAGTCGGTTCAGGACTACATTCAAAGATTCAGAGAGATGAGGAACCGCTGTTATAGCCTGGTGCTGTCCGATTCCTAGTTAGCCGATTTGGCTTTTCATGGACTGCTGTCGCCGATCCGTGAAAGGTTTTCGGCTCAAGACTTCGACAGCTTGGCCCATCTGGCGCAGAGGGTGACGGCCCACGAGCAAAGATTTCAGGAATCAAGGAAGGCCGTCAACAAGGTTGCCCACGTCATCATCGAGACTGACTCAGAAACAAGTGATGATGACGCAGAAGTTGCTGCAGCCGAATGGACCAAGAATAAAAAGGCCATCGTCTGCCAATGCCTGCTGAAAATGGCTAAGGAGGAAAAGTACGACTTCGACGTCACCAAGGCCGATAGGATTTTTGACTTATTGGTGAAGGAGAAGCAAATTCAGCTCCCGGATAACCATACGATCCCATCAGCTGACGAACTCAAAAAGAAGAAGTACTATAAGTGGCACAACTCCACCTCCCATAGCACTAACGACTGCAAGTTTTTAGGCAGTAGATTCCGTCGGCTATCGAAGCTGGGAAGCTCAAGTTTGCCGATTCACCTCGGCCAATGAAAGTCAATGGCAATCCCTTCCCGGTCAACATGGTCCAGGCCAGCCCAGGCGAGCTGATCGACAAACAGAATGACGTATAGCTTAACCGAAACTCTCAAGGGGGCCAAGGCAGAGAAGAGGCCGACTGGAGATCAAGCTGTGCAGTCAACATGCTGCATCCAACCGGCCGATCGGCCGATCGACGGCCGATTCGCATGGATAGCCGACGCCGCTTCTAGCAGCGGTTTTGGCAAGAAGAGGAGGCCCGGTGCGGCAAGCCGTACGTTAGGAAACCTGAGGTGAGGGGCCTCCGAGTTATCATACACCACAACGACTACGACCCACACTGGCGTTGCGAGTTTTTCTGATTCTGCTGGAAATCGGGGATGAGGCTGTCGACGATAGACAACTGCCTGACCTACAGTGAACATCGTGAGGATGAATACAGGGACCCGCCGATGCAAAGCCCTGCCAAATTCGTCCCCAGGGCCGTGCAGCTTAACCGGAGGCGGCAATCGGTGCACGATCGGCTTGGGCCGATCCACCAGGACTTCTTCAAAGATGAAGACAAAGACACATACTACAAAGAAGAAGCCGAAGATGAGCAACTGGCTAACTCACAATGGTGCCCTTCTGACCTCTTCACTAAAACACAGAAGTGAAGAATTCAGAGGCTGAAAAGAGAAGGGCAGGAAGAAGAGGTCCGACAGATGATTCAGCATCAACAACGTCGGTAGGGTGGGACACAGTGGCGCCCCAAGAAGGAGAACACCCCAGCCGACGAGAGCGCAGCCGACCAAGCTAGAAGGGAGGCTAAAGGAAAAGGGAAAGCTACTGCATCGGTCAACATGGTTTTCATATTTCCAGCCAAATTCGGCGCCACAGAGGTCGATGCAGATAGTGTCGGAGACACCTTGGCGAGACTAGCATTCTCCCCGGAACAAGCCATTTTTGAAAAACCAGAGGGGACTGACAATCTGCATCTCAGACCACTGTACGTGAAAGGATTTGTTAACGGGAAGCCGATGTCAAAGATGCTGGTCGATGGAGGGGCAGCAGTCAACCTCATGCGCTATGCCACTTTTCGGAAGTTGGGCAATGGAGTCGAAGTTCTAATCAAGACAAAACATGGTGCTCAAAGTCTTCGGCGGCAGCCCATCGAAAGCCAAGGGCGTGCTGAACATCGAGCTGACCCTCGGTGCAAAACCATGCCCACAACATTCTTTGTCATCAACAGGAAGGGATCTTATAGCCTGCTACTTGGGAGGGACTGGATACATGCGAACTGCTGCATCCCTTCCACAATGCATCAAAGTCTGATCCAATGGCAAGGCAACAAGATTGAAATCGTGCCAGCTGACAGGTCAGTGAGCGTTGCTAACGCCGATTTTCCACTTTGGGAAATCGACGGTATTGATTGTCTGTCCGGCAAAATCTAGCAAGCCGATTTTCTAAAGGTGTCTGATTCTGCTATACAACCTATTGGAGACAAAAAACCTCAATTATTACTTTGAGGGCGTCGTGGAGGGCTCGAACATCTACAACAAGGACATCGCAGACGACGACGATGACAAGCTTGGGAAAGGTTTCATGTTGGCCGACAAGCTAGAAGAAATTGATATAGGTCCTGGAGATAGGCCTAGGCCGACATACATAAAGATTGTTTTGCTCGGGAGTATTTTGAGATGCCTGGTCTTAGCCCGTCTATTGTTGTGCATCGGCTGCCTATCAAGCCAGGTTATCGGCCGTACAAACAGTCTCCTAGGAGGTTTAAGGCCGATATGTATGATGCGATCAAGGCCGAAATCACTCGGCTATACGATGTTGGATTCATTCGGCCTTGCCGATACACGGAATGGGTTTCAAATATTGTTCCAGTAATAAAGAAGAATGGTGAACTTAGGGTGTGTATTGATTTCAGAGACCTCAACAAAGCTACCCCTAAGGACGAGTACCCAATGCCCATAGCCGATTTGCTCGTAGATGCTGCTTCTGGCCACAAGATCATAAGTTTTATGGATGCTAATGCAGGTTATAATCAAATCTTTATGGCCAAAGAAGATATCCACAAGACTGCTTTCAGATGCCCAGGAGCAATCGGCTTGTATGAATGGGTCATCATGACGTTCGGCTTGAAGAATTCCGGAACAAATTATCAAAGGGCCATGAATTATATTTTCCATGATATGATCGGCTCTCTGGTCGAGATTTACATCGATGATGTTGTTGTCAAATCTAGGGAAATAAAAAACCATATAGCCGATCATAGACAGGTTTTGGAGCGGACAAGAAAATATGGCCTGAAGATGAATCCACTGAAATGCGCGTTCGGCTTGTCGGTCGGGCAATTTTTAGGGTTTCTTGTTCATGAGAGAGGGATTGAAGTTACACCAAGGAGCATTAATGCCATCAAGACGATACAAACTCCGAAGGACAAGAAGCAACTACAATCTTTGATCGGCAAAATCAACTTCATCAGGCGATTCATAGCCAATCTTTCAGAAAAGATGAAGCCGTTCACACCTTTGCTTCGGCTGAAGGCCGATCAAGCATTCACTTAGGGGGCAGAGCAGTAGAAAGCGTTGGACAATATCAAGAATTACTTAAGCTCACCTCCAGTCTTGATTTCTCCACGAATAGGGGTACCATTCAAACTGTACCTATCAGCCGACGACAAGTCCATCGGCTCAGTCCTAATTGAAGAGATCGAAGCAAAAGAGAAAGCCATCTTTTATCTTAGTCGACGGCTGCTGGACGCAGAAACAAGGTATTCACAAGTGGAGAAATTATGCCTTTGCCTGTATTTTTCATGCACAAAGTTGAGGCATTATTTATTATCCAACGAGTGCACAGTGGTATGCAAAGCTGATGTAGTCAAATATATGCTATTGGCTCCAGTACTCAAAGAACGAGTTGGGAAGTGGATTTTTGCTTTAACGGAATTTGGCTTAAGATATCAGGCACCCAGGGCAGTTAAAGGATAGGCCATAGCCGATTTCATAGTGGAACATAGAGATGATTCGATCGGCTCAGTGGAGATCATGCCTTGAACTTTGACATTTGATGGATCGGTTTGCACAAATGGATGCGGTATCGGCTTGGTGATCATATCCCCAAAGGGGGCAAGCTTCGAATTTGCTTTCTCAATCAACCCCATGCTACAAACAACCAAGCCGAATACGAGGCAGTGCTCAAGGGATTGCATCTTCTCAAGGAAGTTGAAGCCGGCGCCATCGAAATAACGGGAGATTCACTATTGGTCATCAGCCAGTTGTCAGGAGAATATGAATGCAAAAATGATGCTCTGATGGTCTATTATCAACGATGCCGAGAATTGATGGACAACTTTCGGCTAGTAACATTAAAACACATCCCAAGAGAGCAGAATGCAGAAGCCAATGATTTAGCTCAAGGGGCATCAGGCTACAGGCCGATGACAAAAGATGTTGAGATAGAGATTGCCACCGTGACAGCCGACGACCGGAGGTTTGAGGTCTACAACTATCTGCAAAATCCCTCCCAGTCGGCTTCAAGGAAATTGCGCTACAAGGCTTTTGAGATATGTCTTGCTCGATGAAGATTTATACTATCAGACGATTGATGGAGTGCTGCTCAAGTGTCTCAGTGTCGATCAAGCCAAGGTAGCTATCGGAGAGGTGCATTAAGGAGTCTGCGGTATGCATCAATCGGCTCACAAGATGAAATGGCTACTCCGAAGAGTAGGATATCTTTGGCCGACGATGCTGGAGGATTGTTTCAAGTACTACAAGGGCTGTCAAGATTGTCAGAAGTTTGGAGCTATACAAAGGGCACCAGCATCGGCTATGAACCCAATAATCAAGCCTTGGTCGTTCAGAGGTTGAGGAATCGACATGATCGGCCAGATCAATCCACCCTCGAGCAAGGGACATAAATTTATATTGGTGGCAACAGATTATTTCACAAAATGGGTGGAAGCAATTCCTTTAAAGAAGGTTGATTCAAAGGATGCAATCGAGTTTGTTAAGGAGCACATTGTATACCGATTCGGCATCCCTCAGACAATAACAATAGATCAGGGGTCTATCTTCATATCAGACGAATTTGTTCAGTTTGCCGACGGCATGGGTATCAAGTTGCTCAATTCTTCGCCGTATTATACTCAGGCTAACGGACAGGCAGAGACCTCAAACAAGAGTCTAATCAAGCTGATAAAGAGGAAGATCGCTCAATATCCTAAGCAATGGCACAACCGATTAGCCGAATCACTTCGGGCCTATCGGATGGCTTGCCACGGATCAATCCAAGTGCCTCCATATAAACTGGTCTATGGACACGAAGCAGTCCTGCCATGGGAAAACATAATCGGCTCAAGAAGGATTCAGTTACAAGATCAGCTTACAGCCGATGATTACTACAACCTGATGGTAGATGAATCAGAAGATCTAGTTTTGTTACGGATGAGGGCGTTTGAAAAAGTAACAAGAGATAAGGAACGAGTAGCCCATCATTATAACAAGAAGGTTGTGCCTAAATCATTTGAAGAAGGCGAACTCGTTTGGAAAATGATATTGAAGATCGGATCACGAGATAAGAAGTTTGACAAATGGTCACCGAATTGGTAAGGGCCTTTCAAGATCCATAAATGCATATCCAAAAGAGTTTACATGCTAGAAGGATTGGATGGAGAAGTGTTTGGGAGGGCTCTGAACGGCAAATATCTAAAGAAGTATTACCCAAGTGTTTGGATCAACTCATGATTCGGCTGATGCCTGGCCGATTCGTGTTAGCCGATGTGGTGGGATACTCGCATCGCCTTTAGACCATTTTTTCTAAGTTTTTTCCCTCTGGTTTTCCGCCATCGGCTTGACACAGCCGACACGTCTCGGTTTGTTTGGAATACTACTTTTATCAATGCTACAGTCATCATCGACAAAACTAGGGGGGCATATACATATACAACATCAGGAATCAGACTTAGCAAGTTTTCAAAATTTTTCAAGGCGTTCAAATCTTGAATCGGCAGAAGAAATTAGATTAAGGTCAATGAGCCGATTACAAAAGACTGTTTAAACAAAGTTAACATGAGTTTCGTAAACTGAGTCCTACTACATGCCCAGGAATGCATCTATGGCCGAGATAGCTGAAGTCCTGATGGCGTTCACTTTGTCAACCACAGCTAGATCTTCTACATCAGAGTCGGGGACCACTTTGGCCGATTTATGCAGTTCCTTCAAGTGCTTGATCGTGGCCATCAATCTGCTCTTTTGGTCCTCGATGGCTTTGGGCAGATCGGTTAACAGTTGTTCTTCGGTGGCGATCTTCGCTCGGCATTGTTCCAACTGCAGCAGCAAACCGGCTTCCTCGAGCTTGAGATCGGCAATCGGGCTTGTGAGGTTGATGGGCCAGCCATCAATTCATTTAACTTCACCTTTTCGGCTTCCACATCCTTAACCGTTGCCTCGATCCTGGCTGTTACATCGGCCTGTGCGGCTCTCTCTATCATTCTCTATATCGCACGCTCTAACTTAGGCCGATGCAGGTCGATGTAGACAGCTTCTGAGATTTTGGTGGCGAGATCTTCTGGGAGTTGGATTTCAATCTCGAAGAACCATGACCTGGCCGATCCGCATTCCACAACCAAGCGATCGATGTCGATATCTAGCCGATTACGGATGTCTTGGAGTTTGCTTTTAAGCTAATCAACTACAGCTTTGTCTGGACTGGTTGCCTCACCTTCTTCATCACTAAGGAACTCCTTGATGTCAAAGGACAGCAAATCGGTCAGGGTCTGCAAAAGAGATGGAGAGGGTAGATCGTGAGTCATAAAGTAGCCGATTATTCAAGGACTAAAAAGAGGGAAGGAGCAAGGCTTGCTCTTGCTGCAGGGGCTGAAGGAACCGTTTCTTCGACGGCTGAACTGATTGGAGCAGCGGCCACCTCATCATGATCACTGGCCGATGTGGCCACCCCCTCAGTATGTTCGTTGATCGGCCCAGTGACATCTTTGGCGTCATGACTACCTACAGCCGTTTTAGTGTGCTCGCTTGAGACTTGGGGGGCAGCAGATGGAGACCGAGGAGGCTGCACAAGAGATAAAGTGTTAGTTCAGATCGGCCAAGGAGTGCAAGGCAAAGAAAAGGCAAGGTTAGAGGTTTACTGGTGAAACAGGACGTGGAGTGCGGCCAGCTAGCCTTTTGACCTACAGAGGAAAATTTGGTTAAGGATTGAGGTGATCAAGGCTCATGAACCAGATTTGATGAGAGAAGGACTTACTCGCCATTTCTTGGCAGGAGGGCTTGGAGGAGATGGGTCGTCGGCTGGTGGGCTCACTGAGTTATGGCTCGAATCACTTGGTTCGGCCGCCTCCTCGATGGCTCGAGATATTTCCTCATCCATGACTTACTTCGTTGGGGCTTGGTCGACACTTGGGTCTATGGATGGGAGGCTGTCGGTTGGTGCAGTTGATTTCTTTTTCTTCTGTTTCTTGGCAGGTGCAGCCGACGGTTTCGCAGCAGGAGCAGCCCTTTTCTTTCGCACCAGCGGCTCGCATGTTTGCCCGTGCAGAAGAGTTCTTAACTTTGGCGCTTCCTAGCCGATTGTCGAAGGAGCTAGGCTGCAGCCGTTAAGGAGAACGCCTAGGCGGTACTCGATTGTGGCCCCGGAATTACTTATTTTTGGCGGATCCATTTTTGTCATCTAGAGAGGAGGAAAAGACTCAAGTATTAGCAAGACAGATCGGCCGATCACTTAGAGAAAGGAAAATGTTTGAAGTTTAAAACTTATCGAGGGGATCTCATCCGGCAACAGGGAGGTGATGTAGTAGGAGGATCATTAATGGAATAGGTGTTTCTTGATCTCTACCCACCATCTATCATATGTCGTGCTCTTCTTGTAAGATAACCCAAAGGTGCTGATGCTGCCGAGAGGTGGGCCTTCTATTTCCATTAGCTTGTTCATTATCAGTCTCTCGGTCACCACCCCTCGGGTTTCGATTTTGTCAGCATAATAGCAGCCGACAGGCAGTTGCCCAAGTTTGAATTGCCGACCAGCCGATACCGGGTAATAAAATTCATAAGACTTCGCCACGTTTCAGCCTTGGTGGATTTCCTGTCGGGAGAATGCATGGCGCAAGTGCCGTGGTGAAGATCTCTCGGCATTTGGGGTAATCTTTTGAATTGACCTCTTCAAAGTTTAACTCGAGTGGCAGCTCAAAGAGTGTTCTGTCCCTGTAAAAGTACTAGCATCGGTTGTCTTTGGCAAAACCATCATATAGGGACATAAACCATTCGGCTAGCAGCTCGGCTGATTGCTTAGATCCAATGTGCATGGCCGCTGCCTCGCCATAGCTCAGACATCTCCTGGTGGTCACTTCGTCCCCTTCAATCATCCTCGGTCGGCTCTAACAAGGGGAAGCGGGCCTCAGTCAGTTGTGGCCGATCGACTATCTTTAGTGTAAACAACACCAGCCATAGTTGAAGAAACCACCATGGACCCCCGGTTTTGATATTGGCATTAGAAGCGATCTTGGAGACGGCTTGATTCAGGGTTTGGTACAAATAGCCAAGCAAGAATTTGCCTAATGGGATCTTCTTTTTGTCCACTAAGGCTTCGGCTATTACTTTCCAGTTTGCCGTCGGCCCACAGCAAGATCCACAGAAAAGGTATTTTTCTAGCCACATCATTAAGAATGCAGCATGCTCCCTGGCACTGATCGGCCCCTCCTGCATGTTGGCAGCCACGAAGCCATTCCAACCCCCTATGGCCTTGGTCTTGAATTGAAACTGGCCTTTGCCTTCCAGATTGTTAGGGTTAGCCGATGACAGGACATCTAATCCAGTTATCATTACTACATCGTCTAAGGTGATAGTCATGGGGCCCTGCTGGAAGATGAAAGCATACCAGGTATTGTTCCAAAAGTAGACTGCAGCTGACATCAGTGGTTCATCTTCTGCCATATCGGCTATGGACAGGTCTAAACATTGGGCTATCCCAATTTCTTCCCAGTGGCTGCGCTTGGCCGGCTCTATTCACTTGTACTATGCCGTCCAAGATTTGTCCATTGATGGCCAAGATTTGAAGGTGCCTGTCCAGTGGCTGAGATTTGGGTTTTTCATCCTATAGGGCATTCTATTAGTTTCGGCTATTATGAACTCTGTGGGGTCCTTGTTGCCGATCGGCCCTAGGAAATATCTGTCATTCTGTAAGAGGTTGGGGATTGCTACTTGATGGGCGAGATGCTACAATCGGAAAATACGGATTTCAGAACCATAAACCTAGAATTTAGATCTGTAAAGGGGAACAAGCAAGAAAAAAGAGTTCTAGCCGATTAGGGCATACTTCAGGAAACTCGGCGGGAGACGCGGCTAACGGAGCATCGGAAGACGTCATTGGGATGCGCTGGGTCGTCGGAAGAAGAAATCACCGCCGCGAGCTTGGGGAGCTGGAGAGGTCGTCGGAGAGCTCGAAGGCATTTGCTGGAGTGGTTATCTGTTGACAGCGTGATTTGTTCGGCGGGTGGCGAGCGTTATTTAAAGAGTTTTCATAACGGCCGAAACAGAATCGACCTAGGGTTGCGCTTGGAATTTGAACTGCACAAAATCCGCAACATTTTCATATTGCGGACTTGGGAGGCATGTGTTAAGGACCAAATTTGGTAACCAAATCCCCAGGTTTGAAGCATAGATTGAGGCGGAATCGGAAGATATGCGCGACTGGCGGAGAAACAAGGGCCGCGTCGGCTAAGTCCTAATCGGCTGCGGAGCCAATCGGTTGAGTCCGAGTCAGACCAGGATAGCCGATGCTGATCCTGCGCGAGGACGAAGCTGGGGCCGGTCCTGAAAGGAAACTTGAAGATAAAGTATTGGATTCGGTCTCCAAATTGTGCGTTAAAGATATTGCCATTTATGGATAAGGTCCTATAACGGTAATTGTATCTGTAAATTAGAAAGTTATTAGATATTTCGTTTATAATGCGACATGGGGGTGTATCCCACGATATTGTCGTCCTGTAAATGGTAGATAGGGTAGAAATCGTGTTCTACACGGACTTTGTTATGCCTAGGTATAAATAAGACCCGAAGGCCCTTTGTAAAAATACACACACATCAATACAAACTCGGCGCATCGCCAAACCTTTTTCTTTCAGACGAGTTCTTGACCTCGCTTCGGGCTGCATCGATCTTGATCTCCAAGTAAGGTAATTGCTTGTCATTAGTGGCTTGTATCGTTGAAATTAGTGCTTACATCATCATGATACTCTAGTTTTGATGTTATGAACGACGCAAGTTATCATATACGACATATAATCTAGAGCAATATCTAGATCTATCTCAACGTCGGCTGGTTTCTCTCGGGAGACAATAGCCGATAGAGCTAGATCTAGATGTTGAACCAGGTTATATGCTGTATCCACCGTCTCAAGGGGTTTGCATCAGTTAATATAGATCTAGTATTTCCTTTTGTACTTGATGCTGCATCACCATGACCTATTGAGTCGCTCTTAGAATTATTAAGATCTATTCGACTAGATGTTTATCATTAGAGACAGTGCCGGGGTTTCAGCCGGCCTTATATGTTTTAATTATCTTTTAGCATTACTTACTATCAGATATATTAAAGATGCCTCTTATATTAAGATATTAATCTTGTTAAATGCTTTAAGCCGGTATCAATCTGTTGGCACTAGCCGACAACCGATTGATATAGGTTTAGCGCATTTAGGTTAGATTAAATATCTTTTCATAAGATGTATCCGAGTACTAGCCCGATTCACGTTAGATCTGCATCATCGGCTAGGTTATAAACACATATATTTATTATCTTGATGTATATTTAGATTAAGTGATTTATACTATCTCGGCATAGCCGATCTATCCCAATCACTTAGTTTAAATGTGCTTTGGGATAGCGATTATATGTAAGTTGGTTCCCTGAGCCGATCCGATAGGATCTAACCTTAACCTTAACGCATGTATCTGTTTATTCTTGTTGGTTAGCAGATCAAATCAACTGGCACGCCTAGTTCATCAAAGGTAGCCAAGGACGGACCTGCACTGGAATTAAGCAGATCTCCCAGGCCAGCGCGTGGGAAAGATTTCTCATCGACAGGTACACAAAATGAAAAATTAATACACAGATCCAAACATAAAATAAAACATAATAATACTTATAGAAGAGACACTTACTCCTCACACCCAAAAGAAAGCAGCAACAAAAAAGAATGACGATCCTAGCGGGGCTTTAGCTCCACTCTACATGCAAACTCAACTGGGGTCTGTGTCTTGGTTCTCTAACACCGTCTTTAGCTCAGAAGCACTACACTTCTGAAAGGGGGAAGAATTGCAAGGCTGATTACAACCATCATACTCAACAAGCGAAACCATGGATGCAGACGTGCAAGGGAAAACAAGGGAGGCTTGTGACTATTTAGCATAAATGTGGTTATAAACCTTTCTAGTTTAAAATGGGAAAATAGTTGATTATTTTGAGTCATGTTTTATCCTCCACATAACAACACTATAACCATGTTGAACAGGCCTAACCATTCCACCTGAACTAACCCAGTTCCATTAAGTCCAATTATTAAAGGTGAGACTAATCACAGTGAATCTGGTCGATCGCCCATAATCGCGAGCACGACTATTCGAATTGTTTTACTCTGATCAGAGGTGCGCAACTTTACCCACAAGACACAATTCCACACATGTTGCCATGCCCCAAAGTATCGCCACGATACTGCAAAGGAGAAAATCGTGATAAGACCCTTTGCATAACTCCCCCTAACCAATCGTACCACACCAAGGTTTCGCCCCATCCCCTCGAAAGGTAGTGGGCAGCCCCCCGAGTGTCGCGGTGAATCCGGAAGCCAACCAACTGGTATAACCCTGGCCGACCCAACTTCATCATGCCCACCCTCGCCAAGGAACGTCGGCTAGAGGAAAGCTACCCTATGAGTCTAGCAGTTGCCCATTCTTGCTTGTGGTAAGAACTATAAGTCTTCTAGGGTTTCCCATGAACTGGTCCTTAATTGTCATGGGTGCAACAATCAAAACCATGCACCCATAGCCCACCATTAAGTCATATTTTAGTTGAATAATTATAACCAACAGGACATGACCAAGTATTAAGAGCTTGTAGCTCATCAGAGACTAGAGTAAAGAGTGTAATTATCCCATTTAGTGAGCTAGTGGTAATTAAGCATGGGTAAGCATATAATTATAGCAAAAATCAATATTACTGACTAAAGCTAGTCAAATTATCACCCAGGTTAACAAAGGAATGAATAATAAGTAAATAAGGCACAAGCAAACAGATAGGTAATTCCATCATTCCATGTGATTAGCAAAACATGCACTTTATTTGCAAACAGGAAAACATTTATAAAAATAGGTTCAATATGCTTCAAGGGAAGTGTGACTAGCCTTGCTTCTTCAAACAACCTCCTTGACTCTTTTCCTTGCGAGCGCGAACTCCGGAAACGAAGAAATCTACACGCTGGCATGCAAAATAAGGAAAAACCCTAATAAAAACTAAATAAATAGTACATGAAAAGTAAACCAACATGTAGATCATAATTTTAGATGAATTTTGCAATTTGAACGACCCAATTTGAAGTTCATATGAATTAGATATGAATTTTAGAAGTTTTGGACCATTTAAATAAATTCTAGAATTTAAAATGATTTATTGCGCAATTATTAGTTAATTTTCAACAGAAAAGGGATCAGTTGATGTCAGCGAACTGAGGGCTGACATCAGTGCATCACAGCGTGGTCCACGGCTGGCGCGCCACGTGGCGTCGACGTGACAGCCACGTGGCTCCACGCGGGCAGCCGGGAGGGGACGGCCCCGATCTACCGAGAGGCAGATCAGCCCACCGGCCGGCCGGGCGGGCGGTGCAGCGATGCACGTGTGGCCCGATGGTCGCCGATGGTAGCCATCGGCGGGCGGCGTTGCACGGGGAGTGGCGGAGGTGGGTGCAAAAGGGAGGGAGAGGAGGCTTACCAAGTGCGCACGGGAAGGGGCGGCGCGGGTGGTCGGCAGAGAGAGGGGAAGGCGGCACTGCGCTGCGGCGACTTTTGAAGGCGGTGGAGGGGATGCCGAGGGATGGAGAGGCGCGGCGGATCCGGAGAGCATGACTGTGATGCTCGCGGAAACTGGTAGGGAAGAGTTCCTGCGAAGGCCCGAGGGCGAGGAATGGCGGCCGGGCCGCGGCGGGACGCGGCGAAGGCGATGGTGGGCTCGGGGTGCGGCGACAGTGCTTGGGACGGTGATGGCGCACAGCCGGAGACACTGCGCGAGCGACGGAGCGAGGAAAGCGCGGGGACGGTGAGCGCACGGCGAGCTTGGAAGAATTGGGGAAATCGGAGAGGGAGCATGGGGAGGGAATTTATAGCCTCAGGGGCTCAGATTCGGCTAGGGATGACGTGGATTACGCGACGGAGGTAGTTCAGGCGGCGGTGGTAAAGGCAGGCGGCGGAAAAATCAGACTCGATCGTTTTCGGCCGCGGCGCGAGCGGGGCGGGCAGGGAAAGCGGGCAGTGGTTGCGGCGATGCGGGCGCGTGCGGGGCAGGAGCGAGGTTTGTAGCGAGGGCCAAGATGCGCAACAGCAACGGCGGTTGGGCGCGGGCGCGGCGTGAGAAGGCGATGACAGTGGGCCCCGCCGTCATTGGCTCGGAAGCAAAGGGTGGCAAAGCGGACTTCGGCGGCGCGCGAACGGGAGGTGGGCCTCGGCCAGGCTGGGCCGAGGGAGAAGAAAGGAGGAAGGGAAAGCGAGACTTCCAAGGGATGGGCCGAAAACGGCCAGAAACGGGAGAGGAATTTATTTGGTTTCCCTTTTTATTGAATCGGATAAATGATCTTTTTATTCCTGAAATAATTCCAAGAAAATAGTGAAAATAGATGCACCCTCAAAGTATTTAATAAAAATATAATCATATCATTTAATGATTAAATTTATTTATTTAAATAATTACTCAAATGCTATTTTTAAAATAAAAATTATTTATGGAGCTCCAAAATTTCACGGAAAATTTCGAGAGAATACTTTAGAGCATGGATAATATTTCAAAAAATATTTCCAGCCATGATTTTTAAAGAAAAATTTAATTTCCTTAATAATTTCACTTGATTAATTATTTTTTATTTAATTTCTAGGTAATGATTTATTTAATGATTTTTAATCCCAAACAAAAATCGGGGCATGACATCGTACTCCTCACCGCGATAGAGGATACAATCGTTTGGACATGTGTGTATCTTTTGTACTTCTAGTTCTAGAGGGCAAACTACCTTATTAGCTTCATACGTTGATTCAAGCAATTTGTTTTTATTCGGAAGAATGTTCTTTACGAGTTCTAATAATTTTTCAAATGTCTTGTCACTCACCATTTTTGGAATTCCATTGCAAGAATTCCAACGCGGTACCAATGTTTTGTGCTCCTATTCGCAACCTGGGTACGAGGACGTTTTGTGGTCCGCTAACATACGCTCTAATTTTTGGATCTCCTTATCACCTTCGTAGTTCTCCCTTACATCGTGCAACACCTGACCAAGATCATTTGCACCGTCGTTATCTTCAACAGCCCTGTCCGCCTTGCTTATTATATTTTCTTCAAATCCACCGTATTGACCCCAATCCGGAATGTTGTCGTCTTCTTCTTCATGTTCTTCCATGGCAACCCCTATCTCTCCGTTCGATGTCCAACAATTATAGTTAGGCATGAATCCCGAGTCAAACAAGTGGGCATAATAGTTTTTGATGTAGAATACTCCTTCTGGTTTTTGAACTTTTTGCATGAACAACATATAAAGCCCTTATACTTGTTAGCATTGCCCACACTCAAAAAATAATGCATGCCCTGAATAAACTCTATCGACCGTCGGTCCATGGTGTATATCCATTGCCAATCCATCTACCTGAATTACACAAAAATTGTAAAAAGAAGATCCACAAAAGTCAAACTAATTAAATAATAATACAATAATTATATATAAATAATCATACAATAATTATATAATAATCCCACATACTGAATGTATTGTACTTAATAAACTTTAGAATTATTTTTAAAAGTTTTTTAAAGGACTATTTTTAATGCAGTGTACCTGTTTCTAACTATTTTAATGATTTTTAAATTAACTTAGTTTTCTATTTCTTTTTCTTAATTTTCTATATTTTTCTTTTGTCATCTCTTTTATAACATTTTTATCCACAAGCTTATAATTTTAAAAAGTAACATAATTTTCCCAAAACAAATTTTCTCTCTCATCATTTTTCACAAACCTTTTTAGAGATAAAAAATATAGAAATATACCTATAAATGTAATATGCTAAGGATATATCATTAGAGGATGGAGTTATTAACCTTTTAAATCCCTCGAATTTGTATATTATAATCAAAATAATTTCACAAAAAATTTTGACATCACCTTCCTTGCTACTCCAAACCTTTGTAGCAATAGCTCGGGCTGGAGGAGAAATAAGAAGTATAAAAAGGATCTTCACTTTAGTTCTGGTTCGTGTTACCAACCGGGACTAAAGATCATTTAGATCTTTAGTCTCGGTTAATATTACCAACGATCCATGACAGCCTGACAGATTCTGACAAGAAATAAACCGTGACTAAAAATGATCTTTAGTCCTGGTTGCTAAATATCATAAAAAGCCGTTACTCTTTTTAACCAGGACTAAAAATGTTCTTTTAGTCTCGGTTCCTATTGGAACCTCGATTGCATCGATATGATGGTGGAGTGTCGTGTCCCCGTACGGGATACGGTGAAACAGGGATACGCCGGGATACGGTGGGGATACGCGTATCCCGGACATATCCCCTTTTTCCAGGAAAAAATCCAAAGAAGAGAGATATGGAATAAATACGTACGAGATACATATAATCACATCGATTCGCCCTAGAACCTCGCCCTTGAACTGATCTACTTGACGCCGCTGTCACTGATCCATAGTCGTCGTGCAGATGCCGCTCGTCGGGTCGCCGCACCCATGCTCGACCGCCGCTACGCTGCACCCCGAGTCGCCGAGTCGCGCTGCACCTGAAGGAGAACGCGGAGGCTACGATAGCATAAATCAAAATTTTTCTACTGCGCAATCCAGGAAAGATTGCAAGTAAGGGTCCATAGATCGTTACCAGTTGACGTGGAGTGTAGTGGAAACAGTCAAATTGATGCTAGCCGACCTCGGAGAAGTCTTGCCAACCCTGCGAACATTCCAGCCGACCCCAGGAAAACCTTGTCGACCCCGGGAACGCTTCAGCCGGCCCCAGGAACAAATCGCCCAACCCGACGACCCCAACGTGTCTCGCTTGACCCTGACAAACTCCACGAGCACCGCTCGATTGCCTGTTGGCGCTTAGAGTTTGCTGATGTCGATGACTTCACGTCTAGTTGATGATGTCGCTGATGTCGAGCCGCTCTGCCCGGCCCTCAGACCTGCCGACCCCGACCCAAATTGCCGAATTGAATTCGGCTAATTGGATCTCGACGAGATTCAATGTCGCCAAAGAACACCGCAACGTAGCGATGTCTCTACCGGTATCCACACATCCAGGGAGAGAACTCCAAACACCCGTGTGCTAGCACGTGATGCACGACTATGGTTTTTGGCTCGGACGTGGGAGGATTTCCGTGGAGAAGCTTGGTCCGACTGTCAATAGCGCATACCGAACCCTCCACCCCTCGCCTCCTTATATAGGGTTGTCGACTGGGCCTAAAGGCCCATCGAGATTCCTTGTCCGGTTGGATCTCTATCCAATTGAGCCATATCCGAGTCAAACTCGAATGCCTGTTCTTTTCCGTTAAGTGTGCGACCTTGTAGGCTCGGGTATACTTGGTTCCGACCCGAGTCCAACTCGGCCGACCCGTCAACAGCGGCCCCTAGCAGAACGTATTGACATCAAAGTATACATGAGCATCATATCGACTGAACCAGTAATATGTGCACACATCCCTTTGCCTCACGATATCAATTAAGCTATAGGCAAGACACGTGTCATCCTATCTATAGCTTAATCATTCACTCGATCTCATATTGGATTATCTATCTGTCGATTGACTCCTCAATCAACTCGGCATGGCCATGCACTTTCATAATCCATTCAGAGATATCTCTCCCATAGGAGGGGAAAATGCCATGTTGATCACTCACATCCCACTACATGTTTCGGAGCAAACCCGAAGACTACTTTTATAACTACCCAGTTACGGATTAGCGTTTGGTAGTCCCTAAGTGAGTCATTACACATGTTGGAATCCATGATGGTCTCAGGTCAAAGGACTTTGCATCAACACTACTAGAGACCAACTAATAGAATATTAATTTCCTGTAGTGTCTCAAGGTGGGTCTATCCAACAATGTGTTCTGTAACACCCTGAGGTGTTTTCCCTTTTTTAAAAAAATCCAAAAGAAAATCGTAAAAGAAAATTGTTAGAATTAACTGGAAAGAACAAATAATTTTAAAAGCCAAATGCTAAATGGAAATGGCATGGTAGAATTTTTCTTAAATTCTACATGTCAAAATACACTAATAGAATTTTTAGTGAAATTTTCAGAGCACTAGAAATAATTTTTAACCATTTAAAATCAAAATCAGAATTAATAAATCTCGAGAAATTCCTTTTTCTCTCTCCTCCGTCCTTTCCCGCCTAAATTCGGCCATGGGCCGTCGGCCCGAGCCGACGACCCATCCTCTCCCGCACGCGCCCCGATCGCCCTAGCCGATTAGGACGACAGCCCAGCCGATCCCACCCGCGCGCCCGTTTATCTCTCGCGGGCCGGCCGAAGGCCGCGGCCCGTTTATCCCTCGCGCCCGCGAACAAGTCCTTCTCGCCTCCCTCTTTACCCCGGGACGCCGACAGGTGGGGCCCGCCTGTCGGGCCGTTGTCCCCGACCCGCCGCCCCGCGCCATTTCCGCCGCCCTCTCTCGTTTTTCGCGCCCGCCTTCCCGCGCTCCGGGATCCCTCCGCCTTAACCTCCCTGGTTCCACCGGCCTTAAAACCTCCCCGGCCGCCGCTCCTGCACGCCCTAATGGCCGGATTTCATCCCCAGCCATTACTTTCCCCAAATTTGCACCGGCGAGCAATTGCCTTATCCGGTCGCCACCGACCTCCCCATCCCCTTTAAAAGCACCGGTCTCTCACTCTCTTGTTTTCCCTCGCGTCGTGCGCCCAAAACTCGAAGCTCGCCGCCAGTTTTGGTCGTGTTTTTCCACCGACTCTAGCCACCCCGAACCTCGCCCCACCTCCGCCCTCGTCGCCGGTGCTCGTACCGCCCCGGCCGCCCTTCCCCGCGTCTGTTCGTGGCCGAATCATCCGTCGCCGTCGTCATCTTCCCCTACTCCGGCGACCCCGCGGTGAGCCGCCCCTCTTCGCCCCCTCGGCCGTGTTCGCGCTGCCGCCCGGGTGTGCGCGGCTCCGCCTACGCGTCAAGCCGCGGCATCCCGCCGCCCATGCCGCCGCCCAAATGGCACCGGCCGGCCGCCGGCCACCGTGCGTCGCCGTGCCGTACCGCCCGTGCTGCCACACCCCTTCCCGACTGTCCGATCAGCTTCGGCCAATCGACGCCGTCCGTCCCTGCTCGCCCACATGGCAAGCTACGTTGTCGCCACCTCGGCACCACGTGTGCGCCACGTGGTGCACCGCCCGGTCCGGCCGTGGACCCGGTCCATCGAGGACCAGTGCTCCCGCGGACCGCTGACGTCAGCCCTCGGTCACTGACGTCAGCCCTAGCTGCTAACGCCTTCCCCGGGTTTTATTGTGCAATAAATCAATTAAGGACTTTTCTGTTTTAGTAAAAAAACCCAAAAAACCTTCTAAAAATCATATCTTTTCAATCTGACCTCTGTTTTAACCCATTCAAATTTCATTAAATTCATAAAAATGCCAAGAATCCATTAAAAATGGTTTTGTTCCCTGTTTTAGTAGCTTTTTAGTCTGTTCTGTTGAATTGTTTGTTTGCCGTGTAGATCCCGGTAGTTCCGTCGTCCCGGTTTACTTTGAAGTCGTCGCTGAAGTCCCCCAAGCCGAAGAGCAAGGCAAGTCATACTATTTTATTGATCATATTTCTCCCATTTTTCTAAAACACCTATTTTATTCTATGAAATTGCATGCATTTTATAATGTCATTTCATGAGGAATAGTACACCTTATGTTTAGTTTATGCCTTAGGCTTGATACCCCAAACCCTTATGTTTAGTTTATGCCTTAAACTTGGGAAAATAATATGATTAGATTCAGGACTAGGTTATGCTTAGCCTGGCTTAGATTCACTATCTCACTAAATGGGTCATTCTCACTTGTTATGCCTCTCCTGGACTTCTGTTCAAGAGGATTAATGGTTAGAAATTCAGGTGAACCGGACTAATAACTAAAATATGACAAATGGTGGGTTGTGGGCGCTATGGTTTTGGTTAGCGGCGCCCATGTCAATTAAGGACCGGTTCACGGGACCCCTCGGGAGAATGACCGTGCAAACCACAAGTCGAAATGGGTAAGGTAGGTCCCTTTAGCCTCTCCTAGCTGACGGACCCATCGGCAAGGGTGAGCGGCAAGGAGTTTCAGTCGGCCCCGGTTTAACTGTTGCTGGGTTGCCGATTCACCGAGGCACTCTGGGGGGCTGACCATTCCCAGGATCCAGGAGTGGGGGTGAAACCTTTGTGGGGTTCGCTTGGTTAGTGGGGGGTTCTACGAAAGGTCCTATCACAGTTTCCTTTCCGGTGTACCATGGTGGTATTCCAGTGCATGGGAGACCGTGTCATGGGGCTGTGTCTTGTGGGTACAGTTGTATACCTCTGATCAGAGTAAAACTATTCGAATAGTCATGCCCGTGGTAATGGGGCGATCAACTGAGCTCACCGTGATTAGTCTCACACTATTACACCCTGATTAATGGAACATGACTAGTATAGGTGGATGGGTTGGGCCTGTCTCAACGTGGGGTTAACGTTGGACAGTGTTGGTTTCAAAATGTTTTAATTACTTAAATTCTGTTGTTTTGACTGTGTTCAAAATCTGTACTATTTGGCAAAACCCCTGCTGTTTGCGCAAAAGCAAACCTTAGCCAAACCCTTGTCTTCCCTGCATTCATTCCTCTCCCCTTCGGTGTGACTTGCTGAGTACATGGAAGTACTCATCCTTGCCTCTTCACCAAAACCTAAGCCAGAAGCTGAAGAAGAAGACGAAGTGGAGTAGGCTTGTCCTACACTCTGGAAGCTGCCTGTGGAGTGGTCGAAGCCCCGTGGCCGGCGTCAAGCTTAGGCTTAGGCCCTTTTCCTTTTTCCGCTGCTCTTTTGTAATCTTTTGTAATGTTTCTAAGACGTGGAACAGTAATATCAACAATTGTCATGTGTGTACCCTGGCTGGTCCTGGACAGGGATTTTAATACACATATAGCTTCGGAAATTCGGGTCTGAATTTCTGGGCGTGACAAGTTGGTATCAGAGCCAATTTCCAGACCGTAGGAAAAGCCAAACGGAAAAACCTTAAGAGCCCTCTGAACCTTTTCATATGCATAAGCCCTGGCTTTTGAAGTCGTTTCGGGAAAATGGGTCTTGTTTCCTCGGGATTGGGAAAAATTTTAAGTCTCTCTCAAAACAAAGAATTTTGAAAACCCGGTTAAGAGATAGGATTTTTAAATTAAAATTTGAAAGAATTATTTGATCTCTTTTTCGGCCGCCAAGTCGGAATTTTCTACGGGATCAAAGTCCTAAGTCGAGATAGGAGGGAACGGTCGCCGATTTTATATTATAACTAAGCATCTATTTTACCGCATCATCTAGGGGATGTCGTTAGAAGTTTTACTTAGCCTCATAAAAATGTTTCTCAAAAACCCTCTTTTTCTCGTTTACTTTACTTGAGTCCTTTATCGTTTATCTAACTTGGGTTTGAGCATACATTGATCCCCTACCTTGCCATCTCTAGATGGTAGGCCGTCCAGTCACCCACAACGGTCAGGGATTGAAGGGTTTCGTCGCAGAGCTGGCGAGGATGGCCTTGGCAATAGGCTATCCGGATGCACCTGAGTACACTGTCGTGTCATCGTTCGGTAGTGAGTTGCCTCACCAAGTCCGCCTGGAGGTGCACGGGTTCATCGGCACCAACATCCCGAACATGGTGATCACTGTGTTGGGAGGAACAGATGAGCATGCCTGCCAAGAGGCTGCTTATCTGATGTTGGGTCGGATGAGGGAGATGCATGACTACCACCTCCGCCACTCTGCCTACCGGTACCATCCTCAGCGTGGAACTTCGTCAGCAGTCAACACCTTCCAATCTGCTGAAGGGGAGAACGACATCACCTTCTCTCACATGAGGACTGTGATTGAAGGGCTGGACAAGATGCACGCAGATCTCCACCTGGCGACAAAAGCCCTGAATGACCAGAAAATCCTGAGGATCAAGAGTTTGAAGGATGAGGTGGATAGTCTCAAGAGAGAGATCGCTAGTCTGAAGGGACTTCCACCTCCCAACATCCTTCGGATTAGGATCACGCCACGGAAGAACACCAAGGCTCCGGTGCTGATGCAGCTGGCGCCCAGGGTTCCACCTCCTGCACCGCCACTTTCCCCAGTCCCCACCCTAGTGCCAGATCCTACTCTTGCTCTGGTCCCTGCCCCAAGCAGAGGAGGAGGATGGATCTTGGTGTCCAGCAACAACAAGGGCAGTAGGAGCGGCAGCTCCAAGAACCCCGAAAGAAAAGAAGAGTTAGCAAGCTCTCGAAGCTGCTCGAAGGAAAAGGAAGACGGGAACTCCCTAGGGAGTGGTTTCGACTCCTCCGACCGTGGAAGCCGCTCTGACCCTTAGAGCGTCGCCACCCTTAGTTTACCGTTTTCCTAGTTTTCCTGTTTGCTTAGTTGCTGTGTGTTAGGAGTGTTGTGCGTGGGTAGTGGTCAACCGTATCAAGTGTGGGTATAGGTTGTCCAATTAAGGTTGTTGAGTGTGTTTTAAGTGTTTTAATAAAGAACATATCAAAACAAGTAATAAAGATCAACTTCTTTGTCCAATCTGTTTTACTCCTTCTCCTCGCCTTCGTTGTTCCGTTTCCTCGGATGGTGAACACCAGGAATGGCAGCGTCAACACCAAGACCGAGTCGCCTAAGAACAACACCCGTGCTAATGCCAACAACCCACCTCCTCCACCTGAGAACATCACTTTGGCACAAGTCCTAGCCAACCAGACCCAGATGATGGCTGCAATGATGCAGCAGATGCAACAGCAGCATCAGCAGATGCAGTTGCAAATGATGCAACAGTTTCAGCAGCAAAACCAGCATCAGCACGACCAATTCGCACCACCACCTCCCCCACCAAACAAACCGCGAATTCCTTCGAGTCCGACCCCCAACTTTCTCCAAGACCACAACCCCAATGGAGGCTAATGACTGGATCATCGCCATAGAAAAGAAATTGGACTTTCTCCAGTGCACGGACCAGGAGAGGGTGTCTTTCGCCACCCACCAACTCCAAGGCCTCGCCTCAGCCTGGTGGGACAACTTCTCGGTTACCCGTCGGGCGGACGCACCTGCAGTTACTTGGGCAGAGTTTTGTCACCAATTCCAGAAGGCACACATTCCCGGAGGGATAGTAGCCCAGAAAAAGAGAGAAAAAGAGGGAGTTCAGATCCCTGGAGCAAGGCACTTGGACTGTCACCGAGTATCTGCACGAGTTCAATCGCTTAGCGCGATATGCTCCAGAGGACGTACGCACTGATGCCGACGTCAAGAGAAGTTCTTAGCCGGTCTGGACGATGAGCTAACAGACAAACTCATCTCCGGTGAATACGCCGACTTCGAGAAGTTAGTCGACAAAGCCATTCGTCAAGAAGATCAACGCAATAAATGCTTAGAAAACGGAAGGCTACTCAGTTTAGGCCACAACCTCAGCAAGGGAATCCCCAACGGCCGCGTTTCACTCCGGGTGGTCAAAGTGGACCTACCACTATGATCGTCCGTCAACATCGCCCATACCATCCTGGGAATTTCCAACCCAGCGGAAGCCGTCCCGGGCAGCTGCAGTGGAATCCGGCTCTGCGTCCGCCAACAGCGCAGCCGCCATCGCAGTCCAAGCCAATGCCACCAAAGAAGGACTCGGGATTCAAACCGGGTAACTGTTTCAACTGTGGAGAACCTGAACATTTCGCAGACAAGTGTCCAAGACCAAAACACGCACCCAGGTTCATCCAAGCAAGAGTGAATCATGCTTCAGCAGAGGAGGCACAGGACGCACCGGATGTCATATTGGGTATGTTCCCTGTGAACTCCTTTAATGCATCAGTTCTGTTTGATTCGGGTGCAACCCACTCTTTTATATCAAAAGCATTCATGGGAACACATGGTTTGTCGGTGTTAAAACTTAAGATACCCATGCGGGTTCGAACTCCCGGGAACCATTTGAACACCGCCCACTTTTGCCCTTTAGTGGCAATAGAAATCCAAGGATCCCCCTTTCTGGCCAATCTTATCCTTCTAAAATCAAAAAACTTGGATGTCATCCCTGGGATGGACTGGTTGACCCGTCATAAAGGGATGATCGATTGCGCAAGCCGCACGATCTCCTTGACCAATGACAAAGGAAAGAAAGTGATTTACCGCTCCCCTAAACCTTTAAGTGTAGTGGCGAGTCTAAATCGGATCTCGGCTAAGGAGAAACCCAAAGAGAAAGGAAAGGACCAGGCAAAGTTAGAAAATATTCCTGTGGTTTGTGAGTACCCGGAAGTCTTCCCGGAAGACCTAACCACAATGCCACCTGAAAGAGAAATAGAGTTTCGGATTGACCTAGTCCTGGCACTGCGCCGATCCACAAGAGACCCTATAGAATGGGAGCCAATGAGTTGGCAGAGGTCAAGAAGCAAGTAGATGAACAGTTACAGAAAGGTTATATCCGCCTGAGCACATCGCCCTGAGGTGCTCCAGTCATTTTTGTGGAGAAAAAGGATAAGACCAAAAGGATGTGCGTCAACTATCACGCACTCAACGAGGTCACTATCAAGAACAAGTACCCTCTCCCTAGGATTGACGACCTGTTCGATCAATTAAAGGGAGCAAAGGTGTACTCAAAGATAGACCTACGGTGAGGCTATCACCAGCTAAGAATTCGAGAGGAGGACATTCCCAAGACCGCCTTCATCACTCGGTACGGTCTGTACGAGTGCACGGTCATGTCCTTCGGACTTACAAATGCCCCAGCCTTTTTCATGAATTTGATGAACAAAGTGTACATGGAATTCCTAGACAAGTTCGTCGTAGTGTTCATCGACGACATCTTGATCTACTCACAGTCGAAAGAGGAACATGAGCACCATCTCCGGTTGGTACTCAAAAAGTTAAGAGACCACCAGCTCTATGCTAAGTTTAGCAAATGTGCTTTCTGGTTGAAGGAAGTGCAATTCCTCGGCCATATCGTGGATGCCCAAGGAGTCGCAGTGGACCCTTCCAATGTTGAAGCAGTAACCAAATGGACTCCATCTAAAACCGTCACCCAGGTCAGAAGTTTTCTAGGACTTGCGGGTTATTACCGTCGGTTCATCGAAAACTTCTCAAAGATTGCCAAGCCATTGACGCAGTTGTTAAAGAAGGATGAAAAGTTTATATGGACTGCCGAGCGCAACCAGAGTTTTGAAACACTCAAGAGAAAACCGGTGTCCACACCCGTATTGATCTTGCCAGATCAAACCAAGGATTTCCAAGTCTATTGCGACGCATCTGACCAAGTGTTAGGCTATGCGTTGATGCAAGATGGAAAAGTGGTCGCTTATGCTTCCTGCCAGTTGAGACCTCATGAGTCTAACTACCCAACACATGACTTGGAACTAGCAGCAGTCGTCCATGCTTTGAAAATATGGCGACATTACCTCGTCGGTAATCGATGTGAAATATATACGGATCATAAGAGCCTGAAATACATCTTCACTCAACCAGATTTGAACCTCCGTCAGCGACGATGGTTGGAGTAGATCAAGGATTATGATCTAAGTATACACTATCACCCTGGCAAAGCTAACGTGGTAGCTGATGCCTTGAGCCGAAAGAGTTACTGCAACTCTATTCACATAGAAGGGAGATGTGAACAGTTACTACAAGACCTAGAACACCTAAACCTGGGAATTGTTGAACCCGGATTTTTGGCCGCTCTTGAAGCCCAACCCACACTCTTAGATCAAATTCGCATAGCTCAAGCCTCGGATTCTGACATAGCTGAGCTTAAGAAGAATATGAGAGTGGGAAAAGCTCATGGCTTCACGGAAGATGAACACGGAACCATATGGATGGGCAACAGGATATGTGTGCCAGAAGATAAGGAATTGAAGAAGTTAATCCTTACTGAGGCACATCAGAGTCAGTACTCTATCCATCCGGGAAGTACCAAGATGTATCAGGACCTTAAGGGGAAATTTTGGTGGGTTAGCATGAAAAGAGAAATAGCAGAGTTCGTGGCACTATGCGATGTATGCCAGCGAGTAAAGGCAGAACACCAGAGGCCTGCTAGATTATTACAGCCACTTCAAATCCCGGAATGGAAGTGGGAGGAAATCAGGATGGATTTCATCACCGGTTTACCCCGGACATCATCAAGACACGATTCTATCTGCGTTATCATCGACCGCCTCACTAAATTAGCTCATTTTATCCCAGTGCTTACCACCTATACGGGCAGAAGGTTAGCAGAATTGTACTTTGCAAGGATTGTGTGTCTTCATGGGGTACCCAAGAAGATAGTATCTGATCGTGGTAGTCAGTTCACCTCCAAGTTTTGGCAAAAACTACAAGAGGAACTTGGCACCTGGTTGAATTTTAGCACGGCCTATCACCCACAAACCGATGGTCAGACGGAACGGGTAAACCAGGTTTTGGAAGATATGCTACGAGCTTGTGCTCTGGATTTCGGAGGAGCTTGGGATAAGAGTCTACCCTATGCAGAGTTCTCCTATAACAACAGTTATCAGGGCAGTTTACAGATGGCCCCTTTCGAAGCACTTTATGGATGAAAGTGTCGTACCCCGCTTTTCTGGGATCAGACCGGCGAACGTCAGTTGTTTTCGGGACTGAAGTGTTAAGTGATGCCGAAGAGAAAGTCAGAATAATAAGACAAAGGCAGAAAATTGCACAGTCTCGTCAAAAGAGTTATGCAGACAACCGCCGCAGAGAGCTAGCTTTCAAAGTCGGAGACTATGTATATCTTCGCATCACCGCACTTCGGGGAGTGCACCGATTCCAAACCAAGGGCAAGTTGGCACCACGCTATGTGGGACCATATTGGATTCAAGAGCGACGAGGTGAAGTTGCATACCAACTCGAAAAGCCACCCACCATGGAAGGAATCCACGACGTTTTCCACGTCTCCCAACTCAAGAAGTGTTTGAGAGTCCCGGAAGAACATGCCAGTCCAGATCAGATCAAAATCCAGGAAGATCTGACTTATGTGGAGAAACCAGCACGAATCCTCGAAACCAGTGAACGGAGGACCCGAAACAAGGTTATCAGGTTCTGCTGAGTTCAATGGACTCATCACTCCGAAGAAGAAGCAACCTGGGAGAGGGAAGATGAGCTAAAGGCCGCTCATCCCTATCTGTTCGCCAGTACCTCCGAATCTCGGGGTCGAGATTCTGTTTAAGGGGGGTAGGTTTGTAACACCCTGAGGTGTTTTCCCTTTTTTCAAAAAATCCAAACGAAAATTGTAAAAGAAAATTGTTAGAATTAACTGGAGAGAACAAATAATTTTAAAAGCCAAATGCTAAATGGAAATGGCATGGTAGGATTTTTCTTCAATACTACATGTCCGCCGCCCCTCTCCGCTCGTTTTTCGTGCGCCCGCCTTCCCCGCGCTCCGGGATCCCTCCGCCTTAACTCCCGGTTCCGCCGGCCTTAAAACCCCCGCCCGCTGCGCTCCCGCACGCCCTAATGGCTGGATTTCATCACCGGCCATTGCTTCGCCCAAATTTGCGCCGGTGAGCAATTGCGTGTTTATCCGGTCGCCACCAAACTCCCCATCCCCTTTAAAAGCACCCCCTCGCCCTCCCCGTCCCCCACGCCTCCACGCTAGTCTCACTCTCTCGTTTGCCCTCGCGTCGTGCGCCCAAAACTCAGAGCTCGCCACCGGTTTCGGTCGCGTTTTTCCACCGCATCTAGCCACCCCGAACCTCGCCGCCGCCTCGCCTCGTCGCCGTGCTCGTACCGCCCGGCTGGCCTTCCTGCGTCCGTTCGTGGCCAAATCATCCGTCGTCGTCGTCATCTTTCCCAACTCCGATGACCCCACGGTGAGCCGCCCCTCTTCGCCCCTCGGCCATGTTCGCGCTGCCACCGGTGTGCGCGGCTCCGCCCGCGCGTGAAGCCGTGGCATCCCGCCGCCGCGCCGCCGCTCAAATGGCACCAGCCGCCGCCGGCCACCGTGCGCCGCGGTGCCGTACCGCCCGTGCTACCACACCCCTTCCCGGTCGTCCGATCAGCTTCGGCCGATCGGAGCCGTCCGTCCCCGCCCGCCCACGTGGCAAGCCACGTGGTCGCCACCTCGGCACCACGTGTGCGCCACGTGGTTCACCGCCCGGTCCGCCGTGTGGACCCGGTCCATCGTGGACCGGCGCTCCCGCGGACCGCCGACATCAGCCCTCGGCCACCGACGCCTTCCCCGGGTTTTATTGCGCAATAAATCAATTGAAGATTTTTCTGTTTTAGTAAAAAACCCAGAAAACTTCTAAAAATCATATCTTTTTAATCCGACCTCCGTTTTAACCCTTTCAAATTTCATTAAATTCATAAAAATGCCAAGAATCCATTAAAATGGTTTTGTTCCCTGTTTTAGTAGCTTTTTAGTCTGTTTTGTTGAAGTACTTTTTTGCCGTGTAGATCCCGGTAGTTCCGCCATCCCGGTTTACTTTGAAGTCGTCGCTGAAGTCCCTCAAGCTGAAGAGCAAGGAAAGTCATACTATATTATTGATCATATTGCTCCCATTTTGCTAAAACACCCATTTTATTCTATTAAATTGCATGTGTTTTATAATGTCATTTCATGGGGAATAGTACACCTTATGTTTAGTTTATGCCTTAGGCTTGATACCTCAAACCCTTTGATTAAACTTGGGAAAATAATATGATTAGATTCAGGACTAGGTTATGCTTAGCCTGGTTTAGATTCACTATCTCACTAAATGGGTCATTCTCACTTGTTATGCCTCTCCTGGACTTCTGTTCAAGAGGATTAATGGTTAGAAATTCAGGTGAACCGGACTAATAACTAAAATATGACAAATGGTGGGTTGTGAGCGCTACGGTTTTGGTTAGCGGCGTCCATGGCAATTAAGGACCGGTTCACGGGACCCCTCGGGAGAATGACCGTGCAAACCACAAGCTGAAATGGGTAAGGTAGGTCCCGTAGTGTAGCCTCTCCTAGCTGACGGACCCATCGGCAAGGGTGAGCGGCATGGAGTTTCAGTCGGCCCCGGTTTAACTGTTGCTGGGTTGCCGATTCACCGAGGCACTCTGGGGGGCTGGCCATTCCCAGGATCCGGGAGTGGGGGTGAAACCTTTGTGGGGTTCGCTTGGTTAGTGGGGGGTTCTACGAAAGGTCCTATCACAGTTTCCTTTCCGGTGTACCATGGTGGTATTCCAGTGCACGGGAGACCGTGTCATGGGGCTGTGTCTTGTGGGTACAGTTGTACACCTCTGATCAGAGTAAAACTATTCGAATAGTCGTGCCCGCGGTAATGGGGCGATCAACCGAGCTCACCGTGATTAGTCTCACACTATTACACCCTGATTAATGGAACATGACTAGTATAGGTGGATGGGTTAGGCCTGTCTCAACGTGGGGTTAACGTTGGACAGTGTTGGTTTCAAAATGTTTTAATTACTTAAATTCTATTGTTTTGACTGTGTTCAAAATTTGTACTATTTGGCGAAACCCCTACTGTTTGCGCAAAAGCAAACCTTAGCCAAACCCTTGTCTTTCCTGTATTCATTCCTCTCCCCTTCTGGTGTGACTTGTTGAGTACATGGAAGTACTCATCCTTGCCTCTTCACCAGAACCTGAGCCAGAAGCTGAAGAAGAAGACGAAGTGGAGTAGGCTTGTCCTACACTCTGGAAGCTGCTTGTGGAGTGGTCGAAGCCCCGTGGCCAGCGTCAAGCTTAGGCTTAGACCCTTTTCCTTTTTTCGCTGCTCTTTTGTAATCTTTTGTAATGTTTCTAAGACGTGGAACTGTAATATCAACAATTGTCGTATGTGTACCCTGGCTGGTCCTCGACAGGGATTTTATACACATATAGCTTCGGAAATTCGGGTCTGAATTTTTGGACGTGACAAGTTCTCTAACACATATTCACGTTTACTGATTTGGTATCTCTATACCATGATCTATGAGACATGATCATCAATCCATAAACATGTTGATATTATAATCATATTTGTGGGATCATTTAGAAATAGATTCATACATAAATAGTCTCATAAATAAGTCACATACTTATTGATCAATATAAGTTTTCTATTTCATGGAACTGAATAACACTTTATTCATTGATACATAAACATTAACCATGATATCCAACATCTGCATGTTGCCTCTAGGGCATATCACTAACACCACCGCCGCCGTGTCGCTCGTCGAGTCTCCGAGTCGCGCTCCACTGCCGCCGTCGCGCTCCACCGCTGCCCGTGCTCCACTGCCGCCTGGCCTCCACGTCGCACTCGTCAACAAGAACGATGACAAGGACCAGCCACCACCACTGTAGCTCTACAGCAAAATAATGAGAAAGTAGATTATCGGAGCTCCACCGTCGTTGTGCCGCACGACCGCACCGTCACCGGGGCTCGCCGTCTACCGAGTATTCCCCAATCCCCACCCTCTGGCTGTCGGCTCTTTCTGAATGGATAACGTCGTGGCAGCCGGCAGGCAGTAGTAGTAGTACTAGTAGATTTACTGTGCACTACACAGTACTGTACAGTACTATAGTTTATTTTTTAATTTTTTACTATGCAGTACATAGTACATTGGTTTATTATTTCATGTGTTTAGTAGAGTACAATACCCAGAGCAGTTCTTTTTTAAAAAAATTAAATTTTGTAGTAGACAGTAAACAGTAGTTATTTTTTTTATTTTTTTATAAATGACGATCTACTAGTTATGAATGAACAGCTAATTAGTATGGACTGAATTGTTTTTGTTTATGAAAATAATTTGTTATGAATGATTATGTACGTAGTTTATAATTATTAGGCTTGCTCGCCACCTGTCTCACTATTTTGTTATTTAATTGATTATAGAATAAATTATCAATTTTTATCTTATTTATCTATTATATGACAATTAAATTTTTAGCTTAACGTATCCTACGTATCCGCGTATTGCTGTTTTTTTAAAATTTAGTATCGCCGTATAGGTATCCTCGTATTCATATCCTCGTACTGTGCAATGACATAGATTGGAACCAAGACTATTATGAATTTTGGCATATAGATCAAAGATCATTTCTTCAGTAGTGATGCTCCCTCTAATCTGCACATCTGGCGCCACTCCTTTCTCATGCTCACCTCTCCTCCCCTTTTCTTCCTGTAGGATCGAATACCCAAAACTAAGCCAACCAGAGGTGGGGGGTGAATGAGTGGTATCCCCACAAACCAAACTTTTAGCAGAAATAAAAGTTACCCTCGAAATTCGATGTAAATCGGTTTGACCTAAGTTGTCGCACCGGTCTGACCGCCTGAATACCTCCGGTCTGACCGGTGGATGTCGCTGAAGTCGCCTTCCTCTGTGTACCGGTCTCACCACAGTACTCCGATCGGTTTGACCGTGAGAAGCCGCTGGTCCAACCGCCGATGTTCCTCCGGTTGAACCGCGACACCCAAGAAAACAAAAATCGAAGAACTCTAAAAGTAGATTGAAAATATATTACTTCTATGCGTGTTTACAAAGTGCAACAACAGCACTCCTCATAAAATTTCGACAAAAAACTCGAAACCCTAACTTTCTCGCAACTCAACTCTCTTTAAAACTCATACCGGGAAGCCACACCTTCCCTCTCTATTTATACATGAGGTAGGCAGCCTAAAGCCAAGAATCCTACTCATACAAGAAGTCCTAATCCTACTAGGAGATGTTCTTGTCTTTCTTCTTATCTTCATCGCTATCGGAATCTATGTCGCTCAATGGCTCAAAAGCAGCATAGACTTTATTCAGCACCTTCCTCACCACCTCCTTGGATCTCTTTCCCTTGAGCTTGTCATCCTTGATCTTCTCTCCACCTTTATCTTCCTTCTTGCCTCTCCCAAGCTTAGAATAGTTGGAACGAGTGTGATCTAAAGCACCACATTCAAAGCAACGAGCTGGTCCACCTCTTTTCTTGTACCTGATTTTATTCATAGCTCGAGAAATTTTGTTAGCAGCCAAAGCCAAGTCCTTCTCCTCGAATTGTTTGAGTTTCTCATCGGACACGGCATTAATCAAAGAAAGAGCAACGGGAGTTGACGAAGAAGCAACAACATCCGAGGAAGTTGAAGAAGAAACCAAGGCACTAGACTTAGAATCAATTGTTCGAGAAACAATATTCATCTCATGAGTTTTGAGTTTTGTGTAAAGTGAATCCAAAGTCAGAGTAGACATATCAACAGACTCTTGAATAGAGGTAACTTTCATCTTCTAAATAGACATATCAACACCATCCAAAAAGTGGCGAGAAACCTCAGATTGTGGATAATTTGTATCATAAGCACAATCAACTGATCTAAGATTACTCAAAATTTTGTTAAATCTACCACGATAATCATCCAAAGCTTCTGGAGGTTTCATCTCAAATTTTATGTACTTTTTTTGAAGGGATCTCGACGAATTATTAGTTCCTTGGTGAAAGTTTCTCAAAGCAATCCAAATCTCATTGGTGGTATTAAGATGTGATACACGATCAAAATTCGAACGAGAAATCCCATTCAACAAAATATTACGAGCTTTGCAATTGTTATTAAACTCAGTTTTCAAAGACTCAGTATAAATAACTTTTGGAATCTCATATGGAAGAGCAACCTTTTGCTAAACATCATAATCTTAAGCCATAATATAAGATTGCATCTTACTATACCAATGAACAAAATCCATACCATCGAAAACATGTGGCTTAGTTGAAATTTTATCAGCCATGGCTTAAAACTCTAGATCGGTAAAAATCCAAAGAAGAAAACAAGGCTATGATACCACTTGTAGGATCAAATACCCAAAACTAAGCCAACCAGAGGGGGGTGAATGGTTGGTATCTCCAAAAACCAAACTTTTAGCGGAAATAAAAGTTACCCTTTAAATTCGATGTAGATTGGTCTGACCGAAGTTGTCGCACTAGTCTGACCGCCTGAATACGTCTGGTCTGACCAGCGGATGTGGCTGAAGTCACCTTCCTCTGTGTATCGGTCTGACCACAGTACTCTGATCAGTTTTACCGGTGAGAAGCCGTCGGTCTAACCACCGATGTTCGTTTGGTTGAACCATCGCACCCGAGAAAACACAAATCAAAGAACTCTAAAAGTAGATTGAAAATATATTACTTCTCTCTGTGTTTCCATAGTGCAACAATAGCACTCCTCACAAAATTTCGACAAAAAACTCAAAACCCTAACTTTCTCGCAACTCAACTCTCTCTAAAACTCATACCGGGAAGCCACATCTTCCATCTCTATTTATACATGAGGTAGGCAGCCTAAAGCCACGAATCCTACTCATACAAGAAGTCCTAATCCTACTAGGAAACCTTCCCATACAAGAAACGAACATTACATATTCCATTTGTAACAATATTGAACTCCTTCCAAATTTATAACTCCACATTCAGTACACACACAATATCTCCATCGTATGCCATATGAAAACTTCACCAACCACGTGCACCAATCTCTAGTCTTAGTATCCCGCATGATCTCTCTTGGACGTCACCTTATCTCCACGTTGACCTCAAATCTATATCACCGGCAATACTCTCCCAAGGCATAAAGATTACCTACACAAATTAAACAAAGAAACCATATCCGAGCACAAGCTATCTCCAACTTGACTCATTGTTAGCACACAACAATATTCATATGCATAGAAACACGAAATAATCACGGATATCCAAAGAAACTACCCGAAACCAAAATGGAAACAAACAAGAAATCGAAATGGAATCAGACCGGGTCGATCGGTCTGACCGGCAGCACAAGCCCGGTCTAACCGCACAAAGACCTCCGGTCTGACCGGCAGCATATGCCCGGTCTGACCAGACCACGAAACAGCAAACCACTGTTCACCGTCTAAAAATCTAATCATCTCCAAAACCACTTCGCCAATAATCTCCAAATATTAAAACCAATAATCACATATGCCAATTGTTCATCACCATAGAAGAATCAAACACACTTTGATTTTACAATCTCCCCCTTGATGAACACAATGGCAAACCAATTAAAAATGTTTTGTGTTGGTGTTTGAAAATTTAAAAAAAGGTAAAAAGCATCGGAGTGCACAAAAATTCAAAGAAAATTTCTCCCCCTTTTAAAAAGAAGGAAAATCCCTTGACCCTGAAAAACTTGCATTTTAACGTTGTTGGTTCTCCCCCTTTTGACAATGATTTCAAGTATAAGAATTATGTAGATTAATATTCAAGAGCTTAGCATCATACATAGAGCAAATCAATGTCATGTGTTGCAATAATAAGAAGACAAACCCATCTATTATATAGCAAATATGCATTAGAGTATAATCATGAATCAAAAATTGTACAAGTAAGATTAATAATGCAATCAAAATTCATGGATTCAAACGATTTATAATGCAATATCTTCACAAGCACATAGGTTGAAAAATAAACCCAATCATATATCTATTGCAACCATTACTCTTTCTCAAATTAACTTTTTGCACAAAACAATCAAGAGATTTTTTTCTCATATTTATTTGAGACAAGTTTTGCTCATATTTTTCTCTCAATTGTTTCGGGTACGTCCTTGTCGTCAAGAGTGTTTCCAAGGATTCGGCACCCATTATTTTTGCTCACATCGAATACGTCCTTGTCGTCAAGACTGTTTTCAAGGATTCGGTATTCTTTTTTTCTCTCATAGATAATTTTTATTCTCTTGCACAATGAGCAATTTTAAAGCAATTTGAGGAATAACAATTCAACACAACATATATAAAAGCATTTACAATCCAAACTATGCACTAGTATCAACATTGCATATTTCATTAATTCAAGTAGGAAATTAAAGTGTCATGCATCATATCACTTAAAAGTAAAATCTAGGCCTAATAAAAAGACTAGAATACATACAAGCTATGCTAGTAACAAATAAACCTTCATAGTATTGCTAGCATGCACATGAAAATACTATATGCATCAACAAAGCTCTCTTTTTCAATTTACTTCATTCAAACATTGCTTGATAAAACCAAGAGCACAAAACTCCCCCTCAAACCATGCCAAAAGGATGAATAATTCCCAACTCTCCACGAAGAAAAGCAAAGCGAGATGAATCCAACGGTTTAGTGAAAATATCCGCGTGTTAGTATCCAAAAATTTTAATTCAACATCTCCCTTCTCAACATGATCCCTCAGAAAGTGAAAGCGAATGTCAATGTGGTTTGTGCGTGAGTGTTGTACAGGATTTTTAGCAATGTTAATAACACTTATATTGTCACAATACAGAGGAACCTTCTCAAAAGTAAGTCCATAATCTTTCAAAGTTGAAATAAGCCAAAGAATTTGAGAACAACAACTAGCAGCAACATATTCTGATTCAGTAGTTGATTGAGCTACACTAGATTGTTTCCTCGAAGACCATGCAATCAATGATGTACCAATAAAATGACATGTTCCACTAGTACTTTTCCTGTCAATTTTACAACCCGCAAAATTAGTATCAGAATAACCACCTAAGCATATCGAAGATGAAGTAAAATACCAAATTCCAAACTCAAGTGTATGATTCAAATACCTCATTATTCTCTTGACTGCTTGACGATGTGAAGCACGAGGAGAAGCTTGAAAACATGCACACAAACACACAACAAATTATATGTCTGGCCTAGAAGCAGTTAGATACAACAAAGATCCAATCATACTTCTATACTCTTTTTGATCCACAGCTTCACCATCTTCATCATGATCTAACACAGTAGTAGAACCAATAGGTGTGGAAATTGGCTTGCTATTCTCCATCTTGAAATGTCTCAAAAGATCCTTGGTATACTTCGTTTGATGCACAAACGTACCTTGAGGTGTTTGCTTAATTTGCAATCCCAAAAAGTATGACAACTCATGCATCATGCTCATCTCAAATTTCCTGCGCATAGTCTCAGCAAACTCTACAACCAAAGTGTGAGTTGAACAACCAAAGATGATATCATCCACATAGATCTGAACAAAAAGTTGATTTTCACCATGCTTAAGAACAAAAAGCGTTTTGTCAATCTTTCCCATTTGAAAACCTTTTGCAAGCAAAAAGTTGTTAAGCCTATCATACCATGCTCTAGGTGCTTGTTTCAAACCATACAAAGCTTTATTCAATTTAAAAACATGGTTGGGAAAATCAAGATTTCAAAACCCGGTGGTTGTTTAACATAAATTTCCTCCTGTATATAGCCATTTAGAAAAGCACTTTTAACATCCATTTGATATAATTTAAAACTTTTTGAGGCAGCAAAAGCTAGCAAAAGTCTAATTGCCTCAATCCTAGCAACAGGAGCAAAAGTTTCATCCAAATCCAAACCCTCCACTTGAGTAAAACCTTGAGCAACAAGTCTAGCTTTATTCCTAACAATTAAACCATCTTCATTTTGTTTATTATTGAAAACCCACTTGGTTCCAATAATGTTATGTCCTGAAGGTGGTTCCACTAAAGTCCAAACTTTATTTCTCTCAAAATTTTCAAGTTCTTCATGCATGGCGTTAATCCACGATTCATCAGTTAGTGCATTGTAACATCTTTGGGTTCAAAAGAAGCAACAAATGCAAAATTTGCGCAAACATCATGAGAGGTTCCCTTGTAGTCCGCTCACCTATATTACCGATTATTTGTTCCAGTGGATGTCGTCGTTGAATGTGCAAAGGAGGAGCAACTTCTAAGGTTGATTCACGTTCTGTACATTCACTAGTTGTAGCTTCTGAAGAGCCACCTTGATCTGCATTGACAGAACCCGAGGTAGACGGCCCCTGCCGGTCTGACCGCGCTTCCTGCCGATCTGACTGGGCATCCTGCTTTGGTCTGATCGACGGCTGTCGGGCGGTCTGACCGGCCAGGTCAACCTCGTCATCGTCGTTATCGCTCTTGTCTTCAAAAATACGACCATCCTCCCCCTGAGCCTGTGACAATGTACCTGCAAATTCTGGTCTAGTACCTGGACTAGCCTCATCAAAAGTACAAGTCTCAACAATTTTGTTAGTTTCAAAAACAAGTACACGATAGCCACGAGAATGTGCGGGGTAATCAAGAAACAATCCATCGGTAAAACGTGCCTCAAATTTATCAAAATTTCCAAATTTCAAGACAAAGCACTTGCAACCAAAAACACGCAAATGTGAAACTTTGGGTTGATATCCAAATCGAAGCTCATAAGGCATTTTTCCAAGTTTTGATCTCAAGAAAATACGATTTGAAACATAACATGCAATGTTAATAGCTTCGGCCCAAAATTTCCTAGGAGTGTGATACTCATCAAGCATTGTTCTAGCCATTTAAACTAAGGAGCGATTTTTTCCTTTCAACAACACCGTTTTGTTGTGGAACACAAGGAGAAGAAAATTGTTCAAAAGAAGCATTCTTAATTTCACCTCCATTATCACTTCTAATTCTCTTCAAAGAACTGAGAATTTCACAATTCAATCTAAGATACAAACTCTGAAAGTGTCCGAAAGCCTCATCCTTAGTTGCCATAAAGAAAACCCAAGAATATCGAGAAAAATTGTCAACAACAACCAACACATACCACTTTCCTCCAACAGATTGCACTCTAGCTGGACCAACAATGTCCATATGTAAGCTATCCCGGTGCATCCGTCATCACAGAAATAATAGGAGTATGTGAAGAAGCAACCATCTTACCATGACAACACGGTGTACAAAGCAAATGAAGATCTTTCTTAAGTTTAGGCAAACCACGAACAAGATCCAAACCACTAAGCCTAATGAGATGATCAAAACCAATATGTTCAAGTCTGCGATGCCAAAAGATCAAATCTTTGTTGAATTTCGCAACCAAACACGTTACAACAGGTGAAACAGGATTTCCAAAATCAGCTTTAAACACTCTTCCATAGCGAGAAATATTCAACACAGAATCACCACTAGAATCAAATATTTTACTTTCAGTTTTCTAAAAATGAACCTCAAAATTCTCATCAGCAATTTGTGAAAATGAAAGCACATTATATTTTAAATCCTCAACCAAAGCTACTTCTTTCAATTTAAACTTGTCACTTACCTTGACGGATCCTATAGCAAGAACGACACTTATAGAAGCATCGCCAAAGATAATAAATTCAGTCTTGGATGCCATTCGGAGGGAGGAGAACCAATTTTTATCACTGGTCATGTGCCACGAACAACCGGAATCCACAATCCACACGTTCTCCTTCCTTGCCACCAAAGCCTACACACAAGAGGATGTCGAAGCCTCACTACTGGGGTTGGATAAAAGAAATTTAGGAATCTAGTACTGAGACACACGACCAGTAGATCCAATAGGCATATATCCACGTGCATAAATAGTTTTAGAATTTTTAAAAAAATTCCTCCGAGAACGGTCTGACCGATGTTGTACTGTCGGTCTTACCGCTGTAGTACAGCCGGTCTGACCGTGGGCCGGTCTAACCAAGTGCCGGAGCCGGTCTGACCGAGAGACCCACTGTTGTCTGACCGGTCTTCCCGAGGGAAAACCAGATTTTTGCCCCTTTAATTTTGCAAAAACAATTTCTCTTTCTCTTTTCTCTTTACATGCTAATCTGAAACAAAATCCAACAAGATGACCATCTTTACCACAAAGGGAACAAGTATACTTCTCCCTAGTAGTTGATGATTTTGAAATATTAGTTTTAGTTTCTTTTAATGTGGCAGAAAGAGAGGGCATAATACCAGCAGATTTAAAAACTATTTTCATATCAATAGGTTTTATCAAAATTTCACCATGTTCAGTCATATTCAAAACATTGGGTGGATTTTTGGTGAAATGAGCATCAAAACCTATACCCCTGTTGTAGCTAGTAACTTTAGATTTATCAAAATCATGTTAAGTTGTTTCCTACCATCAGAAAATCTTTTCAAAGAACTTTTCAAATAAGAAACCTCTTTTTCCAAATTTGCACAATGTTCACAATCTACCATGACACCTTTGTTTTTACGACATTTGGAGTAAGAAGATACTTCATCTTGCTTAACAATTTCCTCCATATGCTTAACACGAGACAAAGCATCCTTTAGTTTCATCTCATTAGCATCACATGTTAAACAATGTTTGGTATCCAAATCATGTGAACCATTGATATCTCTAATTTTTGAAATTTCAAGCATTAAAATCTCACAATTTCTGCACTCGTCATCATTAGGGATAAGAGATTTTAACCTAGCAATTTCAGCATTTAGAGATTCAATTATAAACTCTTGTTTTTATACATCTTCTCACACTTTTTATTTTTTGCACTTAAAATCAGAATAGCTTCCTCAAGAGAACTCACCTCATTGTCCTCTTCTTCAGAATCTGATTCACCACGTGTCATGAAGCAAACACCGTAGATGTTCTTGTCTTTCTCCTTATCTTCATCGCTATCATAATCTATGTCGCTTAATGGCTCAAAAGCAGCATAGACTTTATTCAGCACCTTCCTCACCACCTCCTTGGATTTCTATCCCTTGAGCTTGTCATCCTTGATCTTCTCTCCACCTTTATCTTTCTTCTTGCCTCTCCCAAGCTTAGGACAGTTGGAACGAATGTAATCTAAAGCACCACATTCAAAGCAACGAGCTGGTCCACCTCTTTTCCTGTACCTAACTTTATTCATAGCTCGAGAAATTTTGTTAGCAACCAAAGCCAAGTCCTTCTCCTCGAATTGTTCGAGTTGCTCATCGGACATGGCATTAATCAAAGCAAGATCAGTGGGAGTTGACAAAGAAGCAACAACACCCGAGGAAGTTGAAGAACAAACCAAGGCACTAGACTTAGAATCAATTGTTCGAGAAAGAATATTCATCTCATGAGTTTTGAGTTTTGTGTAAAGTGAATCCAAAGTCAGAGTAGACATATCAACAGACTCTTGAATAGAAGTAACTTTCATCTTCCAAATAGACATATCAAAACCATTCAAAAAGTTGAGAGAAACCTGAGATTGTGGATAATTTGTATCATAAGCACAATCAACAGATTTAAGATTACTCAAAATTTTGTTAAATCTACCAAGATAATCATCCAAAGTTTCTGGAGGTTTCATCTCAAATTTTATGTACTCTTTTTTGAAAAGATCTCGATGAAGTTCTTCAATTTCCTTGATGAAAGTTTCTCAAAGCAATCCAAATCTCTTGGCGGTATTAAGATGTGATACACGATCAAAATCTGAACGAGAAATCCCATTCAACAAAATATTACGAGCTTTGCAATTGTTATTAAACTCAGTTTTCAAAGCCTCAGTATTAATAACTTCAGGACTCTCATAAGGAAGAGCAACCTTTTGCATAACATCATACTCTTTTGCATAACATAACTCTAGATCGGTAAAAATCCAAAGAAGAAAACAAGGCCATATGAAAACTTCACCAACCACGTATGCCATATGGAAACTTCACCAACCACGTGCACCAATCTCTAGCCTTAGTACCCGCATGATCTCTCTCGAACGTCATCTTATCTCCATGTTGACCCCAAATCTATCACCGGCAATACTCTTCCAAGGCGTAAAGATTACCTACACATGAATTAAACAAAGAAACCATATCCGAGCACAAACTATCTCCAACTTGACTCATTGTTAGCACACAACAATATTCATACGCATAGAAACACGAAATAATCACGGATATCCAAAGAAACTACCCGAAACCAAAAATGAAACAAACAAGAAATCGATCTAGAATCGGACTGAGTCGATCGGTCTGACCAGAAGCATAAGCCCGGTCTGACCGCACAAAGACCTCCGATCTGACCGACAGCACATGCCCGGTCTGATCGGACCACGAAACAACAAACCACTGTTCACCGTCTGAAAATCCAATCGTCTCCAAAACCACTTCGCCAATAATCTTCAAATATCAAAACCAATAATGACATATGCCAATTATTTATCACTATGAAAAAATCAAACACACTTTTATTTTACGTTCCCTGTGTCAGATCTATATTGAGCCATCTAGCGCACATCCCCGATTGGGTAGCCAACCCATGGTCACTGCACACAGCCTGCCATCCTCGAGCCTTGACAGTCTCTTCACGCCGTGCCTCGCAGCCAGAGGGGCATCTTCCCTCATGTGCCTTGGATCCTGGTGCCATGTGGGTTTGAGCCCGCAACTATCAACGGCAGTAATCTTTTTTGGGTTTGAGTCTACGTTGCATATGTGGGTTAGAGATGGACTTGAGCTTGTGGTGTAGCCACGTTGGTGTCTCCCGCCCAGCTCGGTTAGCACTGAAGAACCAAACAGAATGTTCAGATACCCGAGCTGTCAGACTTGTATTTGTTGGACGCAAAGTTCAATTTCTAATTTCCAAAGACCGAAAAGACTGGGGGACCCTGATCCGCGCCCAGTCGCACGGCCTTCAGCACGCGTGACCAGTCCTCCCCTCTTAGTTACGTATATATATAGTATTTAGTTTCCGTTAAAAAAGACAACGGCCTCTAGGATATTTAGTCTCGGTTAGTGTTATCAACTGGGACTAAATATGATCTTTAGTCCCGGTTAGATTTTTATCAAAATCTGTCAGGCCGATGGCCATTCTTAGTCCTGGTTTATAACACCAACCGAAACTAAAGATCTTATCTTTTGTTTTGGTTAGTGTTACAAACGGGACTAAATTTTTTTAACTGCGCGCTTAAAAATATGATATACTGTAAAGGAATGGACATAAGTTTGTTGCATAATTTAAATGGCCTGAAATTAATTTGAGAGGATCTGTAATTGAAAAGGGATGGTGTTGTGTCGGGGTGGGTTGATTGAAGATAGAAGGAAGCTTTAATCATTACATTGTAATTATAAATTATCATATTCTTATTAACTAATGATTTTTAATATACAAATTTTTTTGTGAAATTGTTTTGGTTATAATATACAAATCGGAGGGATCTACAATATTGATAAGAACATCACTTTTCGGATACACATAACATTTTTTCACTGGACATACAAGGTCCAATCACTATTGCTTGTGTTCTTTGTTGCATAGGCAGGGATTAGCCTTCTTGGCGAGGTCAACCGGGTCTGTGTCTCAGTTGATAACCAGAGGAGTTGTGGTGCCAAGATTGCAGGAATGGATCTTTTGATCTGAAGCCGGATCGGCGTGTCACTAGAACCTTCCGTGCCAACGCCTTTGCATATTTTAGTTTCAATGTCCGTCGTGTCGAGTTTGAGTTTGGGTCGAGGTCCTGTTACTGGATGGATCGTGTTGGAGTCCAGTTCGTGTGTTTTACCCTTTGTTTCCATCAAACCATAGCCGTCACATCTAGTATATGCGTGTGTAACAAGTTTTTGCGTACATTGTTCTTGTTTTGTCCTCTAACTCGGAGTCAGTTTTTAAAACAGCCATAACTTTCGCATACGGACTCCGATTGAGATGTTCCATATATGAAAATTGATCAGAAAATTTTTTTTTGATATGTTCGTCCCCTACTTTGTCGGGTTCGAAAATTTTATTTTTCCCAAAAACTGCTCAAAAGATTGCATTTTCGAGCTCGAAAGCTTTTTGCAATTCTAAGCACATCTAAAGGAGCACATGGAGAGATGCAATGTCTAGGATTGCCAAGTAAACTCAAACTTCAAAAGAAATATGTTAATTACAATTTAAAATAATTTTATATCAGCATATGTTAATATATATATGATAATTACAAATTAATAATAGTATTAAACTATTTTAAATGTTTTCTCATTAATTTTGCGATTTGATTAAATTTTAATGCATTACTTATTATTGTTTTAAACCTATATGTAATGAAATTAGTTTGGCCCGATTTAATGGATTATTTAATTTTATATCGGTTATTAACCCTAGTTGGGACAAAAATTTTTTGGAAATAGCGAGAAATTATCCAACCGGGACTAAAGATGAATTGGAAATAGCGGAAAATTATCTTTAGTCCCGGTTGGTGGCTACAACCGAGACTAAAAATGAATTTAAAATAGCGGGAAATTATCTTTAGTCCCAATTGTTGCCACCAACCGGGACTAAAAATTAGATCTTTAGTCCCGGTTGGTGCCACCAACCAGGACTAATATATCTTTAGTCCCGGTTGCTGGCACCAACCGAGACTACAGATCCAGGGGTATATATATCCTGACGCGCATCGTCTTCTCCACTGATGCAACACTTAGCTGTCTCTCCCTCTCTCAGCTCTCTCTCCCTCAGCTCTCTCTCCTTCTCTCGGCTGTCTCTCTCGCTCCGACGACGACGGTGGGAGGTAAGGAGATGGCGACAGCTCGGAGGTGGCGGCGGTGTGGTGCCTCAGAGATGGTGGCGACCCGACGGCTCGGAGGTGGCGGTGGTGCCTCCTCCTCTTCCTCGTCCTCTCCTGGAGCAGCGGCCACAGGCGGGGGCGGGGGCGGCGGAGTGCCCTCTGCCAGATCCGGCCTCTCCTCCGCCGGATCCAACGTTGTGAATTTTTTTAGAATTTTGTGATATTGTATACTCAAATTTGTTATGTGATATATGTGTATCTGTGATATATATGATATGTGATATATGTGAATTTTGTGATGTTCATTACTCGATATGGAGGAGATTTGAAGATGTTAATTTGATATGTGAATTTGATTTCGATAGCAAAAACAACAAAAAAACAAAAACATTTGGGGATGAGCATAATATATAAACAAACAACAGGAGCGAAATTAAATAAAAAGAAAAAAACTCTTTAGTCCCGATGATAACACCAACCGGGACTAAAGATAGCGGAGCCAGCCACGTGGCATCGCAATGTTTAGTCCCGGTTGGTGTTACCAACCGGGACTAAACATCGATATTTAGTCCCGGTTATTTTAACCAGAACTAAAGAAAGACATCTTTGGTCCCGCTTTCGTAGTCTTGGTGTGAAACCCGAGACTAAAGGGGGTTACAAACCAAGACTAAAGCCGCTTTCCTCAACGGTGGCACATATATTTATATATATCTACATACGTATAAAGTTTATATTTTGTAATACAAACTTTATATGTATGTATACAAAGTATATACTTATGTGCGTATATACAAAATATATACATGTATACAAACTTTATACATATGTATATGTATAAAGTTTATACACATATAATACAAAGTTTGTATGTATATGTATATGTATTCCATACATACGGAGCAGTGGTTGTGCGGTAGACATGGCACACACGTAGGCACGTATTAGTTGCGGAAAAGATTGGTCCAAAATCTCAGGTTTGACCAAAAGCCAACCCTATCTGTGGGCATAAACGAGATCTTCTGACTTAAGTCACCTGACTTTGAATCATTAATAGGTGGGCCCATCTCTAGATGAACCCACCTATCAGTGACTCAAAGTCAGGTGACTTAACCCTCAGAGGACAATGCATACGTGTCGTGTGTCATCGAGGCCACGAAGAGATGATGCGATGGCCTTCCTAAGACATCCATTGCATGTGGCTTGCTGACCTCTGCAGGTGTGCTTGAAGGTAGCGTGGTGTCATCGCATGTAGACAACTTGCTGGCCATCGAGGCCATTTAAGGCAGGGAATGTACAAAAAAAATGACGAGGACATTAATATCATCGATATACATCCATGTCTATAAAAGTACAACTCATGCACATCAACTCAATTATCAGGTGAGTTCATTATTGAGTTCATGTCCATCTTGTTTATACCCTGGAGACACGTGCACGAAATAATGGAGTGGATCAAAAGGGTAGGGTTTGCGCGGGCTAGATTTTGACTGCAGGACAACACCAACTTGTGACAACCGCCATGACTTCATACAGACTCTGTTTTGTACGTGCAAGTACTTCATGAAAAGCTTATCAAGTCTACTTTCAAATGGATCTAGCCTCGTGTACACATCTATTTGAAGGAGACCGCAATCATTGTTTTACTACAAAGTCCTTCTGTCCATGGTGCTATGTCACCTTATTTGGGTCCAATGGGCTGTGTACCATGTTGGGTCCATTAGAGACGCATTCTAGGTTAGAGCACGACCCAATACACTTTGTGGTCATTCTCCCCCTTCTTATATCCTAAGCGTCACCAAGAACAATCTAGTGTTGGTAGATGCAAGTTTAGCTTTTGCTACTTCCTTGTAAATGTGCGTGTTGGATCAACCGCCCGTCTAGTTGTCTTTGGAACCCCACAATAATTGAGTTTCACTTTGAGACCTTCTTATATATTTCATAATTCAGTGCTTGTTCTACTTGTTATTGCTAGTTTTTGATTCTTTAGAGGACAAGTGCCCTACTGGTCGGGCGTCGCACATCACAAGATAGTGGCGGCAATTGGAGGGGGTGTATTAGTTGCTAAGGCACAGTGTCGTTGCAAGACTATAGTCGAGCCGTGAACGTCGCCTCCATCCCTCAATCAAGTTATCCACTTTCTCTCATTGAAAGATTGGGAATTAACCCTACATGGGTTCACATTAAAATGAGATACAAAAGAAATTTTAATATGACATCCAACTAATTGATATTGTGCTGGCGATTCCAAGTCAACAATAGAGGTGTAACAACCATCTTCTTGGGCCGGCGACTCCAAGTCAGCCATTGTGGTGGTGGCATTTGTCTAGAATGCAAGAATGGAACAAATGCAACAATGTGAATCTATTTTTAAAAAAGATTGTAACAATTTGTGTGGTTTAAGAGAGTTTCCCACTTTTATTCCACCTATCCAGCTCCCAGAGACATTTATAACGTTTTAAACAATCCCTTGACACGAGGTTGAGTACAATGCAAACTCTCTCACAATCACAAAGTAGAATAAAAAAGAACATGGAGAGACAAATAGAGGGAGACAATATTCTTTATTCTTTGCTGCTGCTATACCACTGACTTTTTTGCTTTTTGGCACCCTTTTTGAAAGTATCTCACAAATATGTCCCTGGCAGTAACATTTCAAAAAATGGACCCGACATTGTCGCTTTTGGCGCCGAGCTAACACTCCTCGGCGCTAGCAAAATTGGTGCCGAGGTCTCAAGGCCACGTTGGCATCGAAGCATAGGTGGCAATGACATGGCACCAAGCTCAACGTCATGGATCTTGGTGTCAAGCTTAGCATCGCAGATCTTGGTGTCGAGCATTGCTTATAGGTGGGTCCCATCTCCTTTCTCTATCTCTTTCCTCATTTTCCTATCTTCTTTCTGTCTCTTCATGATCTTGCCCCCGACGCCCTTTCTTGCCTCCGTGCCCGCTGTCCTCCCCTTCACTGGGCACCCCGGCCGTGCCCGTCCCCGGCCATGCCCGGCCTCGGCTACCCCGGCCCGTGCCGGCCCCGCCATGCCCGCCCGGCCGCCAACCCCTCCCGGCCGCCGCGCCCCACTGTTCCTCGTTGTATTCATTTGGACAGTAAAATTTTTGAATATGCAACGTAGGTACTTAATAAGCTTGAATTATAGTGCAACTTTGATTAGTTAGCTAGTTGATTTAGTTTGCGAGATAACTATAGTTAGATAAATATAGTTAGATAGGTAGTGACATAGTTATTTAGGTAAGATTTAGCTATGCAGTTAATATATTGAATTTATATACTTAGGGTGTAGTTGGTTAGTATGTATTACACAAACATTGAATAAAATAACAATTTGGACTGATTAAAGGATACCATCCCGCTACAAGTTCTTCTTTGAAATGAGTAAGGGGTCTCGTTTAGGTCGGCTCAAATAAGCACATCCTCTGATGGAGTAGGTGTAGGGCGGAGGTAGATCTTATACAAAAATCTCTGATTCCGATAATGAAGTTCAGGATTGATTAAAGCAAATAGGCCTTGGTTTGTTTTGGGAGCAGCAAATAGACCTTGAAGTCCATAGAAGCCATGACTGTGTAATGGGGACAAAGAAAGATGAGGATAGAACAATTTGCTCGTCAAATGTCGCAAGAAGGAAAGTGCTTCCTAAAGATTTGTTGAGTCTGTCATCCTTTGTTTTGTAGTTGCACAGTAGCTTTTGTAGTCAGATAGTTGCTTTTGGGTCATAATGGGTCTCCTGTTGAAGGTAAATTGTATCCAAGCCATGAGTGATTCGAGGTGGAATTGAATTACATGTCTATGGGTTAATCATTAATTGCACCTTTTGCAATGGAAAGATTAATTGGAGGGGATCGATGTTTTTTTCCGATTGAAACAACGAAAGGGTTGGTCCTTCCACTAAAAGAACAGTAGCCCCAAAGGAAGGCAATTTTTTATTTCTCATTTGTAAAGGAGTTTACATGTGGAAGTTGAGCTTTTATGAGCAAAATGGAACTTTTGGGACATAGGAGTACACAATATAAGTTTTGGACCTTACCAACTAGATTTGGATCAATTTAGAGTGTCACCACCTTTTCGCTTGACTTCCTGTTCATTATGTTGAACTAGACAGACATGGCTGCAACTTAGCTTGGACCGTGTGAACTACTGAAGGTCTGGAGGCCAAACTCGTCCTTTAAAGAAGTAGAGATTATGAACACAGGTAATCAAAACAACAACACTATGATAGGTCCAATAATAGGGTACATTACACAACACGATAACATTTCAAGTGCATGACGACAAACTAAATAACATTTAAAGTGTATTAAGTCACAACACATTGCGAAGTTCAACACTACACAACAATGTTCAGGAATAAACCATAGAACTACCAACTCATGCAGACTACTGAGTGCAACGAGGCCACTTTCCCTTCCCCTGGGCATCGGGATTCTCCTCCATCGCTGCTTTCGCTCGGCGCGCACGCTCAAGCTTCTTCTCCCTCTCCTCCCTGTACGGAGCAACACGTCTCCTTTCCTCCTGTTCCTTGTGCTCCTTTTCTACAGCCTCATCTCGGCGTCTCTTCTCCATCTTCTCCTTGTGCTCTACCTCCCACCGCAACATGTTCTGCATCCACTCCTTGTCTTCCGGGTTGATCTCAATGTCGATCCACTGCTCAAAATCACATAGCGGTGGAGAGGTCCGCAACAAATGCAATAGTTACAAAAGAAATAAATCATGCAAGACTTCTTAATACATAAAATAATTATTACACAACATCAATTTCTCGACATCAGGTTAATGCGGCACTGACGAAGTGTAGGCTCAAACTCAAAATTGGAAAACATCCAGTACCTCCACATATACATGTCCTCTTCATCGGACTCGGTTACCTTGCAAGGATCACCCCAGCAGCACATGGGCACTGGAACACCACTAGGCAAAGGCAATGGGTCGAAGGCATTTCCGGTCTTCCAGCCATAACTATAAATCAACCAGTTTTGTTCTAAGAACCAAAAGCATGAACATTAAACCATAAACCTAGGGTTTCTCATTTGATGCAAAACAATGAATGGATAATATTGCAAGAACCACTGATGTTACCTTGGTTTACTAGCTTTTCCATGCCTTGCCATCCTACGATTCTATAAAACATACAAATATTAAATAGTGCATGAAACCCTAAGTAATGATGATTTTTAGAGTAAAACATACGACTAATATATACCAAACTGATGCGCAAAAAACTAGGAGGGGGGAGAGGATACCTTGCTCTCGAAGATCTACGGATCAAATTCAAGTTTCCACTGTCCAATATGTCGATTCGTGAGGTAGGGCGAAGTGGGAAAAAAATACGGGAGAGAGGAGAAGAAAAAGAAACAGACTTGAGGGTTTAAAACATGGGCTTGGCGCCATGGATCTTGACGCCGAGCTTGACGCTATGCTCATTGGCCCGCCAAGCTCGGCGCCAAGAAACATGGCACCAAGCTTGGTGCCATGTCATCGCCACCTCTACTTTGATGCCAACGTGGCCCTGAGACCTCAACGCCAATTTGGCTAGCGCCAAGGCGTGTTAGCTCGGCGCCAATAGCAACGTTGCGAGCTTGGGGTCCATTTTTTGAAATGTTACCATGAGGGGTGTATTTGTGAGAAACATTAAAAAAGGACCAAAAAGCAAAAAAAGTCGAGCTATACCACGACATCTTGTTTCAGAATGATATGACACCATGTATCAGATCTGGTAAGACAAATATGAGGCATGGTACCAGTTTGGTACCATTTACTATCCTTAGGAGCTAGCATGGTCTCATGTGCTATACTATTTCTAAAAAGTTACAAACATTAAAATCGTTGCATTATGCGAAATGAGCATAGCTCAACTGGTTTGGTTTCTTGTGGTGGAACCAAACCACCCGGGTTCAACTCCCATACTTTAACATATGTTCTCGTATTTATAGCTAGTTATTCTTTCAGTGATAGACGACATACCCGTTGAGAACAAGACGCCCATGGTGACTTTGTTAATCGTAAGATATACCCACTCAGTCTTTCAAATGTGCTTATAGAGGTAGAGTGTGTGTGCATGTGTTGTGAGTGTCTGTGTTTGTACGTTGTTTCTAAAAAAATCCTTGCATTATAATGTGTTGCTCAGGAGGTTGATCAAAGTAACACCTGGCCTAGGTTTGTGGAATCTTCAAATAGCAACTGAGTCGATGACAGATCGAGTAAAGAGCTTGTTCGCTGATAGAAAGACACACGCTCGATCACATCTCTTTAACACTCGATCCAATTATGATCCATCAATAACTCCTTTCCATGGTATCACGTCGAGTTGCATTTTCTCGTCATATGTGAGCTTTGTACCGTCGTGCACACCACATGCCACTACTGGAGAATTGGTCTTTGCTCACTTTGCCAAAATTCACAATAGCCCTGGTTCCAATAGGACCCAATACTAGAAAACATTTTTAGTCCCGGTTAAAAGTGAACCGGGACTTTATGATTTTAATCCCGGTTGGTGTTACCAACCGAGACTAAAGATCATTTTTAGTCTCGGTTTATTTTTTATCAGACTCCATCAGGCTGTCGAGGATCTTTACTCCTAGTTGGTAACACCAACCGGTACTAAAGATCTTAACTGTAGTACTGACTGGTAATATTAACCAGGAGTAAAGATTTAAATGATCTTTAGTTCCAGCTGGTAACACCAACCAGGACTAAAGTGAAGGTCCTTTTTGTACTTGTTCTTCCTCCTCCAGCTCGAGCGTGCTACAAAGATTTGGAGGAGTAAGGGAGGTGCTGTCAAAATTTTTCCTGAAATTGTTTTCGTGATAATATACAAGTCGAAGGGATCTAAAAGGTTAGCAACTCCATCCTCTAATGATGTATACTTAGCATATTACATTTATAGGTATATTTCTAGACATTTTTATCTCTAAAAAGGTTTATGGAAGATGATGAGAGAGAAAATTTGTTTAGGAAAAATTATGTTACTTTTTAAAATTAGAAAACTTGTGGATAAAAATATAATAGAAGAGATGAAAAAGAAAAATATAGAAAATTAACATAAAAGATTAGAAAACTAAGTTAATTTAAAAATCGTTAAAATAGTTAGAAATAAGTATAAAGATTAAAAATATGTTTAGAACTTTAAAAACTTCTAAAAATAATTCTAAACTTTATCAAGTATAATACATTAAGTATGTGGGATTATTAAATAATTATTGTATGATTATTTATATATAATTATTGTTTTACTATTTAATTAGTTTGACTTTCGTTGATATGCTTTTTATGATTTTTTGCATTTCAGGGTAGATGTATTGACAATGGATGTACACGGCGCACCAACGGTCGACAGAGTTTATTCAAGGCGTGAATTATTTTTTTAGTGTGACCAATGCTAACAAGTATAAGGGCTTTATATGTTGTCCATGGAAAAAGTGCAAAAACCATAAGGAGTATTCTACATCAAAAACTATTCATGCTCACTTGTTTGAGTCGGTATTCATGCCTAACTATAATTGTTGGACATGGCACAGAGAGGTTGGGGTTGTAATGGAAGAAGTTGAAGAAGAGAACAACATTTCGGACTGGGGTCAATACGGTGGATTTAAAGAAAATACAACAGGCGAGGCAAATGAAATGGTACCACGCTGGAATTGTTGCAATGGTAGGCCAGAAATGGTGTGAGTGACATGGCATTTGGTGAGTTATTAAAACTCGTAAAGAACATTCTTCTGGAGGGAAATGAATTGTACGAATTGTCACGCCCAGAAATTTCGACCCGAATTTCCGAGGCTATATATGTATTAAAATCTCTGTCCAGGACCAGCCAGGGTACACATACGACAATTGTTGATATTACAGTTCCACGTCTTAGAAATAATAAAAAAGATTACAAAAGAGCAGCGGAAAAAGAAAAAGGGCCTAAGCCTAAGCTTGATGCTGGCCACGCGGCTTCGTCCACTCCACAGGCAGCTTCCAGAGTGTAGGACAAGCCTACTCCACACCGTCTTCGTCTTCAACCTCTGGCTCGGGTTCTGGTGAAGGGGCAAGGATGAGTACTTCTACGTACTCAACAAGTCACACCGGGAAAAGGAGAGAAATGAATGCAGGGGAGACAAAGGTTTGGCTAGGGTTTGCTTTTGCACAAACAGCAGTGGTTTTTCCAAACATCAGGAATTTTGAACACAACGACAAAATAATAATTTTAGTAGATAAAACAATTTGAAACCAACACTGTTCAACGTTATCCCCACGTTGAGACATGCCCAAACTATCCACCTATACTAGTCATGTTCCAAAACTCAGGGTATAAAAGTGTGAGACTAATCACGAAGAGCTCGGTCGATCGCCCCATTACCGTGGGCACGGCTATTCGAATAGATTTACTCTGATCAGAGGTGTACACCTGTACCTAGAGGACACAGCCCCACAACACGGTTTCCCTTGCACCGGAATACCACCGCGGTACCCCGGAAAGGGAACTGTGATAGGACCTTTCGTATAACCCCCCTCTAACCAAGTGAACCCCACCAAGGTTTCGCCCCCACTCCCAGACCCTGGGAGTGGGCAGCCCCCCTGAGTGCCTCGGTGAATCCGGCAGCCCAGCAACCCTTATACCGGGGCCGACTGAAACTCCATCCCGCTCACCCTTGCCGATCGGTTCGTCAGCTAGGAGAGGCTACACTACGGGACCTACCTTACCCATTTCGGCTTGTGGTTTGCACGGTCATTCTCCCGAGGGGTCCCATGAACCGGTCCTTAATTGCCATGGGCGCCGCTAACCAAAACCATAGCACCCACAACCCACCATTAGTCATATTTTAATTATTAGTCTGGTTCACCTGAAACTATAATTATTAATCCTCCGAACAGCAGTCCAGGAGAGATAAATTAAGTGAGAATGACCCATTTAGTGAGCTAGTGAATCCAAGCCGAGCTAAGCATAACCTAGTCCTGAATCTAATCACATTATTTTCTCAAGTTTTATCAAAGGGTTTGGGGTGTCATACATAAGGCATAAACTAAGCATAAGGTATACTATTTCCCATGAAATGACAATATAAAAAAATACATGCAATTTCTAGAGTAAAACAGGGGTTTGAGCAAAATGGGAGCAATATGATCAATAATATGGTATGACTCGCCTTGCTCTTCGGCTTGCGGGACTTTCGCGATGACTTCAAAGTAAACCGGGACGGAGGGACTACCGGGATCTACACGACAAACAAGCACTTCAACAATACAGGCTAAAAAGCTACTAAAACAGGAAACAAAACCATTTTTAATGGATTCTTGGCATTTTTATGAATTTAATAAAATTTGAATGGGCTAAAACGGAGGTCGGATTGAAAAGATATGATTTTTAGAAGATTATCTGTGTTTTTACTAAAACAGAAAATCCTTAATAATTTATTGCGCAATAAATCACGGAATTGCGTCGGCGCTAGGGTTGACGTCGGCGATGGCGTCATCGGCCGCGGGAGTACCGGTCCACGGTGGACCGGGTCCATGGGCCGAGAGAGAGCGGTGCACCACGTGGCGCCGACGCGGCGGCCACGCGGGGACGGACAGCCCAGATCTGCCGAGGCAGATCGGACGGCCGGGAGAGGGGCACGGGCGGCGCGATCGGCCGGCGATGACGCACGGCGGCCGGAAACCGACCGGCGCCATTCGGGCGGTGACCGGGGCGGCGGAAGGCCGCGGCTCACGCGTAGGCGGAGCCGTGCGCACTCGGGAGAGGCGGCGCGTGTTCGGCCGAGAGGGGAAAAGGGAGGGATGCTCACCGCGGTGCGACCGGAGTTGAGGGAGACGACGGCAACGGCGGCGAGGGGGACAGCAGAGCACTCGGGAAGGGTGGCCGAAACGGCGCTAGCACCGGCGACGTGGAGGAAGGAGTCGGCGGAGCTCGGGACGCCTCGGAGCAGCGGGAAAACACGGCCGAACCTCGGCAACGAAGTCCGAAGCAGTGGCGCACGGTGCGGGAACGACGGAGAGAGAGGGAGGCTTGAGTAAGAGCGTGGGGAGCTCGGGGAGGGCGAGGTGGTGCTTAAATAGGGAATGGGGAGGTCGTCGGCGACCGGATAAGGGCGCAATTGCTCGCCGGCGCAATTTTTGGGGGAATAATGGTCGGCGGTTAAATCCGACCATTAAAGGGCACGGGAGCGGTGGCCGGGGCGATTGAAGGCGGCGGACGGGGCGGGGGAGTTAAGGCGGTGCCTTTGGGGCGCGCGGGAGAGACGGGCGGCCGAGATCTGTGCGGGGCAGAGGCGGCGTCAATGGCGGTGGGGCAGCCGGAGGTAGGGGACGGGGCTGATAGGTGGGCTCCACCTGTCGATGTCCCGGGAAGAAGGGGGAGGCGATCTGGACTTATTTGTGGGCGCGAGGGTTTGATGGGCCGAGGCTTTCGGCCGGTCCGCGAGAGAGAGAGAGGTGAGGGGCGCGCATCGGCTTGGGAAACGGCCCGGTCGGCTGGTCCGATCGGCTGGGCGCGCGCGGGAGGGAAAGGACGGAGGAGAGAGAAAACTGATTTTCCCAGGATTTATTAATTCCGATTTTGGTTTTAATTGGTTAAAAACTATTTCTTGTGCTTAGAAAATTCCACTAAAAATCCTGTTAGTGTATTTTGACATGTAGAATTTAAGAAAAAATCCTACCATGCCATTTCCATTCAGCATTTGGTTTTTAAGAAATTGTTTGTTCTCTCCAGTTAATTTCAACAATTTTCTTTTACGATTTTTCTTTTGGATTTTTAAAAGGGGAAAACACCTCAGGGTGTTACAAACCTATCCCCCTTAAACGGAATCTCGACCCCGAGATTCGGAGGTACTGGTGAACAGATAGGGATGAGCGGCCTTTAGCTCATCTTCCCTCTCCCAGGTTGCTTCCTCTTTGGAGTGATGAGTCCATTGAACTCGGCAGAACCTGATAACCTTGTTCCGGGTCCTCCGTTCACTGGTTTTGAGTATTCGTGCTGGTTTCTCCACATAAGTCAGATCTTCCTGAATTTCAATCTGATCTGGACTGGCTTGTTCTTCTGGAACTCTCACACACTTCTTGAGTTGGGAGACGTGGAAAATGTCGTGGATTCCCGCCATGGTGGGTGGCAGTTCGAGTTGGTATGCCACTGCAGCTCGTCGCTCTTGAATCCGATATGGTCCCACATAGCGTGGTGCCAACTTGCCTTTGGTTTGGAATCGGTGCACTCCCCGAAGTGGGGTGACACGAAGATATACATAGTCTCCGACTTTAAAAACTAGCTCTCAGCGGCGGTTGTCTGCATAACTCTTCTGTTGGGACTGTGCAACTTTCAGCCTTTCTCTTATGATTCTGACTTTCTCTTCGGCATCACTTAACACTTCGGTCCCGAACAACTAACGTTCGCCGGTCTGATCCCAGAAAAGCGGGTTCGACACTTTCGTCCATAGAGTGCTTCGAAAGGTGCCATCTGTAAACTGGCCTGATAACTGTTGTTATAGGAGAACTCTGCATAGGGCAGGCCCTTATCCCAAGCTCCTCCGAAATCCAGAGCACATGCTCGCAACATATCTTCCAAAACCTGGTTTACATGTTCCGTTTGACCATCGGTTTGCGGGTGATAGGCCGTGCTAAAATTCAACCGGGTGCCAAGTTCCTCTTGTAGTTTTTGCCAAAACTTGCAGGTGAACTGGCTACCACGATCAGGAACTATCTTCTTGGGTACACCATGAAGACACACAATCCTTGCAAGGTACCATTCTGCTAACCTTCTGCCCGTATAGGTGGTAAGCACTGGGATAAAATGAGCCACTTTAGTGAGGCGGTCGATTATAACCCAGATAGAATCGTGTCCTGATGATGTCCGGGGTAAACCGGTGATGAAATCCATCCCGATTTCCTCCCACTTCCATTCCGGGATTGGAAGTGGCTGTAATAATCCAGCAGGGCTCTGGTGCTCTGCCTATACTCGTTGGCATACGTCGCATAGTGCCACGAACTCTGCTATTTCTCTTTTCATGCTAACCCACCAGAATTTCTCCTTAATATCCTGGTACATTTTGGTACTTCCCGGATGGATAGAGTACTGACTCTGATGTGCTTCAGTAAGGATTAACTTTTCAATTCCTTATATTCTGGCACACATATCCTGTTGCCCATCCATATGGTTCCATGTTCGTCTTCCGTGAAGTCACGAGCTTTTCCCACTCTCATATTCTTCTTAAGCTTAGCTATGTCCGAATCTGAGGCTTGTGCTATGCGAATTCGATCTAAGAGTGTAGGCTGAGCTTCAAGAGCGGCCACAAATATGGGTTCAACAATTCCCAGGTTTAGGTGCTCTAGATCTTGTAGTAACTGTTCACATCTCCCTCCTATGTGAATAGAGTTGCAGTAACTCTTTCGGCTCAGGGCATCAGCAACCACGTTAGCTTTGCCGGGATGGTAGTGTATACTGAGATCATAATCGTTGATCAACTCTAACCATCGTCGCTGACGTAGGTTCAAATCCGGTTGGGTGAAAATGTATTTCAGGCTCTTATGATCCGTATATATTTCACAGCGATTACCGACGAGGTAATGTCGCCATATTTTCAGAGCATGAACTACTGTTGCTAGCTCCAAGTCAACTGACGGGAAGCATACGCGACCACCTTTCCATCCTGCATCAACACACAGCCTAACCCTTGGTAAGATGCGTCGCAATAGACTTGGAAATCCTTTGTTTGATCTGGCATGATCAATACGGGTGCGGACACCAGTTTTCTCTTGAGAGTTTCAAAACTCTGGTTGCACTTGGCAGTCCATATAAACTTCTCATCTTTCTTTAACAACTGCGTCAAAGGCTTGGCAATCCTTGAGAAGTTTTCGATGAACCGACGGTAATAACCCGCAAGTCCTAGAAAACTTCTGACTTGGGTGACAGTTTTAGGTGGAGTCCATTTGGTTACAGCTTCTACATTTGAAGGGTCCACTGCGACTCCTTGGGCGTTCACGATATGGCCGAGGAATTACACTTCCTTCAACCAGAAAGCACATTTGCTAAACTTTGCATAGAGCTGGTGGTCTCTTAACTTTTCAAGTGCCAACCGGAGATGGTGCTCATGTTCGTCTTCCGACTGCGAATAGATCAAGATGTCGTCGATGAACACCACGACAAACTTGTCTTGGAATTCCATGAACACTTTGTTCATCAAATTCATGAAAAAGGCTGGGGCATTTGTAAGTCCGAAGGACATGACCTTGCACTCGTACAGACCGTACCGAGTGACGAAGGCAGTCTTGGGAATATCTTCTTCTTGGATTCTTAGCTGACGATAGCCTGACCACAGGTGTATCTTTGAGAACACCTTTGCTCCCTTTAATTGATCGAACAGGTCGTCAATCCTAGGGAGAGGGTATTTATTCTTAATAGTGACCTCGTTGAGTGCGCGATAGTCGACGCACATCCTTTTGGTCTTATCCTTTTTCTCCACAAAAATGACTGTGGCACCCCAGGATGATGTGCTCGGGCAGATATAACCCTTCTGCAACTGTTCATCTACTTGCTTCTTGACCTGTGCCAACTCATTGGCTCCCATTCTATAGGGTCTCTTATGGATCGGAGCAGTGCCAGGGACTAGGTCAATCCGAAACTCTATTTCTCTTTCAGGTGGCATTGTGGTTAGGTCTTCCGGGAAGACTTCCGGGTACTCACAAACCACAGGAATATCTTCTAACTTTGCCTGGTCCTTTCCTTTATCTTCGGGCTTCTCCTTAGCCGAGATCCGATTCAGACTCGCCACTATCCTCAGTGGTTTAGGGGAGCGGTAAATTACTTTCTTCCCTTCGTCATTGGTTAAAGAGATCGTGCGGCTTGCGCAATCGATCAGACGTTTATGACGGGTTAACCAGTCCATCCCAAGGATGACATCCATGCCTTTTGATTCTAGAAGGATAAGATTGGCTAGAAAGGGGGATCCTTGGATTTTTATTGCCACTGAAGGGCAAAAGTGGGCAGTGTTCAAATGGTTCCCGGGTGTTTGGACCCGCATGGGTATCTTAAGTTTTAACATCGACAACCCATGTTTTCCCACAAATGCTTTTGATATGAAAGAATGGGTTGCACCCGAATCAAACAGGACTGATGCATTAAAGGAGTTCACAGGGAACATACCCAGTATGACATCTGGTGCGTCCTGTTCCTCCTCTGCTGAAGCATGATTCGCTCTTGCTTGGATAAACCTAGGTGCGCGTTTTGGTCTTGGACACTTGTCTGTGAAATGTCCAGGTTCTCCACCGTTGAAACAGTTACCCGGTTTGAATCCCGAGTCCTTCTTTGGTGGCATTGGCTTGGACTGTAGTGGCGGCTGCGCTGTTGGCGGACGCGGGGCCGGATTTCGCTGCGGCTGTCCGGGACGGCTTCCGTTGGGTTGGAAATTCCCGGGATCGTACGGGCGATGTTGACGAACGATCATAGTGGAAGGTCCATTCTAACCACCCGGAGTGAAATGCGGCCGCTGGGGATTCCCTTGCTGAGGTTGTGGCCTAAACTGGGTAGTCTTCCATTTTCTGAGCATTTTATTGCATTGATCTTCTTGACGGATGGCTTTGTCGACCAACTTCTCGAAGTCGGCATATTCACCGGAGATGAGTTTGTCCGTCAACTCATCGTCCAGCCCGGCCAAGAACTTCTCTTGACGCTCGGTGTCAGTACGTACGTCCTCTGGAGCATATCGCGCTAAGCGATTAAATTCGTGCAGATACTCGGTGACGGTTCGCGTGCCTTGCTCCAAGGATCTGAACTCTCGCTTCTTCTGGGCTACTATCCCTCCAGGGATATGAGCCTTCCAAAATTGGTGGCAAAACTCTGCCCAAGTAACTGTGGGTGCGTCAGCACAACAGGTGACCAAGAAGTTGTCCCACTAGGCTGAGGTGGGACCTTGGAGTTGGTGGGTGGCGAAAGACACCCTTCCCCTGGTCTGTGCACTGGAGAAGGTCCAACTTCTTTTCTATGGCTATGATCCAGTCATTAGCCTCCATGGAGGTTGTGGTGCTGGAGAAAGTAGGGGGTCGGACTCGAAGAAATTCTGACAGTTTGTTTTGTGGGGGAGGTGGTGGTGCGAAATGGTCGTGCTGATGCTGGTTCTGCTGTTGAAACTGTTGCATCATTTGCAACTGCATCTGCTGATACTGCTATTGCATTTGCTGCATCATTGCAGTCAACATCTGGGTCTGGTTGGCTAGGACTTGTGCCAAAGTGATGTTCTCAGGGGGAGGAGGTGGGTTGTTGGCATTAGTGCGGGTGTTGTTCTCAGCTGACTCAATGTTGTTGCTGCCATTCCTGGTGTTCACCATCTGAAGAAACGGAACAAACAAGGCGGGGAGGAGTAAAATAGATTGAACAGAGAAGTTGATCTTTATTATTTGTTTTGATCTGTTCTTGACTTAAACCACTTAAAACACACCCAACATCCTTAATTGGGTAACCCATATCCACACTTGATACAGGTTGACCACTACCCACACACAGCACTCCTATCACACAGCAACTAAGCAAACAGAAAAACCAGGAAAACGGGAGACTAAGGGTTGCGACGCTCCAAGGGTCGGAACGGCTTCCACGGTCGGAGGAGTTGAAGCCACTTCCAAGGGAGTTATCGTCTTCCTTTTCCTTCGAGCGGCTTCGAGAGCTTGCTAACTCGTCTTTCCGTCCGGGGCTCTTGGAGCTGCTGCTGCTACTACCCTTGCTACTACTGGACACCGAGATCCATCCTCCTCCTCCGCTTAGGGCAGGGACCAGAGCAAGAGTAGGATCTGGCACTGGGGCGAGAACTGGGGAAGGCGGTGGTGCAGGAGGTGGAACCCTGGGCGCCAGCTGCATCCGCATCGGAGCCTTGGTGTTCTTCCGCGGTGTGATCCTTATCCGAAGGATGTTGGGAGGGGAAAGCCCCTTCAGACTGGCGATCTCTCTCTTGAGTAAACCCACCTCATCCTTCAAACTCTTGATCCTTAAGATCTTCCGGTCATTCAGAGCCTTTGCCGCCATGTGAAGCTCTGCATGCATCTTATCCAATCCTTCGATCACCGTCCTCATGTGGGAGAAGGTGGTGTCGTTCTCCCCTTCAGCAGATTGGAAGGTGTTGATTGCTGACGAAGTTCCCCGCCGAGGATGGTACCGGTAGGTAGAGTGGCGGAGATGGTAGTCATACATTTCCCTCATCCGAGCCAGCATTAGATAAGCCGCCCCTTGGCAGGCATGCTCATCTGTTCCTCCTGACGTCGTGACTACCATGTTTGGGATATTGGTACCGACGAACCCGTGCACTTCCAGGCGTACTTGGTGAGGCAACTCACTGCCGAACGGTGAGACGACAGTGTACTCAGGTGCATCCGGATAGCCCACTGCCAAGGCCATTCTTGTCAGCTCCGCGACGAAACCCTTCAGACCCTGACCGTTGTGGGTGACTGGACGGCCTGCCATCTAGAGAAGACAAGGTAGGGGATCAATGCATGCTCAAACCCAAGTTAGATAAACGATAACGGACTCAAGTAAAGTAAACGAGAAAAAGAGGGGTTTTGAGAAACATTTTTATGAGGCTAAGACTTCTAAGGACAACCCCTAGATGATGTTGAAAATAGATGCTTAGTTATAATATAAAATTGGCGACCATTCCCTCCTATCTCGACTTAAGACTTTGACCACTTAAAAATCCCAACTTGGCGGCTGAACAAGAGATAAAATGATTTTTCCAAATTTTAACTCTAGAACCCCATCACTTAGACTCGACCGAGTTTTCAAAATGCTTTGGGAGAAACTTAAAATTTTTCGAAACCCCGAGGAAACAAGACCCATTTTCCCGAAACCATTTTCAAAAGCCAGGGCTTATGCATATGAAAAGAGTCAGAGGGCTCCTAGGGTTGTTCCGTTTGGCTTTTCCTACGGTCTGGAAATTGGCTCTGATACCAACTTGTCACGCCCAGAAATTCCGACCCGAATTTTCGAGGCTATATGTGTATTAAAATCCTTGTCCAGGACCATCCAGGGTACACATACGACAATTGTTGATATTACAGTTCCACGTCTTAGAAACAATACAAAAAGATTACAAAAGAGCAGCGGAAAAAGAAAAAGGGCCTAATCCTAAGCTTGACGCTGGCCACGCGGGTTCTTCCACTCCACAGGTAGCTTCCAGAGTGTAGGACAAGCCTACTCCACACCGTCTTCGTCTTCAACCTCAGGCTCAGGTTCTGGTGAAGGGGCAAGGATGAGTACTTCTACGTACTCAACAAGTCACACCGGGAAAAGGAGAGAAATGAATGCAGGGGAGACAAAGGTTTGGCTAGGGTTTGCTTTTGCACAAACAGCAGAGGTTTTTCCAAACATCAGGAATTTTGAACACAACGACAGAATAATAATTTTAGTAGATAAAACAATTTGAAACCAACACTGTCCAATGTTATCCCCACGTTGAGACAGGCCCAAACCATCCACCTATACTAGTCATGTTCCAAAACTTAGGGTGTAAAAGTGTGAGACTAATCACGGAGAGCTCGGTCGATCGCCCCATTACCGTGGGCACGGCTATTCGAATAGATTTACTCTGATCAGAGGTGTACAATTGTACCCACAAGACACAGCCCCACAACACGGTTTCCCGTGCGCCGGAATACCACCGCGGTACCCCGGAAAGGGAACTGTGATAGGACCTTTCGTATAACCCCCCTCTAACCAAGCGAACCCCACCAAGGTTTCACCCCCACTCCCGAACACTGGGAGTGGGCAGCCCCCCTGAGTGCCTCGATGAATCCGGCAACCCAGCAACCCTTATACCGGGGCCGACTGAAACTCCATCCCGCTCACCCTTGCCGATGGGTTCGTCAGCTAGGAGAGGCTACACTACGGAACCTACCTTACCCATTTCGGCTTGTGGTTTGCACGGTCATTCTCCTGAGGGGTCCCATGAACCGGTCCTTAATTGCCATGGGCGCCGCTAACCAAAACCATAGCGCCCACAGCCCACCATTAGTCATATTTTAATTATTAGTCCGGTTCACCTGAAACTATAATTATTAATCCTCTGAACAGCAGTCCAGGAGAGATAAATTAAGTGAGAATGACCCATTTAGTGAGCTAGTGAATCTAAGCCAGGCTAAGCATAACCTAGTCCTGAATCTAATCACATTATTTTCCCAAGTTTTGTCAAAGGGTTTGGGGTGTCAAACATAAGGCATAAACTAAGCATAAGGTGTACTATTTCCCATGAAATGACAATATAAAAAAATACATGCAATTTCATAGAGTAAAATAGGGGTTTTAGCAAAATGGGAGCAATATTATCAATAATATGGTATGACTCGCCTTGCTCTTCGGCTTGGGGGACTTCCGCGACGACTTCAAAGTAAACCGGGACGGAGGGACTACCGGGATCTATACGGCAAACAAGCACTTCAACAATACAGGCTAAAAAGCTACTAAAACAGGAAACAAAACCATTTTTAATGGATTCTTGGCATTTTTATGAATTTAATGAAATTTGAATGGGCTAAAACGGAGGTTGGATTGAAAAGATATGATTTTTTGAAGATTATCTGTGTTTTTACTAAAAGAGAAAAATCCTTAATAATTTATTGCGCAATAAATCCCGGAATTGCGTCGGCGCTAGGGTTGACGTCGCGATGGCGTCATCGGCCGCGGGGTACTGGTCCACGGTGGACCGGGTCCACGGGCCGAGAGAGAGCGGTGCACCACGTGGCGCACACGTGGCGCCGACGCGGCGGCCACGCGGGACGGACAGCCCCAATCCGCGAGGCAAATCGGACGGCCGGGAGAGGGGCACGGCGGCGCGATCGGCCGGCGATGACCCACGGCGGCGGAAACCGACCGGCGCCATTCGGCGGCGGCGGGGCGGTGGAAGGCCACGGCTCACGCGAGGCGAGCCGTGCGCACTCAGGAGAGGCGGCGCGTGTTCGGCCGAGGGAAAAGGGAGGGATGCTCACCGCGGTGCGACCGGAGTTGAGGGAGACGACGGCGACGGCGGCGAGGGGGACAGCAGAGCACTCGGGAAGGGGTGGCCGAAACGGCGCTAGCAGCGGCGACGAGGAGGAAGGAGTCGGCGGAGCTCGGGACGCCTCGGAGCAGCGGGAAAACACGGCCGAACCTCGGCGACGAAGTCCGAAGCAGGGGCGCACGGTGCGGGAACGACGGAGAGAGAGGGAGGCTTGAGTGAGAGCGTGGGGAGCTCGGGGAGGGCGAGGTGGTGCTTAAATAGGGAATGGGGAGGTCGGTGGCGACCGGATAAGGGTGCAATTGCTCACCGGCGCACTTTTTGGGGGAATATTGGCCGGCGGTTAAATCCGGCCATTAAAGGGCGCGGGAGTGGCGGCCGGGGTGATTGAAGGCGGCGGAAGGGGCGGGGGAGTTAAGGCGGTGCCTTTTGGGCGCGCGGGAGAGACGAGCAGCCGAGATCCGCGTAGGGCGAGGCGGCGTCAATGGCGGCGGGCAGCCGGAGGTAGGGAGGGCGGCGACAGTGGGCTCCACTGTCGGTGACCCGGAAGAAGGGAGGCGATCTGGACTTATTTGTGGGCACGAGGGTTTGACGGGCCAAGGCTTTCGGCCCGCGAGAGAGAGAGGAGGGCGCGCGTCGGCGGGAAACAGCCGGTGCGGGCTGTGGCCGCGCGCGGAAGGGATGGGCCGTCGGCTCGGGCGGCGGCCCACGGCCGAAAATGGGCGGGAAAGGACGGAAGAGAGAGAAAACTGATTTTTCCGGGATTTATTAATTCGATTTTGGTTTTAATTGGTTAAAAACTATTTCTTGTGCTCAAAATTCCACTAAAAATCCTGTTAGTGTATTTTGACATGTAGAATTTAAGAAAAATCCTACCATGTGTAACACCTTGAGGTGTTTTTCCCTTTTAAAAATCCAAAAGAAAATCGTAAAAGAAAATCGTTGGAATAATCTGGAGGGAATTAATAATTTTAAAATCCAAACGATAAATGGAAATGGCATGGTAGGATTTTTCCTAAATTCTACATGTCAAAATACGTTAAGGATTTTTAGTGGAATTTTCGAGAGCACCGCACGTAATTTTTAACCAATTAAAATCAAAATTGGAATTAATAAATCCTGGAAAATCAATTTCTCTCTCCTCCGTCCTTTCCCGCTATTTTTTTGGTGGGCCGCCGCCGAGCCGACGGCCCACCCCTCCCGCGCGCCACCGATCGCCCACGCTCCGGCGTTCCCCACCGACGCGCGCCCTCCTTTCTCTCTCGCGGCCGATCAAGGCTACGGCCCGCCAAATCCTCGCGCCCCGCTTAAGTCCAGTTCGTCTCCCCCTTCTTGCCGAGACACGGCGGGCGGGCCCACCGTCGCCCCGTCCCTACCTCCGCCGCCCGCCGCCTCTACCCCGCGCGGATCTCGGCCGCCCGTCCCTCCCGCGTGCCCTAAAAGCACCGCCTTAACTTCCCGTCTCTCCCGCCGCATTAAATCGCCCGGCCGCCGCTCCGCGCCCCTTAATGGTCGGATTTAATCACCGGCCATTATTTCCAAATCGCGCCGGCGAGGAATTGCGCCTTATCCGGTCGCCACCGACCTTCCCATCCCCTATAAGCACCCCCTCGCCCTCCCCAAGCTCCCCACACCTCCACTCAAGCCTCCCTCTCTCCGTCGTTCCCGCATCGTGCGCCCTGTTTCGGACTTCGTCGCCGAGGTTCGGCCGTGTGTTCCCGCTGCTTCGAGACACTCCGAGCTTCGCCGACTCCTCCCTCCTCGTCGCCGGTGCCCGCGCTACTCCGGCCACCCTTCCCCGAGTGGTTCCATCGCCTCCCTCACTGTCCACGCCGTCGTCCCCTTCGACTCCGGTCACACCGCCGTGAGCACTCGTCCCTATTTCCCTCTCGGCCGAGTGCGCGCGCCGTCCCGAGTGCGCACGGCTCGCCACGCGTGAGCCGCGGTATTCCGCCGCCCGCACCGCCGCCCGAGTGGCGCCGGTCGGTCTCCGACCGCCGTGCACCATTGCCGGCCAATCGCGCCGCCCGAACCCCTTCTCGGCCGTCCGATCTGCCTCGGAGACGGGCTGTCCGTCCTGCCGCCCGCGTGGCACACCGCGCGGCCGCCGAGTCGGCACCCCGTGTGCGCCACGTCGTGCGCCGCTCTCCCTCTCGGCCCGTGGACTCGGTCCACCATGGACCGGTGCTCCCGCGGCCAATAACGCCATCGCTGACGTCAGCCCTAGCACTGACGCAATTCCGGGATTTATTGCGCAATAAATTATTAAGGATTTTTTCTGTTTTAGTAAAAACACAGATAATCTTCTAAAAATCATATCTTTTCAACCCGACCTCCATTTTAGCCCATTCAAATTTCATTAAATTCGTAAAAATGCCAAGAATCCATTAAAATGGTTTTGTTTCCTGTTTTAGTAGCTTTTTAGCCTATTTTGTTGAAGTGCATGTTTGCCGTGTAGATCCCGGTAGTCCCTCCGTCCCGGTTTACTTCGAAGTCGTCGCAAAAATCCCCCAAACCGAAGAGCAAGGCAAGTCATGCTATATTATTGATCATATTGCTCCCATTTTGCTAAAACACCTGTTTTACTCAATGAAATTGCATGTATTTTATGTTGTCATTTCATGGGAAATAATACACCCTATGCTTAGTTTATGCCTTAGGTTTGACACCCCAAACCCTTTGATAAAACTTAGGAAAATAATGTGATTAGATTTCAGGACTAGGTTATGCTTAGCCTGGCTTAGTTTCACTAGCTCACTAAAGGGGTCATTTTCTCACTTAATATATATATCTCCCGGACTTATGTTCGGAGGATTAATGATTAAAGATTCAGGTGAACCGGACTAATAACTAAAATATGACGAATGGTGGGCTGTGGGCGCTATGGTTTTGGCTAGCGGCGCCCATAGCGATTAATGACCGGTTCACGGGACCCCTCGGGAGAATGACCGTGCAAACCACAAGCCGAAATGGGTAAGGTAGGTCCCGTAGTGTAGCTTCTCCTAGCCGACGAACCCATAGGCAAGGGTGAGCGGGATGGAGTTTCGCGACCCCGTATAAGGGTTGCCGGGCGCGATTCACCGAGGCACTCGGGCGCCCACTCCCGTGGTCCGGGAGTAGGGGCGAAACCTTGGTGGGGTTCGCTTGGTTAGAGGGGGTTATACGAAAGGTCCTATCACGTTCCCTTTCCGGGGTACCGCGGTGGTATTCCGGCGCACGGAAAACCGTGTTGTGGGGCCGTGTCTTGTGGGTACAGCTTGTACACCTCGATCGAGATAAATCTATTCGAATAGCCGTGCCCGTGGTTATGGGGCGATCAACCGAGCTCTCCGTGATTAGTCTCACACTTTTACACCCTAAGTTTTGGAACATGACTAGTATAGGTGGATGGGTTTGGCCCGTCGCAACGTGGGGATAACGTTGGACGGTGTTGGAGTAAAAATGCTTTTACTTACTCAATTTACTTGTTGTTTTGTCTTTGTTCAAATTCGTATTGTTTGGAAAAACTCTGCCGTTTGCGCAAAAGCAAACCTTAGCCAGACCTTTGTCTCCCCGCATTCATTCTTCTCCTCTTCCGGCGTGACTTGCCGAGTACGTGGAAGTACTCATCCTTGCTTCTTCACGTAACCCGAGCCGAGGTTGAAGACGAAGATGAAGTGGAGTAGGCTTTGTCCCGCACTCGGAAGCCGCCGTGGAATGGTCGAAGCCGCGTGGCCAGCGTCAAGCTTAAGCTTAGACCCTTTTTCTTTTTCCGTTGCTCTTTTGTAATCTTTTTGTATTGTTTCTAAGACGAGGAACTGTAATATCAACAATTGTCGTATGTGTACCCTGGCTGGTCCTGGACAGGGATTTTAATACACATATAGCCTTAGAAATTTGGGTCTGAATTTCTGGGCGTGACAAGTTGGTATCAGAGCCAATTCCCAGACTGTAGGAAAAGCCAAACGGAAAAACCCTAGGAGCCCTCTGAATCTTTTCATATGCATAAGCCCTGGCTTTTGAAAACGGTTTCGGGAAAATGGGTCTTGTTTCCTCGGGGTTGGGGAAAAATTTTAAGTTTCTCTCAGAGCATTTTGAAAACCTGGTCAAGTCTAAGTGACGAGATTTTAGAGTTAAAATTTGAAAAATCATTTGATCTCTTATTCAGCCGCAAAGTTGGGATTTCTTAAGGGGTCAATGTCCTAAGTCGAGATAGGAGGGAATGGTCGCCAATTTTATATTGTAACTAAGCATCTATTTTTCAGCATCATTTAGGGGATGTCCTTAGAAGTTTTACTTAGCCTCATAAAAATGTTTCCCAAAAACCCTCTTTTTCTCTTTTACTTTACTTGAGTCCTTTATCGTTTGTCTAACTTGGGTTTGAGCATGCATTGATACCCTACCTTGCCTTCTCTAGATGGCAGGCCGTCCAGTCACCCACAACGGTCAGGGTCTGAAAGGGTTCGTCGCGGAGCTGGCAAGAATGGCCTTGACAGTGGGCTATCCGGATGCACCTGAGTACACGGTCATCTCACCGTTTGGCAGTGAGTTGCCTCACCAAGTCCGCCTGGAGGTGCACGGGTTCGTAGGCACCAATATCCCGAACATGGTGGTCACGGCGTCAGGAGAAACAGATGAGCATGCCTGCCAAGAGGCGGCTTATCTAATGCTGGCTCGGATGAGGGAGATGCATGACTACCATCTCCGCCACTCTGCCTACCGGTACCATCCTCGGCGGGGAACTTCATCAGCAACCAACACCTTCCAGTCTGCTGAGGGGGAGAACGACACCACCTCCTCCCACATGAGGACAAGTGATTGAAGGGCTGGATAAGATGCATGCGAGCTTCACATGGCGGTAAAGGCCCCGAATGACCGAAGATCATAAAGATCAAGAGTTTGAAGGATGAGGTGGATCGACTCAAGAGAGAGATCGCCAGTCTGAAGGGGCTTCCACCTCCCAACATCCTTTGGATAAGGATCACGCCACAAAGAACACCAAGGCTCCGAGACGGGATGCAATCGGCGCCTGTGGTTCCACCTCCCGCACCACCGCCTTCCCTGGCCCCGTACAGTCCCGCTCTTGCTCGTGCCCGCCCCAAGCGAGGAGGAGGATGGATCTCGGTGTCCAGAGCGCCTGGGGCGAGCAGCAGCGGCTCCAAGAGTCCCGCACGAAAAGGCGAATTAGCCGCTCGAAGCCGCTCAAAGGAAAAGGAAGACGGAACTCCCTTGGAAGTGGTTTCGACTCCTCCGACCGTGGAAGCCGTTTCGACCCTTAGAACGTCGCCACCCTTAGTTTACCGTTTTCCTAGTTTTTCTGTTTGCCTAGTTGCTGTGTGTTAGGTGTGCTGTGCGTGGGTAGTGGTCAACCTATATCAAGTGTGGATATGGGTTGCCCAATTAAGGATGTTGGGTGTGTTTTAAGTGTTTTAAGTCAAGAAACAGATCAAAACAAGTAATAAAGATCAACTTCTCTGTTCAATCTATTTTACTCCTCCCCCGCCTTGTTTGTTCCGCTCCTTCGGATGGTGAACACCAGAATGGTAGCAACAGCAATGAGTCACCGAGAACAACACCCGTGCTAATACCAACAACCCACCTCCTCCCCCGAGAACATCACTTTGGCACAAGTTCGCCAACGACCAGATGATGGCTGCAATGATGCAAAATGCAACAGAGATGAGCAGATGCGCTTGCAAATGATGCAACAGTTTCAACAAAGAAAACCAAGCATCGCACGACCATTTCGCACCACCCCCTCCCCCACAAAACACACTATCGAATTTCTTCGAGTCCGACCCCCAACTTTCTCCAAGACCACCAACCCCATGGAGGCTAATGACTGGATCATTGCCATAGAAAAGAAGTTGGACCTTCTCTAGTGCACGACCAAGAAAGGGTGTCTTTCGCGCTCACCAACTCCAAGGTCCCGCCTCGCCTGGTGGGACAATTTCTTGGTCACCCGTCGGGCGGACGCACCCGCAGCTACTTGGGCGAGTTTTGCCACCATGGAAGGCTCACATCCCCGGAGGGATAGTAGCCCAGAAAAAGAGGGAGTTCAGATCCTTGGAGCAAGGCACTCGAACCGTCACCGAATATCTGCACGAATTTAATCGCTTAGCGCGATATGCTCTAGAGGACGTATGTACAGACGCCGAGCGTCAAGAGATGTTCTTGGCCGGGCTGGACGATGAGTTGACGGACAAACTCATCTCCGGTGAGTATGCCGACTTCGAGAAGTTGGTCGACAAAGCCATCCGTCAAGAAGATCAACGCAAGAAATGCTCGAAAACGAAAGCTACCCGCTTTAGGCCACATCCCCAAGCAAGGGAATTCCCGCCGCCGCTTCACTCCGGTGATCGAATGGGCCTACCACTATGATCATTCGTCAGCATCGCCCGTACCATCCCGGGAATTTCCAACCCAGCAGAAGCCGTCCCGGACAGCCGCAGCGGAATCCGGCCCCACGTCCGCCAATAGCGTAGCCGCCACCGCAGTCCAAGCCAATGCCACCAAAGAAGGACTCGGGATTCAAACCGGGTAACTGTTTCAACTGTGGAGAACCTGGACTCGCAGACAAATGTCCAAGACCAAAACGCGCACTCAGGTTCATCCAAGCAAGAGTGAATCATGCTTCAGGAGAGGAGGCACAGGACGCACCGGATGTCATACTAGGTATGTTCCCGGTGAACTCCTTTAATGCATCAGTCCTGTTTGATTCGGGTGCAACCCATTCTTTCATATCAAAAGCATTCGTGGGGAAACATGGGTTGTCGGTGTTAAAACTTAAGATACCCATGCAGGTCCAAACACCCGGAACCGTTTGAACACCGCCCACTTTTGCCCTTCAGTGGCAATAAAAATCCAGGGATTCCCCTTTCTAGCCAATCTTATCCTCCTAGAATCAAAAGGCCTGGATGTCATCCTTGGGATGGACTGGTTAACCCGTCATAAAGGTCTGATCGATTGCACAAGCCGCACGATCTCTTTAACCAATGACGAGGGAAGAAAGTAATTTACTGCTCCCCTAAACCACCGAGGGTAGTAGCAAGTCTGAATCGGATCTCGGCTAAGGAGAAGCCCGAAGAGAAAGGAAAGGATCAGGCGAAGTTAGAAGATATTCCTGTGGTTTGTGAGTACCCGAAAGTCTTCCCGGAAGATCTAACCACAATGCCACCTAAAAGAGAAATAGAGTTTCGGATTGACCTAGTCCCTGGCACTGCTCCGATCCACAAGAGACCTTATAGAATGGGAGCCAATGAGTTGGCGAGGTCAAGAAGCAAGTAGATGAACATTTGAAAGGTTATATCCGCCGAGCACATCGCCCAGGGTGCGCCGTCATTTTTGTGGAGAAAAAGGATAAGACCAAAAGGATGTGCGTCGACTATCGCGCACTCAACAAGGTCACTATTAAGAATAAATACCCTCTCCCTAGGATTGACGACCTGTTCGATCAATAAAAGGGAGCAAAGGTGTTCTCAAAGATAGACCTGCGGTCAGGCTATCACCAGCTAAGAATCAAAGAAGAAGATATTCCCAAGACTGCTTCGTCACTCGGACGGTCTGTATGAGTGCACAGTCATGTCCTTCGGACTTACAAATGCCCCCTTTTTCATGAATTTGATGAACAAAGTGTTCATGGAATTCCTAGACAAGTTTGTCGTGGTATTCATCGACGACATCTTGATCTATTCGCAGTCGGAAGAGGAACATGAGCACCATCTCCGGTTGGTACTTGAAAAGTTAAGAGACCACCAACTCTATGCTAAGTTTAGCAAATGTGCTTTCTGGTTGAAGGAAGTGCAATTCCTCGGCCATATCATGAATGCGCAAGGCGTCGCAGTGGACCCTTCCAATGTAGAAGCTGTGACCAAATGGACTCCACCTAAAACCGTCACCCAGGTCAGAAGTTTTCTAGGACTTGCGGGTTATTATCGTCGGTTCATCGAAAACTTCTCCAGAATTGCCAAGCCTTTGACACAGTTGCTAAAGAAGGATGAAAAGTTTATATGGACTGCCGAGCGCAACCAGAGTTTTGAAACACTCAAGAGAAAACGGGTGTCAAGACCCGTGTTGATCTTGCCGATCAAACCAAGGATTTCCAAGTCTATTGCGATGCATCTCACCGGGGTTAGGCTGTGTGTTGATGCAAGATGGAAAGGTGGTCGCGTATGCTTCCCGCCAGTTGAGACCTCATGAGTCTAATTACCCAACACATGACTTAGACTAGCAGCAGTCGTCCATGCTCTAAAAATATGGCGACATTACCTCGTCGGTAATCGCTGTGAAATATATACGGATCATAAGAGCCTGAAATACATCTTCACCCAACCGGATTTGAACCTCCGTCGCCGACGATGGTTGGAGTTGATCAAGGATTATGATCTCGTATACACTACCATCCCGGCAAAACTAACGTGGTAGCTGATGCTCTGAGCCGAAAGAGTTATTGCAACTCTATTCACATAGAAGGAAGATGTGAACACATACTACAAGATTTAGAGCACCTCAACCTGGAAATTGTTGAACTCGGATTTGTGGCCGCTCTTGAGGCCCAACCCACACTCTTAGATCAAATTCGCATAGCTCAAGCCTCAGATCCGGACATAGTTGAGCTTAAGAAGAATATGAGAGTGGGAAAAGCTCGTGACTTCACGGAAGACGAGCATGGAACCATATGGATGGGCAACGAGGATATGTGTGCCGGAAGATAAGGAATTGAAAAAGTTAATCCTTATGAAGCACATCGTAGTCGATGCTCTATCCATCCGGAAAGTACCAAAATGTACCAGGATCTTAAGAAGAAGTTCGGTGGGTTAGCATGAGAAGAGAAATAGCGAGTTCGTGGCACTATGCGACGTATGTCGAGTAAAGGCAGAACACCGAGGCTGCTGGATTATTACAGCCACTCCAAATTCCGAATGGAAGTGGGAGGAAATCGGGATGGATTTCATCACCGGTTTACCCGGACATCATCGGGACACGATTCCATCCGGGTCATAATCGACCGCCTCACTAAAGTGGCTCATTTCATCCCGTGCTTACCACCTATACAGGTAGAAGGTTAGCGAGTTATACCTTGCAAGAATTGTGTGTCTTCATGGTGTACCTAAGAAGATAGTATCGATCGTGGTAGCCGTTCACCTCCAAGTTTTGGCAAAAATTACAAGAGGAACTCGGCACCCGGTTGAATTTTAGCACGGCTTATCACCCGCAAACCGATGGTCGAGGTAACGTGTGAACCAGGTTTTGGAAGATATGCCGAGAGCTTGTGCTCTGGATTTCGGAGGAGTTTGGGATAAGAGCCTGCCCTATGCAGAGTTCTCTTATAACAACAGTTATCGAGCTAGTTTACAAATGGCACCTTCGAAGCACTTTATGGACGAAAGTGTCGAACCCCGCTTTCGGGATCGACCGGCGAACGTCGCTTGTTCGGGACCGAAGTGTTAAGTGATGCCGAAGAGAAAGTCGAATCATAAGAGAAAGGCGAAAGTCGCACGATCACGTCGGAAGAATTATGCGGACAACCGCCGCAGAGAGCTAGTTTTTAAAGTTGGGGACTATGTATATCTTCGTGTCACCCCACTTCGGGGAGTGCACCGATTCCAAACCAAAGGCAAGTTGGCACCATGCTATGTGGGACCATATCGTATTCAATAGCGACGAGGTGAAGTGGCATACCAACTCGAACTGCCACCCACCATGGCAGGAATCCATGATGTTTTCCACGTCTCCCAACTCAAGAAGTGTCTGAGAGTTCCTGAAGAACAAGCTAGTCCAGACCAGATTGAAATCCAGGAAGATCTGACCTATGTGGAGAAACCAGCACGGATACTCGAAACCAGTGAACGAAGGACCCGGAACAAGGTCATTAGGTTCTGCCGAGTGCAATGGACTCATCACTCCGAAGAAGAAGCAACCTGGGAAAGGGAAGATGAACTAAAGGCCGCCCATCTCAATCTGTTTGCTAGTACCTTCGAATCTCGGGGTCGAGATTCCGTTTAAGAGGGGTAGGTTTGTAACACCTTGAGGTGTTTTTCCCCTTTTAAAAATCCAAAAGAAAATCGTAAAAGAAAATCGTTGGAATTATCTGGAGGGAATTAATAATTTTAAAATCCAAACGATAAATGGAAATGGCATGGTAGGATTTTTCCTAAATTCTACATGTCAAAATACGTTAACAGGATTTTTAGTGGAATTTTCAGAGCACCAGACGTAATTTTTAACCAATTAAAATCAAAATTGGAATTAATAAATCCCGGGAAAATCAATTTCTCTCTCCTCCGTCCTTTCCCGCTATTTTTTTCGGCTGTGGGCCGCCGGCCCGAGCAGACGGCCCATCCCCTCCCGCAAGCGCCCAGCCGATCGGCCCAGCCGACCGGGCCGTTTCCCCCCAGCCGACGCGCGCCCTCCTCTCTCTCTCGCGGGCCGACTGAAGGCTACGGCCCGCCAAATCCTTGCGCCCGCAGTTAAGTCCAGTTCGTCTCCCCCTTCTTGCCGAGACACTGGCAGGTGGGGTACACCTCTGATCAGAGTAAATCTATTCGAATAGCCGTGCCCACGGTGATGGGGCGATCAACCGAGCTCTCCGTGATTAGTCTCACACTTTTACACCCTAAGTTTTGGAACATGACTAGTATAGGTGGATGGGTTGGGCCCGTCGCAACGTGGGGATAACGTTGGACGGTGTTGGAGTAAAAATGCTTTTACTTACTCAATTTACTGTTGTTTTGTCTTTGTTCAAATTCGTATTGTTTGGAAAAACTCCTGCCGTTTGTGCAAAAGCAAACCTTAGCCAGACCTTTGTCACCCCCGCATTCATTCTTCTCCTCTTCCGGCGTGACTTGCTGAGTACGTGGAAGTACTCATCCTTGCTTCTTCACCAGAACCTGAGCCAGAGGTTGAAGACGAAGATGAAGTGGAGTAGGCTTTGTCCTGCACTCTGGAAGCTGCCTGTGGAATGGTCGAAGCCGCGTGGCCAGCGTCAAGCTTAAGCTTAGACCCTTTTTCTTTTTCCGCTGCTCTTTTGTAATCTTTTTGTATTGTTTCTAAGACGAGGAACTGTAATATCAACAATTGTCGTATGTGTACCCTGGCTGGTCCTGGACAGGGATTTTAATACACATATAGCCTTGGAAATTCGGGTCTGAATTTCTGGGCGTGACACCATGCCATTTCCATTCAGCATTTGGTTTTTAAGAAATTGTTTGTTCTCTCCAGTTAATTTCAACAATTTTCTTTTACGATTTTTCTTTTGGATTTTTAAAAGGGGAAAACACCTCAGGGTGTTACACGAATCAACGTATGAAGCTAAGAAGGTAGTTTGCCCTCTAGGACTGGAAGTACAGAAGATACACGCATGTCTGAATGATCGTATCCTCTATCGTGGTGAGGAGTACGAGAACCTAGAAGCATGTTCGGTTTGTAAAGCACTACGATACAAGATTAGACGAGATGATCCAGGTGAAGTTAATGGACAACCTTCGAAGAAGAGAGTTTCTTCGAAGGTGATGTGGTATTTTCCTATAATACCACGGCTCAGGCGTTTGTTTAGGAACAAAGAACATGTTAGAATGATGTGCTGACACACAGAAGAACGTCAATAAGACAGGATGCTGAGACACCCCACAAATGGGTCGCAGGGGCCAAACATAATAGAACATTTAAAGACTTTGGAGATGATGCATGAAACATAAGGTTTGGTTTAAGTACGGATGGCATGAATATATTTGGAGAGATGAGCAGCGGCCATAAAGCTTGGCCTGTTACGATGTGTATCTACAACCTCTCCCCTTGGCTATGCATGAAGCGGAAGTACATCATGATGCCGATTATTATTCAAGGCCCAAAGCAACCTGATAGCGACATTGATGTGTACCTAAGACCATTGGTCAAAAATCTAAAACTGCTATGGAAGAAAGAAGGTGCCCTCGTGTGAGATGAGAACAAATAGGAGCAATTTAACCTACGAGGGTTGTTGTTCATAATCATCAACGATTGGCTTGCACTTAGCAACATATCCGGATAGTCAATCAAGGGGTACAAGGCTTGCACCCACTGTATGAATGAAACTGAAAGTATGTATCTGAAACATTGTAAGAAGGTTGTGTACATGGGTCATCGTTGATTTCTTGTTGCAAGCCAACCTGTTCGGAAGAAAGGCAAACATTTTGAACAGAAGGCAAACCACTATACTAAGCTAAAACATCGCAACGAAAAAGTCGTGTTTGCTATGGTGAAAGATCTGAAAGTAGTATTTTGGAAAGGGACCTGGCCGCCAACCTATGTCAAGTGAAGATGGTCATGCGGCGATGTGAAAGAAGAAGTCTACTTTTTGGGAATTATCCTATTGGAAAGTCTTGGACGTCCACCACGCAATCGATGTGATGCACCTTACTAAGAACCTTTGCGTCAACCTGCTAGGCTTCCTAGGTATATATGGGAAGTCGAAAGATACACTTCAAGCACGTAATGATCTCAAGCATATGAAACAAGGCGACGGCTTTCACTCGGAACCAAAGGAGAAAGAGAGCCATTACTTGAGTCCAGCCAGCTACACTCTGAGCAAGGCAGAGAAGGAAAGCATGTTTGAATGCTTGGAGAGTATCAAGGTACTGTTTGGATAGTCCTCGAATATAAAGGGAATAAAAAGAACAAAGGAGAAGAAGTTTAGAAACCTAAAGTCTCATGACTATCACGTATTGATCACACAACTACTTCCTGTTATAATTTGGGGTATCCTTCCTGATAATTTCCAGGCAACAATAACAAAGTTATGTGCTTTCATGAAAGCAATTTCATAGAAGATCATCAATCCAAATAGATTAGAAGCCCTTCAAAATGATATGGTGCAATGTCTTGTCAGATTTGAGATGATCTTTCCATCTTCTTTCTTCAATATAATGACGCATCTCCTATGTCACCTTGTCAAAGAGATCCATATTCTCGGTCATGTATACTTACACAACATGTTCCCTTTCGAGAGTGTCGACGAGTGGTTGATCAGTCCTCCAAGGGAGCTACCCGAGGAGGTGAAAAAGTGGTCGGGAACATCTATCAAAAGGACGCGATGGTCGACTCAAGAGAGAAAGTGAGCCAAAGCTTTTAGATAGGTTCGACCCTCCCGGAGAATAACAAGCCTACGTCTTGTGTTCTTTGTTGGGGTGGTGGAAGAAACATGGTACAAGGATGTGAGTTCTTGGTGCTCTACAGATTAGATCTAGCTTCGAAAGAACTGATCCCCCCCGCCCGCGGGCCTACCCTCTGTTTTATAGATCAACGAGGGTAGTTGTAAGAGGACTTGGGGGCCAAGAAAGCTAAGACTAAAAGGTAAAAAGCAAGTACAAACAACATCTGAAAAGTACATAGAGATCCCCTGGGTCCTGTGCTCCGTGGGTATCTCGTGCTCCATCTTGCCTTTGGATCCGTCCTCCGTAGGTACCTTCTGCGTAGTCCTGTCGGGTTGTCCCCTCCTTATCTTCTCCACGATCCTTGCGATGCAAGCCTTCTATCCCGAGGAGATCGGCGGTCGGGCAAATGAGTTGTAGTTGGGATAGAACACTGAAGTCGGGACAAACGGGAGGTCGGGGCTCCCGACCCCAAGGAGAGGTCGGGCTTCTGACCCCCTCCAGAGGACTACCAGTCCGACTTTAGCTGATCTTAACTCCGCTCCGTGGGCTACCCTAGGGTGATACCCCACACAGAGAGGTACTTGGGCATTCTAAAGAAGTACATTCGTAACCGTTCTCGTCCGGAGGCAAACATCACCAAAGGGTATGGAACAGAGGAGGTCATTGAGTTCTGCGTAGAATTTATTGAAGACCTTCGTCCAATCGGGATGCCCGAATCAAGCCATGAAGGGAGACTACGGGGAAACGAGACTCTTGGAAGGAACACAATAATGACTGTAGACAATGATTTATTCCGTAAAGCACATTTCACGGTTTTGCAACAATCTTCATTGGTGGCTCTTTACATCGAGGAGCACTTGGCGATTGTTCACTCCAAAAACATCGATAAGTCTGATGCCTGGATTACATGCCATCACATTGATATTTTCCATGCTTGACTGCGACAACATCTCAAGGGTAACGAGATGATTGACCAACGACTAGCCTTCTTAGCGAGGGGACCATCTTGCTCGATCACGACATTCCAAGGATATGAAATCAATGGGTATACATTTTACACAAGAGCCCAAGACAGAAAGAGCACGAACTAGAACAGTGTTGTTTGTATCAATGCCATGAGATACAATGGTACAACTAGCACGTATTACGGTGGCATCGATGACATATGGGAGCTTGACTATGGACCACTCAAGGTCCCTCTATTATGGTGCCAATGGGTTAGGCTGACTGGTGGAGGCGTAACGATTGATAATAGTGGGATGACGGTTGACCTTAACAAGTTGGTTACTTAGAAGAACCATCCGTCCTAGCCAATGATGTAGCGCAAGTTTTCTACATGAAGGACATGTCTAGCAAAGAAAAGAAAGGGAAAGGGCCCGACGAGCCAAAGCGCCACGTGGTTCTCCCGAGCAAAAGGAAAATCATCTGAGTCGAGGATAGGACTGACAAAGATTACGATCAGTTTGATGGGCACCGTCTCCTCCGCCTGCACTTTCTCCTCTGTGTGGACCGTCTCCTCCGCCTCCTCCATCTCCTCCATGAGCACCGAATCCTCAGCGTGCACCTACTTCTCCGCGAGCACCTCCTCCTCCGTAGGCACCGACTCCTCCACATGCACCAGCTACAAAGTCGTGCCCAACTCATCCCGCGCCATCAAGGTCAACAAAACAAATGAAGAACCAACACTTGAGGAGACAAGGCTTCCCGCTTTAAAGAAAAGAGTGTACGACCGCATTGACAAGGAGGTTGACGAGATCGTAGCAGCGGAAGTGAAGAGGCAATTCAAGCCACGAAAACTGAAAAGAAGATTCCTATAGACCCAATAGCTAAGGAGTTCTTTAAGAAGATGATCGCACCGATTAAACAGACCTTACTGTTAGACTATGACCGATCAATTAGGAAGTCTTTTCAGAAGGCAAAAGGAAAGTCGAAAGATGTCCCTTAGCTCGGAAAGCAACCACAACAATGTCGTTGCTACCACCTGCTGAAAAGGAGATAAGACAAATTTATGGCTTGGACGGGACTAAAGAGGAAGCAACTGTTTGGAGGCGCACCAATCAAAAATGCGACAAAAGAGGATTTGAAATACAAGTTTACCCTCAGTGAACCTCTTGTCAAGCCTTATCAGGTGAACACCCTCTCTATATAGATGTACCGATTCCATCAATGGTACATGGAAAATTCAGCCAAAGGTAGAAAGATGTTCGTAGTGCGGACAAAAAACGCAAATTTTCTCCAAGCAGATGATGTTATGTGGATACGCTTCAAGGATGTATTCAACTTATACCAGCTAGACGTCCTTGATGTCTCTCTTCTCAGTTGATGGGTTTTGTAAGTATCGTTTATTTAAATTTATTTCGTTCCTTAGCTCATTGTATGTAGCTGATGAAAATTTATTTTATCCGTTGTAGAATGGAGATTCAACTGTGCCGTAAGCAGGCGTTTTCAATATTGGATTCATGGACCACTGGAAAATTTACACAGGCATGATATGGGATTTTGAGCAACCTACAGAGGACAATATTGTCCATTTGCTGGTGCAGCAGCATTACAAGACTTTCATACTATTGTTGTACAACATAGTGTGAGTTTTTACTCCCCTTCGTACCAATTTCCTTCTCGTACATATACAGTTTCATATATATTATCTTACACAATTTGCAAATTCCACTGGATCCTTTTCCTTTTTGACCTTTCGTTGTGCAAAATCCATGTCTGTGACTCAATGGATAAACCGGAGTCTACCTTCGCAAAGATTTTTGAAGTGATAGACGAGTAATGCCATCTATTCCACTGTTATTATGAATGTTGCTATTGCTACTATGCGGATTTCAGATAATTACTCATAGCTTGTAACTATACATAGGGCATGGGCACGGTTCCGTACATTGGTACGCGGAACTTGGAAAGAAAAACTTGTGGTGATGACAAAATTTTTAGTGAGTACATGCTCCAAAATTATATTGAATCATTAATTTGTTCTAAAATAGAAATATATATTAAATCTCTCATCGTTTCTCCTTTACTGTGCAAAACAGGAGGAGGGTATGAACTTGTGCGGCTACTACATCTGCGATTATACTCACCGTCTAGTTCACCAAATCAAATCTGACAAGGATCTGGATGTACATAAAAATCAATCAGACATTATGTCTCAATTTCTTATTGATTTCATATATTTATTTCTCATTTTTTTCAAATGATAGATTATCTACATGAAATGATAGATTATCTACATGAGGGACAGACTCTCCCACGACGATTTTATAAAGGTTGTTCAATAAGAAATGATGAGATTTATCAATGAACAGATTATTGATCCCTCGGGAGAGTTCCACTACGATGGAAATCCAATTCATAAACTCCACCCCATGGCTTAGATTTTGTAATATACGATACAAAGCATTAGAAATTAGAAATTAAGAAGGATTATAATATATATATATATAAATTTATATATGTGTGTATATATTTTGGTAAAATATGTATATATTTACTTAAGTGTATATATATATCTGTAAAATATATATTTATACATATATATATATATGCATATTGCATATATATGTATAAATACATATTTTACATACATATATATACATATTATATATATTATGCATATATATATATGTATTTACATATATAAATGCATAATATATAAACAAGCAGAATGTAGGAGGAGCAAAATTTTTTTAAAAAAATATCTTTAGTTCCGGTTGGTGTTGCAAACCGGGACCATAAAAGCGGGACTAAAGATGAGCTGAAATATCTGGGACTAAAATCTTTAGTCCCGGTTATCTCAACTGGGACTAAAGATCAACATCTTTAGTACCGCTTTCATGGTTTCGATTTGCAACCCAACACTAAAGGGGGTTGCAAAACCGGGACTACAAAGGGTTTTTCCAGCAGTCTGTGGGATCCTGTGCATTAGCATTGCGATTATTCTTTTGAGGTCCCTTGCTTATATATAGAAGATATTGCCTATATAGAGTTTTTAGTAAGAGTTCAGTCTAACTGGATCGAGTTGATTGCAAACTAGTCCCAATCAGTTTCTCATCATAATAAAACCATCGGACCAAAAAAGTTAATTTTCAAACGCTTTATTAAAAAATATTAAAGTAAATTTTGCAACGATATATCACATATTTATCATCAAATTTATCACAAACTACATTTTTAAGGCATAACATCCTAAAACTAAATTTAGAAATGAATTAATCACAAAACTAAATATTTATGAGGTTAGATCTCTATCACTATTGTTCTACCTGAGTTATAAAAGCTATAAGTTTGTAATAAAATTGGTGCTAAATATGTAGTTTTATGATATACCCCTTAAATATATACACTTTGTCCATCCTTCCATTCATGTGTACTTGAAAATATGTACTTTTCAAGTCAAGGTATGATGTTCAATTTGATCTGTTCAACATTGGAGAAAGTCTAATCCGTAATTTATCCACAAGTTTTTGTGTGTCCTTACTTGAATTGGGAGTCAATGTTCCAACAAAAACACCATACCGAGCGAGTCCTGTATTGGGATTTGGAAATGTTCTTAGTAGAGATGGACTCGCCAAAATGTGTTAGCATGGGTTGAAGATCTCCTTCCTACAGTGATGAGATCGGGCTAGGGTAAAAAAGGGCTCGAAGCTCATCGCTTGGATCGGCTCATAGTAAGCTCGGATCGACTCGAACTCATAGTCTTAATGAGTCGAGCCAAGCTAGACGAGTTTGTGAGCTTAACGAGCCAGCTCGCGAGTTGCTTGCTTAGCTTGTTAGTAGAAGAGATCATCATATTTTCATATATTTAGTGTGGGGGTTATTAGCCCGAGGTAGCTCACAAAGCGGAGTTAAGACCAGCTAAAGTCGAACTGGTAGTCCTCAGGAGGAGGTTAGAAGCTTGACCTCTTACTGGGGTTGGTCGCCCTGACCTCCCTTCTGTCCTGACTCTAGTGTTCTATCTTGACTATGACTCATCAGCCTGACCCTAGGTCTTCTTGGGAGGAAGGCTTGCTTTGCAATGATCGTAGAGGAGACAAGGAGGGGACAACCTGGCAGAAGATGACATCACTCGACAGGACTACACAGAAGATATCTGCGGAGGACGGATCCCAATGCAAGACGAAGAACGAGATACCCACAGCGCACAGGACCAGGGGGATCTCTATGTACTTTTCAGATGTTGTTTGTACTTGCTTTTTAGTCTTTAGTCTTAGCTTTCTTGGCCCCCAAGTCCTTTTGTAACTACCCCCCTTGAGCTATAAAAGGGAGGACAGGTCCGCGGGCGAGGGGGATCGATTCTTGGAAGCTAGATTTAATCTCTAGAGCCCCAAGAACTCACACCATTGTACTCTGATTCATACACCACCCCAACAAAGAACACAGGGCGTAGTCTTATTATCCTCTGGGAGGGCCGAACCTATCTAAAAATCCTTGGCTCACATTGTTACCGAGTCGACGATCATATCCTTTCGATAAACGTCATGATCACTCTTTCACCTCCTCGGGTAGCCCCCTTGGAGGACTGATCAACCACCTGTCGACAGTTGGTGTGCCAGGTAGGGGAACGTCTTCATCGATCCGAGCGGTACGACTACGATTTTCTTACCCACCAACTCAATTATAAGAAGGAGATGCTGAGCTCGTCGAACATTGAATGCTCGACATGTTTCTACTTTTCAGCAGATAAGTATTCTCAACTCAACTCTTTCTTTAAAGCTTTAATGTTTTACAGGAACATGTGGAGGGTGTCATCCCAGGGTGCACATAGAGCGGAGTTAAGGTCAGCTGAAGTCATACCGGGAATCTTCGGGACGGGGTCGGAAGCCCAACCTCCTCTTGGGGTCGGCCGCCCCATCATCCCCCTAGGTCCGACCTTGGCATTCCTTCTCGACCTCAGCTCATCGGCCCGACCTCAGATCTCCCCAGGAAGGAAGGCTTGCTTTGCAAGGTTCCCAGAGGAGGCAAAGAGGGGACAACTCGACATAAGATGATGTCACCCATCAAGACTGTGCAGAGGGTACCTATGAAGGACGGATCCCAAGGCAGGATAGAGCATGAGATACGCACAGCGCGCAGGACCCAAGGGATCTCTATGTACTTTCCAGATGTTGTTTGTACTTGCTTTTTAGTCTTTAGTCTTAGCTTTCTTGGCCCCCAAGTCGTCTTGTAACTGCCCCCTTTGAGCTATAAAAGGGAGGGCAAGACAAACGGGCAGGGGGATGACTTTCTGAGAACTTTTCTTTCAGCTCGAGTCTTTGGGAGCTACATCCAATCCCTAGAGCCCCAAGAATTCTCTCCACCGTAATCCTTTTTCATACTCCACTGCAATAAAAGAACACTGGACGTAGGCGTATTATCCTTCGGGAGGGTTGAACTAGTATAAACTCTCTTGTCTCTTGGCTCGTTTGGTACTCAAGTCGACCATCGGATCCATCAGGTCGACAGTTTGTGCGCCAGGTAGGGGTGCTTCTTCGCCGTTATAAGTGATCCGATGGTTGTTTTCTTCTCCACCGACTTCACGGTGCAATTTTTATTTATTTTTCAAAGGAAAAAGGCTGATGCTAACGTCAGCAGCAGATGGCTGACGTCAGCGGGCACGGGCGCGGCATGACGTCAGTGAACCAGATGCTGACGTCAGTGGCGCGGTCCATGGGCCGGTCCACCGTGGACCAAGTCCACGGCGGTCCATGGGCGGGCACGCCATGTGACGCGCACACGACGGCCACGCAAGGCAGCCACGCGGCGCCGGATGGGCGGCCACGATCTCGCCCGAGGCGAAGTCGGCGCGAAGAGGCTGAAAGGAGGAGGAGCTCACCGGCGGCGGAAAAGACGACGTGGCGTTCGACGGCGAGCAGAGGAGGCGGGGTGGCGTTCGGGCGCACGGCGGCAGGGCGGTCCGGCCACGGTCAGCGATGGCTGAGGGGCGACCGATACTCGGAGGCACTTGGCGGAGCCGAAGGAGGGGGCGGCATGGCTCGGGAAGCTGTGTGGCGGCCGGAATTGGCGGCCGGAGGACGGCTATGGTGGCGGCGGCTCGGTCGCACGGTGAGGAGGGGTTTCTGACGGCGATCCGAGGCCGGGAGACGGCGGACAGGGTGCGCGGCACGGCGGCAAACGCGGTGGCGAGCTTGGCGCTCGGCGGCGAGGTCGGGAATGGCGGTGGCACATGGCCGGATGGCGGTGGTGAGCGGCGGAGAGAGGGGAGACGCGGGGGGAGGCGGTGAGAGCGCAGCGGGCTCGAGAAGATTGGCGGAAAAGGGAGAGGGAGCTCGACAGGGCGTTTTATAGGCTCGGGGAGAGGCGATGGTGATCGAGGGTGGCAGAAATCGTGGGGAGAGGCGGTGGCTGGCGGCGTTAAAGACGCGGGGTAAACAGCGATTAATGGCGGCGGGGAAAATAAAGGGGAAAACGCGGCGGCATGATCTGCGCGGCGTTAGGGCAAGCGCGGGATGAGCGGGGACAGCGGGAATTACAGCGGCGAGGTCGCGGCAGTGGGGGCAATGGCGGTCGAGCCGAAGGAAGGGGATGATAGGTGGGCCCCACCTGTCATCGGCTCGGAGAAAGGAGGGACACGGTTTAGACTTTCGGCGCGGGCGCCAAGAGATGGGCCGTGGCCACTGGGCCGGCCCGGGGAAGGAGAGAGGAAAGGGCGCGAGCAGGGGGGAGGTAAAGCAGACTTCAAGGGGTTTTGGGCCGAAAACCGGCCCGAGAACCGGGGATTTTTAATTTGTTTTTCTTTTAAATTAATCGCATAAATGGTTTTGGAATTTTTATAAATACTTTTAGTGCTCAAATAATTCCAAGAAAATTCTTGAAAATATAAGGACACTCAAAGTATTTAATAAAAATATAACCATACCATTTAGTGATTAATTTGTTTATTAAATAATTACTGGAATGCTCTTTGTAGCATACTTTAGGGCATGGAGAATATTTCAAAAATATTTCCAGCCATGATTTTTAAAATAAATTTGAATTTACTTAATACTTTCACTTGATAACTTATTTTGCCTTTTTATTTAATTTCTAGAAAATGATTTACTTAATGATTTTTAATCCCGAACGAAAATCGGGTTGTGATACATAAGTCCGAATCCTTTGAAAAGTTTAAAGAATTCTAGAATGAAGTACATAATCATTTAGGGAAAACTATTAAGTTTCTATAATCAAATCGTGGTGGTGAATACTTAAGCCAGGAATTTTGTAATCATCTAAAGAATTGTGGAATTGTTCGACAGTTGACTTCACCAGGAACTCCTCAATGCAACGAGGTGTCTGAATGGAGAAATCATACCTATGAGGAAGTGATGGTGGAGCCAGATTCAACAAATGGCTTGGAGCCATGAAATCCGAAATGGAATCCATGTATGATAATCAAGTTTGGAACTTGGTTGACCCACCTGATGGTGTCAAAACCATTGAGTGCAAATGGGTTTTTAAGAAAAAGGCAGATACGGATGGAAATGTTCACACCTATAAGGCGCGATTGGTGACGAAAGGTTTTAAACAAATTCAAGGTGTTGATTATGATGAAACCTTCTCGCCCATCGCAATGCTAAAGTCAATTTGGATTATTATAGCGATTGCTGCATATTTCGATTATGAGATATGGCAGATGGATGTAAAAATGTCTTTCCTTAAATGGAAACCTAAGCGAGGATGTGTATGATACAGCCTGAAGGTTTTGTCGATCCACAATTGCTTGGAAAGATATGCAAGCTATAGAAATCCATTTATGGATTGAAGCAAGCATCTCGGAGTTGGAATATTCGTTTTGGTGAGGTAATCAAAGGGTTTGGTTTCATAAAAAATGAAGAGGAGGCCTGTGTTTACAAAAAAGGTCAGTAGAAGCGCAATTGTATTTCTAATCTTATGATATCCCTATGCTTGAATCCGTCAAGTCTTTATTGAAAAACAGTTTCTCCATGAAAGACTTAGGGGAGGCAGCATACATTCTGGGCATTAAGATCTATAGAGATAGATCTAAGAGGCTAATTGGATTAAGCCAAAGTATATACATTGACAAGGTGTTAAAGAGGTTCAACATGCATGATTCCAAGAAAGGTTTCTTACCAATATCGCATGGCATTAATCTCAGCAAGAATCAGTGTCCTAGGACACCTGATGAGCGGAGTAAGATGAATATGGTTTCATATGCTTTGGTAATTGGATCTATCATGTATGTTATGCTTTGTACACGTCCAGATGTATCGTACGCTTTGAGTGCTACGGGTAGATACCAATCAGATCCAGGAGAAGATCACTGGGTAGCCGTAAAGAATATCCCTAAGTACTTGAGAAAAACTAAGGATATGTTCCTAGTATATGGAGGCGACGAAGAGCTCATTGTAAATGGTTACACCAATGCTAGCTTTCAAATAGACAAAGATGACTATAGATCGCAATCTGGGTTTATGTTCTACCTAAACGGAGGCGCAATCAGCTAGAAGAGTTCCAAGCAGGACACTGTTGTTGATTCTACAACGGAGGCCGAGTACATCGCTACTTCTGAAGCTGCAAAGGAGGCAGTTTGGATCAAGAAATTTGTTTCTGAGTTGGGTGTGATGACCAGTGTAGCTGGTCCAATGTCCCTCTATTGTGATAACAGTGGAGCCATTGCGCAGGCTAAGGAGTCTAGATCACATCAGAAATCCAAACACATTCTTTGACAATACCATCTCATCTGCGAGATAGTGGATAGAGATGATGTATAAATATACAAAGTGCACACAGATCTAAATATTGTCAATCCATTGACAAAGCCACTCCCTCAGCCGAAACATGAGGCATATACTAGGGCAATGGATATTAGATACTTACATGATTGACTCTAGTGCAAGTGGGAGACTATTAGTGATATGCCCTAGAGGCAACATGGAGATGTTGGATATCATGGTCAATGTTTATGTATTAATGAATAAACTGTTATTCTATTCCATGAAATAGATAATTAGTATTGATCAATAAGTGTGTGACTTATTCATGAGACTCTTTATATTAATCTATTTCTAAATAATCCCTGGTCATATATCATATTTATGGAACGAATATGATTCTAAGATCAGCATGTGTATTGATTGATGATCATGTCTCATGAATCATGGTATGGAGATACCAAATAAATAAACGTGAACATGTGTTGGAGAACATATTGTTGGATAGTCCCACCTTGAGACACTACAGGGAATTTATGTGCCATTAGTTGGTCTCAACTGATGTTGGTGCAAAGTTCTTAGACCTGAGATCATCATGGATTCCACATGTGTAGTGGCTTACTTAGGGACTGCCAAACGCTATTCCATAACTGGGTAGTTATAAACGTAGTCTTCGGGTTTGCTGTGAAGCATGTAGAGGGATGTGAATGATTAAGATGGAATTTGTCCCTCCTATGGGAGAGATATCTTTGGGCCCCTCGATGTAATGGATTATGGAAGTGCATGGCCATGCCGATGTGATTAAGGAGTCAATCATGAGATACATACTCCAATACGGGATCGAGTGAATGATTAAGCTAATGATAGGATGGCACGAGTCTTGCCTATAGCTTAATTGATATCGTAAGGCAAAGGGATTTGTGCACACTTTACAGGTTCAGTGATATAATCTTTCTGTATACTTTGGTGTCAATACGTGCTGCTAGGGGCCGCTGTTGATAAGGTCGGCCGAGAGGTGTTCTCGTGCCGAGACCAAGTGTACACGAACCTATTGGGTCGCATACTTAACGGGTTGGAACAGGCATATGAGTTTGACTCGGATACAGCTCAGTTCGGATAAGATCCGACTCAATATAGAGTCCCGGTGGGCTTACGAGTCTGGTCGGCCAACTCTATATAAGGAGGGCAAGGGGTGGAGATCAGTGTGCGCAACTTCTAAGCCAGATCAAGTTCTCCACGGAAACCCTAGTCCACGTCCAAGCCAAAACCCTAGTCGTGCATCGTGTGCTAGCACACGGGTGTTCGGCATTCCCTCCATGGATGTGTGGATTCCAGTAGAGACATCGTTACGTTGCAGTGTAATCGGCCACATCGAAAGATCCCTCAGTTCCAACTAGCCGAATCCATTATTCGGTAGTTGGAAGTCGGACTAGTCGAGCGAATCGGCGCGACGTTGGCGAGGTCAAGCGAGACGGTCTAAGGTCGGCGAGGTCGGGCGAGACGGTCCGAGGTCGGTGAGGTTGGGCGAGACGGTCCGAGGTCGGCGAGGTCGGGCAACGCGGTCCGAGGTCAGCAAGACTTCCCGACGTGCGTACGTTTGGTCGGCTACTCCAACATAGTTTTCTACTGCACTGCTCGTCACTTGGTAACAATCTATAGACCCTTACTTGCAAGCTTTCTTGGATTGCGTGGTAGAAAATTTTTTTTTATGCTAGCGTAGCCTACGTGCTATTCCAACAGTTAGCACAAGCAAACAGAAGAAAAGATAGAGAGATTTGTCAGTACTGACACTTACTCTCGGCGGCATCCCTCACCGACTCAGCTTCCTCCAGCTTTTCCTCCACATCAGCCTTCGCTGCCTCAGCCTCCTTGCGGGCACTGTACGAGAGCTTGAGAAGCCCCTGGACGCCATCCCGTTGCAGCTGGAACTTCTCGGCCAGCGAGTTGGCCTCCTTGACGACCTCCTTGAGCCCTTCAGAGTAGGCTATGGCCTCGTCAGCTTTTGCACAACAAAATAGGTCAACTGACAACTTTGGGAGGGAGTTGAAGCAGGAGGGTAGCGGACTTATGGCAGGAAGCTTCGGCTAGCCTCGTCTCCAACTCCCGCACCACATCGGCGGACCGTGACGGGTAGGGTGGCATCTTGCGATTTCAAGGCATTAGAGAGGGAGCCAAGGGAGGAAAGAGGAGTCCGATCATTACCAGGAACAGGTCACGGACGCGACAAAGGGCGCGATCGAGCTCTAACACGTCCTCCACCTCGGCGTCGGAGGGTTCCTCGACTACTGGACCACTACTCGGGACCCGGCTTCTGGGGTTGCCTTGGTCACTGCCTTGACCCCTTTAGCGGCTATCGCGTCGACCCTATCCTCAGCCTCTGCCACCGGTTGCTCCTCCACTTCGCCAGCCGCGGCTTTCGAGTCAGCAGGCGCCGAGGGCGGGTCGGACCTCACCCCCTCGACCTTGGCGGCTGGCTCGGCCACCCTCGTAGGATCCTCGGCATGGGGCTCAGTGTCCTCAACAACCTTGCTTGAGGTAATTCGTCAGCATACAAAAAATGAAAGGAAATCAAGACGGGTCACCCAGTTTATCACTTACTTGGCGGAGACCCTGAACGGATCCCGATGTGCTTGTCCGCCTTCTTCTGGCGCCCGAACGGCTCCGGCCTTGGAATCCTACTCGAGCCGGACGACGGTGACGTGGGACGCACGTCAACCTCCCCCGACCCATCCTCCTCGGAGGTAACCACGAGCTTCCGCTTCACGTTGGTGATTTTGAAGCTCCCAGGCGCCGTCCTCTTCGCCTCTGGCGCTTGCCGAGGGAGATCGGGCTTCTTTTGCTTCCCCTTTGAGCTTGGCAAAGGTATGCTGATCATCAGCATCTCACCTTTGGCCGTTTCGGGGAGCGGTGCGAGCGACACGTACGCTTCCTGCCCTTATCGATGCCGACACCTGGCAGGTGAGATACCAAACAAAAGAAGAAGAAGCAAGCAGAGCAAATGAAGAAAGGGGAGGTCAAATTTACCTTGGGCCAAGGGTGATGGAGGCTGTAGCTGAGCGCCCCCCATCGCTGATGTCCGTGGAGCTCAAGAAAAAGCCCGACAGCCTTTAGCACACGCGTTCAAGGGGGGCCGTCACCTCCCGAGCAGGATCCCTGGCGCTCGAGTACTCATACACTGGCCTCACCCTCTCCTTGTAGGGTTGAAGGCCTCGGAGGGCGAAGTTGAGCGCCACTTGGGCGCTGGTCAGGCCTTGCTCCTTCAGTCGATCCACCATGGTGGCAAGCTCGTCGACTTGGTCCTTGTCATTGAGAGAGCAGGTGGCCGTCCAGGTGGTCGTCGGGCTCGGCTCCTGGTAGAATTCCGAGGAGATCGCTGGTTCGTGGTTCCCGATGTAGAATCACTCGGCGTGCCAGCCCTTGTTCGAGGTCGTCAGGTCGACGGGGATGTAGCGCTGCGACATCCTCTCCCGGAATTGAATCCCGGCCCCGCCAACCGCGCTACTGACCGTCCGCCGGAGATAGAAATAATGGCAGAAGATGCTGAAGTGCGCGTCTATCCTAAGATTGTCTCGCAGAGATGGATTAAGATAGAAATTTGAAGGATAGAATTTGGATTGAGGTTAGAGAGAGCAATGTCGTAGTAGTGGAGCAGGCCCCAAACAAAGGGGTGGGCCGACACTCCAAACCCGTGGAGGAGGAAGGCAGCAAAAACAACCAACTCACGGGAGTCAGGGGTTGGAAACTGTTCTCCTCGCGCCGAGCCCCACATTGCGAGCTCCCGAGGAGGAAGGACGCCGGCTCGCTGCAAGTCCACCATAAGCTCTCCCCGGGCGCGTGAGGGAACGAAGGCCGAGCCGTGCTCGGTCTCATCTCCGCTAGCCGACAAGGACTTCGCCGCCTTCTTCCACGATCTCTTGGGCGACATGGGCTTCAACCGGAAAAGTTGGCGACCCTTGCGATAGCAGACGACACACCGGCAGTGGGGGTGGCGGCTTTGAGTACTGAAGCGGCGTGGAGCCAGGGAGGAGGCGCGAGAGCTTGGATGCAAAAGTTATTGGGAATTTTTTGGCGAAGAGAAGGTGTGAAGAAGAAGGAAGGCGAAACGGCGAAGATTAAAAGGGGGCAATGATGGGCCTGGCAGTGCCATCTTCAGAAAGCATGCAGTGCCATTAACGGTGTACGTGGGGCATGCAAGGCACCTTGGCCCATCCATCTCCCTGGCGGCCATGTTGTCCTGTTGGTGGATCAGAGCCATTGGTTACCTGGAGCAGCTAACGACCCGCATGGTCCCTGTTGCACGCTCCGGAGAAACCGCTGCCGAACCCACCACTTTGGCCGAGTGACGGATCTTGTCCGTCAAATCCGCAAGTCGTTGGGGAAAGTGGGCAACCTGAGGTTTGATTAGCCATTGCATAATCCCCGTCTTGACGGCCTTAATGAGACATGATTGGTTATTTGTTCAAACTGTCAGGGGTCCATGTGCGTAACGCATGCTCCAGGGTCAGGTAACCGTCCGACGACTTCCCTCTCAGGATCTTCCTTCGACCTCGCCGACCGCCATCAGCCTCCGGGCTATGGCCTTACCGACTCAGTCATCAGCCTCAGAGTTATGACTAAGTTGACTTCGGGACTACCGTGAGCCACCGGGCAATAGTCCCGACAAACTCGGAATCCACCATTGGCCTTCGGGCAGTGGGCTTGCCAAGCTCACCGACCGCTATCAGCCTCTAGGCTATGGCCTTGCCGATGCAGTCACCTGCCTCTGAGCTATGGTTGGTCGGCTTCGCCGACCACCATCGGTCTTCGAGAGATGGCTTAATCCGAAGATGAATGAAAAATAGTACTTCAGGCTTGACCCTAGGCTCGGATGTACCATCCGAACTTAGGCTCGAGGGCTACACCTGCTAGGTGCACCTAGGCGGTGCACCTGCTGAAGCATGGTCATGAGGCTTCGGGAACCCGCGGGAGTATGCGACCTAGAAGAAATCAGACTCTAAGGTTGAATGTCCCATTCGACCTTAGGCTCGGGGGCTACACTTGGCAGGTGCACCTAGGCGGTAAACCTACCAAAGCCCGATCAAAACGCTTTGGGAACCTGCTGAAGACGGCGACCAGGAAGAACTTGGACCCTAAAGATAAATGTCTCATTCATCCTTAGGCTTGTGGGTTGCTGTGGGGGGTGTCACCTCGGGGTAGCTCATAGATCGGAGTTAAGGTCAGCTGAAGTCGGACCAGGAATCCTCGGGACGGGGTCGGAAGCCCGACCTCCTCTTGGGATTGACCGTCCCGACCTCCTCCCAAGTCCGACCTTGACGTTCCTTCTCCACCTCAGATCTCCTCGAGAAGGAAGGCTTGCTTTGCAAGGTTTGTAGAGGAGGCAAAGAGGGGACAACCCAGCAGAAGATGATGTCACTCAACAAGACTGCGCAGAGGGTACCTGCGGAGGATGGATCCCAAGGCATGATAGAGCACGAGATGCCCACGGCGTGCAGGACCTGGGAGATCTCTATGTACTTCTCAGATGTTATTTGTACTTACTTTTTGGTCTTTAGTCTTAGCTTTCTTGGCCCCCAAGTCCTCTTCTAACTTCCCCTTTGAGCTATAAAAGGGAGGGCAGGACGAACGGGCAGGGGGATGGCTTTCTGAGAACTCTTCTCTGAACTCGAGTCTTTGGGAGCTACATCCAATCTCTAGAGCCCCAAGAACTCTCTCCACTGTAATCCTTGTTCATACTTCACCCCAACAAAGAACACTGAAAGTAGGCCTATTATCATCCAGGAGGGCTGAACCAGTATAAACTCTCTTGTCTCTTGGCTCGTTTGGTACTCGAGTCGACCATCGTATCCATCGGTGAAACGCCCCGACCACTCTCTTTCACCTCCTTGGGTAACCCCCTGGGAGGACTGCCGACAATCCCGCTGATAGTTAATGTCTTCAGTTATTGCTTGTTCTCCATTTCATCTTTCTTCTGAACCCCTAGGTAGCCTACGCACGCTCAATAACTTCTTCGCTACGCTCACGGTCTGGCCTGAGCTATGCGTCCCCGACCAGCTATGATCGGGGTTCCCCGGAGGGAAGTCTATTGAGTACGCTCCAGCTACTTGGTGGCTCGGCAGCCTCCTCGAGAACTCATGCTCAGTCTATCCGACTAACGTGATGGTACCCCCTAACGCTCTTCGGTGTAAGGGCACACTCCCTGCCGAGGCCGCCTAGGGCCGAGACCTATCGTGGCTTAGCAAGATACTGTGCATAAGAGCTCGGGGGCTCCACCATCTATCACTTAATCTCTCTAATTAGACTATTCACTATGTAAATGACTAAATTCTTCGAGCTTGACTTGGGAACGCCCCGGATCCGATCTGTTGAGGACCCAAACTGCTCGAGCACGATGGCTAGACACGCAGAGAATAGAAGTTAAAATAAAAAAATTCCTCACAAAGCTAAAATCTAATCTCCTTCCATGAGCAAAAGTCAAGGGCTTTTTCATAACAATGTTAAAGTTAGAACTTTACAATTCGTGGAATGTTATTAACCCCACTTGTCTACTCTGTCCTTGGTACATGGCTGCCTAATCTAAAGTGCATCTTGGATACAATCTTCTCGGCCGTAGGCTCGACCTCGGCATAAATGCTGGGGACGTTGGCCTTTGAAATGCCGACCAGGCAGCCGTTGGCGACCGCCTCAATCTTGGCGCGTGGGTACAACTTGTGTACTACACCGAGAACGTGCAGAGTCGCCGACTTCGTCGTGAACCGGATGAAGTCTCGGAGGCGCTTCTGTCCCTCGAGAAGCCGCTCCATGAGTGTGTCCTCGGTCTCGTCGGCAAGTACCACCTCGGTGTTGGCCTCAGCGAGGAGTGCCCGGAACGCCTCCCGTATTTTTCCCACCGGGCATTGGTCATCTCAGAGCGTGCCTCGAGGTCACACATCTGCTTTTGGATCCTCGACAAGCGGCCTGCGCAGGAAGTAATCGGTCAACGCAGATGAGAACGGAGAATTGAAGAACGAGAGGAATTGGTCAATAATGACACTTACTCTCGGTATCTTCCTTCGCTTTCTCTGCCGACACCAACGCTGCCCCAACCTTGGCCTTGGTCGCTGCCTTGGTAGCCAGCCTCTCCTCAACCTCGGGTTTTGTCGCCTCGGATGCCGCCAACTTGGCCCTAGCCTCTTCAAGTGCAGCATCCGAGATTCGAAGAAGCATCTCTGCGCCCTCTCACTGTGCCACCGCCTTTTTGGCCTGCAGCTTGGCATCCTCAGTGGTCGCCTCGAATTTCTTGGCCCCTGTGTAGCATGAGAGGTTATTTCATGAGCTAGGGAGAATTCCAGAAGAGGGTCGGAGAGCTTACGCTGGGAGGCCCCGTCCAGATTTGCCTCCAATTCTCGGAGCTTCGTTTCCGAGGATGGTGACGGTGAATGACTTCCTGCGCAGATGGGAGTTTTTTTAAAAAGAAGAAGAACAGACATAGGAGTTTTGAACAAGGAGCTCAGGGGCCTACCAGGAAGAGGTCGGGCAAGCAACAAAGAACTTTGATGAACTCCTCTGCCCTCTTTGCCCCGTCGCCGAGGACTTGCTCAATCCTTGGCCTGCAGTTCGAGGCAGCATGATCGCCATCGTCCTCGACGGCACCCGCCACCTTGCTGCTCCTGACAGGCGGGGCTTGCCCCTCGGCCATCATGGTTGCAAAGGCCTCAAGCGTCCCGCCAGAAGAGATAATAGGGGAGGAAGCTGGGGTGATCCTGTCCCAGTCAATCCCTAGGATCTCTCCCATTTCCACCTCCCATAGCCTCTCATCGAAGCATGCCTCCACCCTTCCCCCGGCCGTCGCTGCCGATCTTGAGGCCGCCTCGGGCCTTTCCTCCGTCGTCATGGCAGTGACAGTCTCCTCCTCGGCACTAGCCTCCAACCTTCCCTTGGGATGGTCGGCTTCCAGGGCAGTGACCGCTGGCTCCACGATCACCAAGGGCAGGTCAGACCCTCCCTCTTTCATTGGGGAAGTCGGCTTCGCTGTCTTCGATGGCTCATCGAGGGAGAGGTCTGCATCCTCCATGTCACTGCTCATGTTCTCGGTCAGTAAAAAAAGAGGGCGAAAGAAAGGGAAGAGGGGTTAAGTTCGGTACAAACGTGGTCGAGGTCTCAAACCCGACGCTAATGAGCCTCGGCACCTTCCTCGGGGGCACCGACGACTCCGGCTTCGGAGGCCCGCTCGAGCCCGATGACGGGGTCACGGGCTACGCTTCGACCCCTTCCAATCCCTCCTCATCTGAACGAGCTTGCTCTTGATGCCAAGGAGTCTTAGACTCCCCGATGATGCCCTCCATACTGTTAGTGATATGCCCTAGAGGCAACATGGAGATGTTGGATATCATGGTCAATGTTTATGTATTTATGAATAAAGTGTTATTCAGTTCCATGAAATAGACATCTTGTATTGATCAATAAGTACGTGACTTATTTATGAGACTCTATATGTATGAATCTATTTCTAAATGATCCCTGATCATATATCATATTATTGGAACTAACATGATTCTAAGATCGGCATGTTTATTGATTGATGATCATGTCTCATAGATCATGGGTATGGAGATACCAAATCAATAAACATGGACACATGTGTTAGAGAACACATTGTTGGATAGACCCACCATGAGACACTATAGGAATTAATGTACCATTAGTTGGTCTCAGGTAGTGTTGGTACAAAGTCCTTAGACCTGAGATCACCATGGATTCCAACATGTGTAGTAGTCTACTTTGGGACTACCAAACGCTATTCCGTAACTGGGTAGTTATAAAGGTAGTTTTCGGGTTTGCTATGAAACATGGAGTGGGATGTGAGTGATCAAGATGGAATTTGTCCCTCCTTTGGAGAGATATCTCTGGGTCCCTCGAGGTAATGGATTATGGAAATGCATGGCCATGCTAAGTTGATTGAGGAGTCAATCAACAGACAGATAATTCAATACGGTTCGAGTGAATGGTTAAGCTATTGAAGAGATGGCACACATCTTGCCTATAGCTTAATTGGTATCGTGAGGCAAAGGGATTTGTGTACACATTACAGGTTCAGAGCCGATATTATACTCTTGTATACTATGGTATCAATATGTGCTGCTAGGCGCCGCTGTTGACAAGTCGACTGAGTTGGACTCGAGCCGACGATCGGCTAAGTTAGACTATAGCCGAAACCGAGTATACCTGAACCTACAGGGTCGCACGCTTAAGGGGATAAGAACAGGCATTCGAGTTGGACTCGAATACGACTCGATCGGACAGGGATCAGATCGGATAGAGTCCTATGGGCTTACGACGTATGGGCGGCCAACTCTATGAGATTCGGATGAGATCCGATTCAAAAATAGAGTTCTGATCGGCCACTCGTCCCAGTCGGCCAACTCTATATAAAGGGGGTGAGGGGTGGAGAGCTGACGTACGTCAATTGAAGTCAATTGAACCGAATCAATCTGATTTGGCGCAACAAGTCACCGAGATCAATCTCCACGGAAACCCTCCCACTTTCGAGCCAAACCCTAGCCTTGCATCGCGTGCTAGCACACGGGTGTTCGGCGTTCTGTCCCCGGACGTGTGGATATCGGTAGAGGCGCTATTACGTTGCACGCTGTTGATCGGCTACGAATCGGCTGCAATCGGAGTGAGGCGACTGCGATGAGAATGCGGTCGGACGACTCGGATCGGCTGCGACATCGACGAATCGGCTGATTGGTGAATCGACTGTCCCCGGGAATCGGCTGTCGGCTTGCGGGAATCGGCTGCACTGTTCCGGATCGGATAGTCCTGATTGGCTATTTCCGCTGCATACTCCAATCGGTAACGATCTATCGGCCCTTACTTGCAAGTGTTCCTGGTTTGCGCGGTAGAAATGTTTTTGTTACCAGCTAGCGTAGCCTCCGCGTAACCCTTCACATACCTCCAGCTTCCGCCTAGGGAGCTTGGGCTCTTTCCCCTTTTCCTCTGGCGCATCACGAGGGAGCCGAGCCCTTGGCCTCTCCTGCTTGGCCACCTCCTCCCCCGGGATCGACGGCAGTGACACAAAAACTTCCAGCCCCTATTAGGTGTCAGCACCTGGCAGATGGGTGCCGAATACACAAACAAAGAAAAATTTAGGCAAAAAGAGTGGTCAGGATTACCTCCGGCCGTGGTGGAGGAGGCTGAAGGCTCTTAGGCCTCCTTTGCTGAAGTCGGCCGCTCTGGAGAAGAAAGTCCTCAGCCTTTGGCCCATGCGCTTAAGGGCCGCCTTCTCCTCTCAAGCAGGGTCCTGGCTACCCAAGTACTCGTAGGCTGCCTTCACCCTATCCTTGCAGGGCTGCAACCCTCGGAGGGTGAAGTTGCGGGCTACCCGAGCTCCGGTCAGGCCCTGTTCCCGGAGGGCCTTGATTCGGGCCACCAGCTCCTCCACCTGATCGCACTCGACGTCGGGGCAAGGTGCTAACTAGGCAGCTGCCGGGATCGGCTCCTAGTATATCTCTGGGGAGAGCGTCGGTTCGTGGTTCCCGATTTAAAACCACTCAGCGTGACACCCCTTGTTGGAGGAGGTGGGGCTAACGGGGATGTAGCGTTGGGCCATATTCTCCCGTAACTGAATCCCGGGCCCGTGGACTACGCCGCCAACTATTCTCCGGAGGCAAAAGTAATGACGGAAAAGATTGAAGTGCGGGTCTATCCCAAAATAGGCCTCGCACAAGTGGATCAAGAGAAAAAATTGGAGAATGGAGTTGGGATTAAGGTTACAGAGAGAGATGTCATAATAATGGAGCAGGCCCCGGACAAAGGGGTGGGCCGGTACTCCAAATCTGCGAAGGAAGGAGGAGAAGACAACCAGCTCACCAGAGTCGGGGGTAGGGAATCGCTCCCCCCCGAGCTGAGCGCCACTCTGCGATCTCCCATGGCGGGAGGACGCCGGCTTGCACCAGCTCCTCCAACATCTCTTTCTCGATGCACAAGGGGATGAAGGCCGAGCTCCGCTTGGAGCCTTCACCGCCGCTGGTCAGGCCCTTCCCACCTTTCTTCGAGGTCTTCTTTACATGTGCCATTGGCTTGAGGGAAAACTATCGCTGACCCTTGCGGTAGCACACCACGTAACGGCAGTGGAGATGGCGACCTTGTGCACTAGAGCGGCGAGGAGCCAGGAGGCGGAAGCAATGGCGCAAGTGCAAAGAGTTTGTGAATTTTGAGCGAAAAGAGGGCGTGAAGGAGAAAGAAGGAAAAAGGTGGGGCTTAAGAGGGGGCCATGATGGGCCTGACAGCACTATTTTCGGAAAGCACGAAACACCATTAACGGCGTGTGCGCCCCATCCGACGCGCCCTGGCCCATTCGGCTCCCAGGCTGCCACGTCATCCCAGCGGTTGATTTGAGTCGTTGCTTACCCTAAGTGGTTAACGATGCATGAACGGTGCGTGTTACTCGCCCCGTTGAAACGCCACCGGGCTTGCCACTCCGCCCGAGCAACAAATCTCAGTCGTTGGATCCGCGAGCCGTTGAGAATAAGTAGGAAACCTAACGTATGAGCAGCCGTTTTGTGACCCCGGTCTTGACAACCATAATGGGACGTGACTGGGGTACAGTTCAGATCGTCAACGGCCCACGTGCATAGCACGCGCCTCGAGTCCCAGCAATTGCCCGACGACCAACCCCTCAGGATCTTCCTTCGGTCACGCCAACCGCCATCAGCCTCCGGGCTATGGCATATCAATCATTAGCCTCCGGGCAATGACCATGGGCCAATCGCCATCAGCCTTAGGGCTATGGCATCTCGGCTAACAGCCTTTGGGCTATGGCATATTGGTCATCAGCCTTCAGGCTATGACCTCGAGCCGATCGTCATCAGCCTCCGGCTATGGTATCTCGGCCAAACAGCCTCTGGGCTATGGCATATCGGTCATCAGCCTCTGGGCTATGACCTCGGGCCGATCGTCATCAGCCTCTGGGCTATGGCATCTTGGCCAACAGCCTCTGGGCTATGGTATCTCGGGCATCAGCCTTCGGGCTATGGCCTTCGGCCGACCGTTGTCAGCCTCCGGGCTATGGTATTGCTGATCGCCACAGCCTCCGAGCTATGGCAACTGGGCCATCAGCCTCCGGGCTGATGGCCTCAAAGTCGATCCCCCACCTTCGGGCTGAGGTACCTCGGCCATTGGCCTTCGGGCGATGGCCACTCTGACCGCCATTAGCCACTGGGCAATGACTCTCCTTATCCCACCAAATGCCACCAATTTGAAGATGATGTACTAAAGATATTGCAAGGGTGATGTTTTCGGACATGACACTAGGTCTGGATGTACCATCCAACCCGAGGCTCAGGGGCTGCTCCTGGCAGGTGCACCTAGGCGGTGCACCTGTCAAAGCACGCTTAGGATGTCACAAAGACTTTGCCCATGATCCCGACTGCCAGGGATTGGACCCTAGGCCCGCATGTCCCATCCGGCCCCGTGCCTGTGGGCTACACCGCCAGTGCACCTAGGCCGTGCACTTGCCGAAGCCTGTTCAAAAGACCTCAAGAGCTGGTTGTGGGACCTGACTAGGAATAACTCAAACCCTAAGGGTGAATATTCTATTCACTCCTAGGCTCGGGGGCTGCTGTGAGGGGTATTACCTCGGGGTAGCCACAGAGCGGAGTTAAGACCAGCTGAAGTCGGACTGGTAGTCCTCGGGAGGGGGTCAGAAGCCTGACCTCTTCCTGGGGTCGGCCGCCTCGACCTCCCTTCTATCCCGACTCTAGTGTTCTATCCCGACTACGACTCATCAACCCCAGGTCTCCTCGTGAGGAAAGCTTGCTTTGCAAGGATCGCAGAGGAGACAAGGAGGAGACAACCCGGTAGAAGATGATATTACCTGATAGGGTTGCGCAGAAAGTACCTGCGAAGGACGGATCGCGATGCAAGATGTAGCACGAGATACCCACAGCACGCAGGACCAGGGGGATCTCTATGTACTTTTCAGATGTTGTTTGTACTTGCCTTTTAGTATTTAGTCTTAGCTTTTTTGGTCCCCAAGTCTTCTTTTAACTGCCTCCCCTAGAGTTATAAAAGGGAGGGCAGGTCCGCGGGCAAGGGGGATCGATTCTTGAAAGCTAGATCTAATCTATAGAGCCCCAAGAACTCACGCCATTATACTCTGATTCATACACCACCCTAACAAAGAACACAGGACGTAGGCTTATTATTCTCTAGGAGGGCCGAATCTATCTAAAAATTCTTGGCTTATATTGTCACTGAGTCGACCATCGTGTCCTTTCGATAGACGTCCTGACCACTCATTCACCTTATCGGGTAGCCTTCTTGGAGAACTGATCGACCACCCATCGACATTTAGTTTTTCTCAATACATGTTTAAGCATATGCAAACTATTTGTATTTAAGAAGTTCCTTATTTAATTATTTGTTTATTCATGTTTATATATGATGAAATGATAAATTTGAAATTATTAAAGGTATAATATAAATACGTTAACGAGCTGGATTGGTAGCCTTTTTGGAGGCCTTCGTACTTGTGTTCCTTCTCCTCCTTGTCCTAATTGGCTGATCTCTTGATTTTCATTTGGGCAAAGTAAAGCGGAGTATACTACAATGAAAGAATAGCATCGGGACCCCTGGCTGTTATGGTTTGCAATGATTCCCTGCACAATGATAAAAGAAAGTGAAAGACGACACAGTGATAGAGGCGGAAGCGGTTGAGGCTATATGTTACGATAGAAATTTGGTGGGTGTAGTGGCGACCAGACACACCTACGCGGCTACGCTACGCTCCTATGCATCTCGATCACAGATGATGCGTATTGAGTCTGTGTACTTAAATCACCTACTACACACTTCTAATGCTAACTCTAAATGTAGCGTACTACAGTAAAATATAACTGTTAATGAGTACAGATCTAATGATACCGTCCTATACGGTAGACATATATCATGTAACACAATGGATCAAAACTTGATAATTTAAAGCTAAACTGACAGGCGTTCACGAAGGGCAGGTAGTTCGTGTGTCCACCATGGGTTGTTGTGCTACAGTGCTAGTGCCTTGGAGCGGAGATTGATGCTCTAGATAATTAAGGTCATGAAGCTAGCTGTTAATTTGGCTCCCCTTAACCACGCTCCTGAATTAATTAAGCAACCAACATGTTGCTCCTTGATGAGTGCATCAGCATCTCTCATTTAGATCCAAAGCGCCCTACTAGCAATCTCGATCGAGCTAATGAAAGCGCCTGCACGTGAGCCAAGCCTCCCACTCCCTGATCCACCAACACCAGTAGTCCAGTACAACACCAGTTGGGCCTCACTCTCACACTCTCGTTCACGTACTTAACCCCATCAATTAATGATCCATCCATCTGTCGTACCTGTGCTTTGTTTTTTCAGATAATGTATGTATTACCTGTGTTTTGTTAACTAATCCCTTCACATCCGATCTGAATCCTTTGGATCGTAGCTCTGTCTACCTGCCCACGCACGCAACAAAGCCACCCTGTAGGCTACCCTATTGGCAGTAGAGATAAAAAGATCCGGTTCAAAATACGTGTTCAAAAATGCTGAATAATTAGCCTCCTTTCGTTCGTAGGATTTTCAAAATGATAAAAATTGTTAAATATGTAATTTAAATTTGGATTAGTTTTCTAATAGGAGTTTGGTTTCTAGGATTAGTTTCCTAGTAAGATTCTATGATGTAGGTGTTTTCTTTTATCTCCTATATATACTATCCTATTAGGTGTTTTCTTTTATCTTCTATATATACTTTTGTAAATCGTACGGGATGATACCTAACTCATTGTTATTCCCTTATATTTATAATTAATTTTTCAATAGTGATATTTGCCGGTCCGCGCCCGTGCACTACTACAGAAACTTCCAAAGGTGTCGATTGGGAAACCCACTGAGATGTCGGTTTTCCCAACTGACACCTATTGATCGGCACCTATTAAAAAAATTAATAGGTGCCGGTCTAAGAACCGGCACCTTTAAGATTCAAGAAATCAAAAAAATCCCGGTTCGTCGGCTTGTATCGGTTTGAGCCGAGCTTCACAGATCCAATCCACATCCACATCCACAGATCCAATCCACAAGAACACAAATTTTCACATATTCATTTACAAGAACACAAATTCATCCACATATCAATCAATCCACATCCACAAAATCATAAAAAAGTAATCCAAGATCTAAGAGAGAGAGGGGTAAGAGAGAGAGAGGGAGACCGACGCCACAGATCTGAGGGAGAGAGGGGCGTCCGCCGTCCCGCCTTCCACCGCCGCAGATCTGAGGGAGAGAGGGTAGAGAGAGAGGGAGACCGACGTCGACGCCGCCTCCCGTGGCCATGCCGCCTCCCATAATCGCCCCACCCGCTGCCTGAGAGAGATGGAGAGGAAGAGATAAGGAGAGAGGAAAGAAGAGATGAAGAGGAAGACATAAGACTTTTTGGTGAAAGAGGAGAGAAGATAATAGGGTGATGGGAATATAAGGCACTGCCTCGACTCAGATTTCTTGGTGTCGGTTTTTTAAAAAATTGGTACCTATAATATATTATAGATGTTTGTTTTTTTAACCAATACCTATACTATATTATACGTGCCCATTTTTTTAAAAAACCGACACCTATACTATAGGTGTCGGTTTATCTTTAGAACCGGCACCGGCACCTATAGTCGTTTAAAGGTGTCGGTTTTTGAATTTTTAGCTTGTGAAGGTGAAAAAAACACTATAGGTGTCGGTTTTAGATGTTTCGACACCTATAGTTCTGATCTCTATGTGCATTTTTAGTAGTGGTGGTTTTTTCCGCAAGGGTTTTCACGTAAAAATTCATATCTCCGTTATGCATATGCATATATTTTCATAATAAGTGGTATCAGAGCTTTGGATATTTAATTGGCGGCGACGACAGCAGCGGCGACCTCCCATCGCTCATCGATTTAGGCCTCGTTTGATAGGGATTCTCCTCCCTGATTCTCAATAGAATAATAAAATTCTTGTCAAACGGAATATTTTGTAACTGATTCTGAGAAAAATCACTTTAAGTGATTCAGCAGTTTTACATAGGGAGTGAGAATCATCTAAAAAGCAGTTTCTTCTCAGAATCATCTAAAACCAGTTTTTCTCAAAAATCACCTGAAAATCACCTAAAATATTATATTCTCTTCAAAATTTGATTTAAAAAATCAAAATCTACAATCAGAAAATTAGGAACCCTGAAAGTCCTTAATCTTGTTCGGCGAGATTCAGCTTGGCATCAAAAGCCGACGCGGAGTCGACTGGGCATGCTCCAATCCTATCGATCTGCCATCGCGAGTCAAACCATCTACCGTCGTGTAGAGAAGAAAGCAAGAAGCAGCAACGCATGCACTTTGAGAGAAAAAAAAGGCGACGCACTAGCATCAATTACCGTTCCTGTCTCCTGTCCAAATCCGGTCTCCTGTTCATTTTTTTTCTCAAATTGCTAGATGCATGCAAGTAAGCGTACCAGGGAAAAGAAGAAGTGAACTTTTATTCACATTGAATTGCTACGTGAAGGGTTATGCGAAAGCTACGATAGCTAATAACAAAAATCTACCATGTAAATTAAAAACCTTACAAGTAAGGATTGATAGATCGTTACCGATTGGAGTAGAGTGCAGCGGATATAGCCATTCAAGAGCTATCCGATCCGGAACAGTGCCAGCCGATCACAGCCGATTCCTGAGTACAGCCGATTCACCATAGCCGATGCGCCGATTCCACAGCCAATCCGCCGCAGCCGCCTCACTCCGATGCGCCGCAGCCGATTCGTAGCCGCCAAACAGCACCACAATATAGCAGTACCTCTACCAATATCCACACGTCCAGGGATAGAACGCCTAACACCCGTGTGCTAGCACAAGGCTAGGATTTGGCTCGGGAGTGGGAGGGTTCCTGTGGAGATTGATCTTACCGCCAGCTGAAGCCACGCGTGTTGTATTCGTTGTGCAAAACCTATATTAGCTCTCCACCCCTCGCCCCCTTATATATAGAGTTGGCCGACTAGGTCTAGAGGCCTATCGGGACTCTATTTTGAATCGGATCATATCCAAATCTCATAGAGTTGGTCGGCCAGACTTCGTAAGCCCATAGGACTCTATATTAAGTTGAATCTTATCCAAATTGAGTCATATTAGAGTCCAACTCGAATGTCTGTTCTACCCCCTTAAGCGTGCCACCCTGTAAGTTCACGTATACTCGGTTTCGACCCGAGTCTAACTCGGCCGACTTGCCAACAGCGGGGTCTAGCAGCACATATTGACACCATAGTATACAAGAATATAATATCGGCTCTGAACCTGTAATGTGTACACAAATCCTTTTGCCTCACGATACCAATTAAGTTATAGGCAAGATGTGTGACATCTCTTCAATAGCTTAACCATTCACTCGAACCGTATTGGATTATCTGTCTGTTGATTGACTCCTCAATCAACTCGGCATGGCCATGCACTTCTATAATCCATTACCTCGAAGGGCCTAGAGATATCTCTTCAAAGGAGGGACAAATTCCATCTTGATCATTCACATTCCACTCCATATTTCATAGCAAATCCAAAGACTACTTTTATAACTTTCTAGTTACGGAATAGCGTTTGGTAATCCCAAAGTAGGCTACTATACATGTCAGAATCCATGATGATCTGAGGTCTAAGGACTTTGCACCAACATTACTTGAGACCAACTAATGACACATTAATTCTTATAGTGTCTCATGGTAGGTCTATCTAACAACATGTTCTCTAACATGTGTTCATATTTATTAATTTGGTATCTTTATACCATGATCTATGAGACATGATCATCAATCAATAAATATGTTGATCTTAGAATCATATTTGTTCCAACAATATGACATGTGATCAGGAATCATTTAGAAATAGATTCATACATAACGAGTCTCATAAATAAGTCACGTACTTATTGATCAATACAAGTTATCTATTTTCGAGATCCAGTGAAGGTCACGATCGCCAGAAAGAATATCCTTAAGTACTTGAGAAGAACTAAGGATATGTTCCTAGTCTATGGAGGTGAAGAAGAGCTCGTTGTAAGTGGTTACACCGATGCTAGCTTCCAAACAGACAAGGATGATTATAGATCACAATCTGGGTTCGTGTTTTGCCTGAACGGAGGCGCAGTCAGCTGGAAGAGTTCCAAGCAGGATACTGTTGCTGATTCTACAACGGAGGCCGAGTACATTGCTGCTTCGGAAGCCGCAAAGGAGGCCGTTTGGATCAACAAATTCGTTTCGAGCTTGGTGTGATGACTAGTACGACTCGTCCAATGTCTCTCTATTGTGATAATAGTGGAGCCATTGCGCAAGCCAAGGAGCCGAGGTCACATCAGAAGTCCAAACACATACTTCGACGATATCATCTCATCCGCGAGATAGTGGACAGAGGTGATGTCAAGATATGCAAAGTGCACACGGATCTCAACATAGTCGATCCGCTGACAAAACCTCTCCCTCAGCCGAAGCATGAGGCGCACACAAGAGCAATGGGTATTAGATACTTACATGATTGACTCTAGTGCAAGTGGGAGATTGTTAGTGATATGCCTTAGAGGCAACATGGAGATGTTGGATATCACGTCAATGTTTATGTATTTATGAATAAAGTGTTATTCAGTTCCATGAAATAGACATCTTGTATTGATCAATAAGTACGTGACTTATTTATGAGACTCTTTATGTATGAATCTATTTCTAAATGATCCCTGATCATATGTCATATTGTTGGAACAAATATGATTCTAAGATCGGCATGTTTATTGATTGATGATCATGTCTCATAGATCATGGGTATGGAGATACCAAATCAATAAACATGGACATATGTGTTAGAGAACACATTGTTGGATAGACCCACCATGAGACACTACAGGAATTAATGTGTCATTAGTTGGTCTCAGGTAGTGTTGGTACAAAAGTCCTTAGACCTGAGATCACGATGGATTCCAACATGTGTAGTAGCCTACTTTGGGACTACCAAACGCTATTCCGTAACTGGGTAGTTATAAAGGTAGTTTTCCGGTTTGCTATGAAACATGGAGTGGGATGTGAGTGATCAAGATGGAATTTGCCCCTCCTTTGGAGAGATATCTCTGGGTCCCTCGAGGTAATGGATTATGAAAATGCATGGCCATGCTAAGTTGATTGAGGAGTCAATCAACAGACAGATAATCCAATACGGTTCGAGTGAATGGTTAAGCTATTGAAGGGATGACACACATCTTGCCTATAGCTTAACTGGTATCGTGAGGCAAAGGGATTTGTGTACACATTACAGGTTCGAGCCGATATTATTCTTGTATACTATGGTGTCAATATGTGCTGCTAGGCGCCGCTCAGCTGACGGTCGGCTGAGTTGGACTCGAGCCGACGATCGGCTAAGTTAGACTATAGCCGAAACCGAGTATACCCGAACCTACTGTGGTCGCACGCTTAAGGGGATAGAATAGATATTCGAGTTGGACTCGGATACGGCTCGATCGGATAGGGATCCGATCGGATAGGGATCCGATCGGATAGAGTCCTATGGGCTTACGACGTGTGGGCGGCCAACTCTATGAGATACGGATGAGATCCGATTCAAAATAGAGTCCAGATCGGCCACTAGTCCCAGTCGGCCAACTCTATATAAAGGAGGGAGGGGTGGAGAGCTGTGGCACGTCAATTGTACGGCATTGAACCGAATCCGCAACAGAAGTCGCCGAGATCAATCTCCACGGAAACCCTCCCCACTTTCGAGCCAAACCCTAGCCTTGCATCGCGTGCTAGCACACGGGTGTTTGGCGTTCTGTCCCCGGACGTGTGGATACCGGTAAAGGCGCTGCTACGTTGCGTGCTGTTGATCGGCTTCGGATCGGCTGCGGTTGAGCGCATCGGAGCGAGGTGCGAGAACACAGTCGGACGACTCGGATCGGCTACGGCATCTGCGAATCGGCTGATTGGCGAATCGGCTGTCCCCGGGTATCGGCTGTCGGCTTGCGGGAATCGGCTACACAGTTCCAGATCGGATTGCCCTGATTGGCTATTCCGCTGCACTACACTCCAATCGGTAACGATCTATCGGCCCTTACTTGCAAGTGTTCCTGGTTTGCGCGGTAAAAATTTTTGTTTTCGGCTAATGTAGCCTCTGCGTAAACCTTCACTTTATTCATAAATACATAAACATTGACCATGATATCCAATATCTCCATGTTGTCTTTAGGGCATATCACTAACACTACATCCACCCAAGCTTGTACGAGAAGATTTCCATATCTACGCTATGTGCACACAGGAAGTGTACATAAAGGTTCGCATTTCTGCTAGGTTTATCACCAATTTCTTACTAGCAGATTCAGGATTAATTCCCATGACGAGTTTGAAGTTTGATCTACCGCTCATGGACCGAGACACAAGATTCTCTCTATGCCAAGTGAAGATACAAGCCGTTCTTGCACAATAAGACCTCGATGATGCTGTATCGGGATTTGACAAGAGAACTATGGATTGGTCCGACGATGAGAAAAAAAAGGGATCATAAGGCTATGGCATATATTCATCTTCATCTATCTAATAATATTTTGCAGGAGTTGCTTAAATAGAAGACAACCGCTGAGCTATGGTTAAAGCTGGAACAGATATACATGACAAAGGATCTGACCAGTAAAATGCACCTAAAGCAAAAATTATGTTTGCACAAGTTACAAGATGATGAGTCTGTGATGGATCATCTCTCCACTTTCAAAAAAATTGTTACTGACCTTGAGTCTATGGAGGTAAAGTACGATGAAGAGGATTTAGGCCTTATTCTATTGTGTTCGTTGCCTAGCTTATATGTAAATTTCAGAGATACTATTCTCTATAATCGTGATACTCTAACTTTGAAAGAAGTTTATGATGCTTTGCATGTCAAAGAAAAAGATGGTACCCTCTGAAGGTTCAAATTCACAAGCAGAAGGCTTGGTTGTTTAGGGCAAGCAATGAGAGAAAAACACAAAGAACCAATCAAGAGATAGAAGTTCAAGTAGCTACCATGGAGATCAAAGTCCAAAGGCAGGTATAAGTCATGCAAATACTGCAAGATAGATGAACATGATATCTCTGAGTGTTAGAAGTTACAAAACAAAGACAGGAGAACTACAAATTATAGACCAAAAGGTAATAAAGAAGAAAAAGGTAAAGCCATAATTGCTACTGATGATAAGCCTGGTGCAGAGTTGCTTGTTGCTTATGCTGGTTGTGCACAAACTAGTGACCAGTGATTCTTGATACTACTTGCACCTATCACATGTGTCTGAATAGGGATTGGTTTTTCACCTATGAAGCTGTGCAAGGTGGTACTGTCTTGATGGGTGATAATACAACATGCAAGGTTGCAGGTATTGGAATTGGAACAATTCAGATCAAGATGTTTGATGTTGTATCACAACATTGTCGATGTGCGGCATATTCCAAATTTGAAGAGAAACCTCATCTCTTTATGTACTCTTGATCGCAAAGGGTACAAATATTCCGATGGAGACGGAATTTTGAAGGTAACCAAAGACTCTCTTGTTGTGATAAAAGCTGATATTAAAACTGCCAACCTATACCATCTGCGAGATACAACTATAGTGGGTAATGTTGCTGTAGTTTCAGATTCATTATCTAATTCCGATGCTACTAATCTTTAGCATATGTGTTTTTGGCATATAAGCGAAATTGGTTTGGCACAATTGAGCAAGCGAGGATTGCTAGACGGACAAGACATCGAAAAGTTGAAATTTTGTGAACATTGCATCTTTGGTGAGCATTGCATCACCGTTGGGCTGGATTCGGCTTAGGAACAAGAAAGGAATTTTAAATTATTTGTTCTTTTAAATAATTAGTGAAATAATATTTTATTTATTAAAAATACTTTCCTTGCTCAAATAAATCCTAGAAAATTCCGAAAAATGTATTAACAAGAGAAGTATTTAATAAAATTTTGTCCTGCCCACTTTTATATTGGGATTTATTAATAAAAAATTAATTTTTCTCTTCTAGGCTTTTAATTTATTTTTTAAAAATGCATTAAATAATGTATTATTAATTCAAGTGATTTTCAGAGCGTGACAAACTTTAGTGATTTGTCCAAACTAGTGGTTCAGGTTTGGCCAAACCACCTTTACCGCTTTTCTCCTCCATTTTTGCCTAAGTCACTGTCCTGTAGGCTCTCATGACGGTGCATGGTGAATTGTCCTCAAGTATATCGGTTTGCTTTGTCTTGTGGGCCGTCCAATCCGTGTACTCACGTCTGATTGACCGGATGTGTGTTTCTTAATATAGTGAGTGTGTTTTCATACATAATTACCTGCATACAAATATTCACCAACAATTGTAGAAATGATTAGTAATAAACACTATTGGTAAGTTTGTTATTTTATTTCATTCGCTTTTATGCAGGATTTGATGGTCCAATTTGATATTTAAGGACTCTCAACAGCTTAAAAAAAATAGATAGTTAAATTTGCATTTCAATCCAACGACTTCTCTACCATTTTCCAATATGATAATGGGTCTCCTATATTAGCCTTTCTTTACTTCTTCTTCTTCCTCCCTCTAGATTTTTTCCCACCTACCCACAAATGCTAGTCTCCAAAACCAGCCGTCGTCGCTGCACCCTCCCTCCCTTGCCATCGAGCTGCCTCGCCGTCACTGTGACCATCCACGGCTACGTACGTTTCTCCACATCGTCTCTCTCGGATCCAGCGGTGATGATGACATGGGTGGGAGGCGATGACGATTGGGAGGCTAGTCGAGGGGTTTTTTTAGCCAACAGTCGAGCAGCAAGTTTGTTGAGGATGTTTTTTCTCTCTTGTCAAATTTTAGCTCGGAGAGCCAAACAACCCTTTCGTTGTAGATGGTCTTATACGTCTCGATGTAAATACCTTTTCATTCGCAAACACGTTGTTCCAGTGGGTGCTCCGCAGCAATTTCCAACAACATTTTACTGTTCGGCGCCACTTGCTTTTTTTTTTCCCTTTCTTTCTCTCGATCCACCGGTGCAAAGCTCGATGGGAACGATGATACCAATCTGACGGCCCAGAATAGACAAAGAGCAGTCCGCATGGCGTACAGAAAAAACAGAGCTGCAGGGAAGGGCATAAGAATGGTGTCAGGTCTAGTCCTCCGATTCCCAAAGACGAGAAGACTGTCTGCCTCCTCCTCCTCCTCCATGGTGCCGCACTGCACCACACCACCTGCCTAGCGCAAAACTCCAACAGAAGCCGCTAGCTTGTGAGGGCAAGTCCAAGGAAGGGGAAGAGGCAGGAGGATGGGATCCCCCAAGGCGGCCAAGAGCGCGATGAAGCAGGGCATCTGGCGCCGGAGGATCGGCACGCCCTTCGCCGCCGTCCTCGTCGCCGCCGTCCTCGCCGTCGTCGTCTTCTCCGGCCAGTTCGTCAAGGGCCCCAATGGTCAGTCCGCCCGGATTCCTATTTCGTCTTGGTGCTCCAACTCTCTAGATATGCTCTTTCCCCCGTGCAATATGCGTGCGTACTTAAATTTTGAGTCCTCCCTCTCATAGCTTCCTCGCAATTTGCTCCGGTACAAGTTGACAACACCCTGCGGCCCACGCGCGATAAGCCGGTCTCCACAGATCAAGGCAAGAAGAACAAACCCTTACAGCCTCAAGGATTTTTGAGTCCTACTACTAATTCCTAATTCCTAATTTTTGAGGTTATTTTGCCTGATTGCTCTTCAGGCTTGGACAGAACGGTTTCTTCAAAGCTAGAAGGGGAGGACACTGAGCAAATTAGACTTGGTAATGTTAGATATAGAAAATGGTGGATTTTTCTTTTAAATTCGTGGACCTCGTTGATCTTTTATGACATTCCAAGCCGGATTAGTGGAATTTGATAGTTTGGGTTTGGAGATGCAGAGGATGGACAATCTCCCAACAAAGAGGCAGCAATCGAAGAACAGAAACCATCCCAGGCGGCTGCTATTGATCAGGACGACATTACCTTAAATCCTGGTGCGGTGTGATTCTTGCTCTACTGTTTCACCTGTCCCAATTTAGTGGCGATTGTCTTGTTTTTTTGGAATTCTGACTTCTGAATCGGGACAAAATGTAGCGCTTAAACAAGCTTCTGGAGATGAAAGGAGCGCAGGAGGATCTGGTAAGTGGAGCTATTTTCATTGCGACCAAGGTGGTCAGTACTACTAATTCTTTAGCTTGCTATATCTTCTTTTTTACTTTTTCTTTGGCTCCTGAATAGACTCATTGGGCAAGGAATCTCCTCCACAAAGTCAAGAAGGAGAAGGAGGCAATGCAGAGTCAGGTACTGTACAGATACATGCTTAATGTAGCTGTCTGTTTGTATGCTTGTCATACACTACTGGGGATAAACAGATGTGCTTTCCTGGAACTAGTACAACAGCACGGACAGTGTTCCAACTTCACCTTCACAATCAAGGACTAATAGAGCAAAGAAAGTTATTCAAGAGGGAGGTTAAAGGGAAAAAGTTGTATTGGTAGTAGTAAAGTTGATCCTTGCGGTGGACTAAAGCTAACAGTGAGCCATATGCTTTTGATGCACCACATGGAAATGCATTGTTTATAGACTTTTCTAGCAAGTAGGAGCTAATTATTCATGCTGGTGGTCCATGTTAGGAAGGCTTGTGCAGCACACAGATAAAAGCTGTTTGTGTTGTTGGGGGAACAGGGCTGTAGTGCTAAACTGTGAAAATTAACAAAGAATAATTTTCACTGCCCTAGGTAATATTGCAGATCTAAATCTAAACATTAGGAGGCTACTACTTCATCATAACATTTTTTTGGTGAGGAATTCTCTGGATTAAAACATTGCATCTTGCTGTCTTCCTTTGATGAACTGTAAAATGGGTATAGGTCTGCTAGGATACAGGGGCCGGCCCTGTGAGCAAGCCTGTCTATTTTCATGGTGTTATTAAATTAGCCTTATTGAGAGCTTGTTATGCTATCCATATTTCAGTATTTTTAGACCGCTTAGGAAAATAACATTAAGCTACCCTTTTGAATTGCACAAAGTCAAGAAAAAAAGAAGGATATACACCTAAGTATTTTAATTGCGTTGTTTTCTTGAATTGCCCAGACCAATGTCAGGGGCATGGCAGGAACAGAGAAAATATTGTGGCATGACAAGGATTAGCCATACCACCCATTTCAAAACCAGTTTTGTCACAACATGAACAGCGACACTACAGTAACTTGCATCACCACTGTTTATGGTCTGGCAGTATATCAGTGAATTGCAAAAATTGAACTAAGTAAAGATGAATTCTACTCATTTTTAGCTCCTTACATTTGTCTCAAAATAAGTTTACTTTTAGAATAATCATTGCATCGGAGTTTGTGAAAGTAGAGAATAATTGTATTGAGAGTAAATAAAGTGAGGAAAAGTTGTATTGGGATTGTATAAAGTAGGGGTATTCTAGTCTGTTGGGTTTTGTATTGGTATGTGTAGGATTGATGAAAAATGAACTTATTTTGGGACGGGGGTAGTATGAAATAACCTACTCAAAAAACAGATATTCTCAAATAATAATAAGAAAATAGTATTAATTTCTTTTCATCTTAATAATAATAATAATATATGTGTCCCTTTGTTTAGAATATTCTATGTTTAATTATTCAAAAAATTAGTTTGATTGATACGAGTTGATTTCCTATTACGACGGATGGAAGAAAGAATGGATACTCCAATAGCTGCTTTGGCAGCCGCAAGGGCTATAACAATGATTGCAAAAATATCTCCTTTTAATTGGCGACTATCAAGCAGATCAGAAAATGTTTGAAAGATTTATTTTTGGAACAAATATACTGGCGAGTTTATTTCAATATTTTGAAAAAACAATTAAAGAAATAAAAAATTTCAATAGCTCTCTGGTTTGTGAAGTCATAATGTCCCATATAAAGTATATTGTCTTGCATTATAAAAATGTTACGTTCATACTATGATTTATTGACCACAAATGTAACCACATATCAGCACCATAATGAAATAATTGATTTATCCTCCCACGAGAAGCACAGAAAAATCTATCTCCATACATTAGATTGTTTGTTGTCGCACATTTGCCATACATTTGCAAACCTGTTTCAATACAGCATTGAAGCCTTCTCCATTTATTTCCCTGTTTCTAGATTTATCCACGTAGTCTTGTTTTGTAATTTGTGGAAACTTCATTTGCAGAAACTCTGTTGTCATATTTGAATATTTTATTTGCTAGCAGACACAAAATAGAAATCTCCAGTGCATTGAAAATTGGACACCACAAAAATGAGAAATTTGGGAGTTATTTTTACACGCTGATATTTCTTGACAATTCAAATCTATAACCTCCAGTTTTTACCAAACAGGTGCAGCACCGTACACCAAATGTACGATTCAATCTGACACAAAGATCTGTGACCTCTCCAACCCCCGCTTTGACATCTGTGAGCTGTGTGGCGATGCTCGCACCATTGGACAGTCCTCGACTGTTGTCTATGTCCCACAGAACGCTTCCAATGGTGAAGAGTGGAGTATCCGAGCACAGTCCCGAAAGCACCTTCCCTGGATCAAGAAGGTGACCATCAAATCTGTGAATTCCACAGAACCAGAACCAAGATGCTCCTCCAAGCATCACACTCCAGCCATTGTCTTCGCACTAGGTGGGCTAACAGCAAATGTCTGGCATGACTTCAGTGATGTCCTTGTCCCTCTGTTCCTTACTGCCCGTCAATTCAATGGAGATGTCCAGCTTATCATCACCAACAATCAGCCCTGGTTCATCAAGAAGTATTCTGCAATCTTTAGCCGCCTCACGCGGCATGAGATTATTGATTTTGATGCAGATGACCAGGTCAGGTGTTACCGGCATGTCATTGTTGGTCTCAGGAGCCACCGGGACTTTGGCATCTACCCAAGTTCTTCACCCGAGAACTATACAATGGTAGACTTCCGGTTGTTTGTCCGAGAAGCCTATGGACTGCCTGCAGCTGAAGTGGACATACCCTATAAGGCCGACAAAGATGACCCTGACAAGAAGCCCCGGATAATGCTGATTGACAGGGGCAAATCCAGGAGATTTGTCAACGCGGCACATGTTGTACAAGGACTGGATTGGTTTGGTTTTGAGGTGGTCAAGGCCGATCCAAAAATCGATTCTAACCTTGATGAATTTGTTCGCCTTGTTGACTCCTGCGATGCAATCATGGGTGTGCATGGTGCGGGCTTGACTAACATGGTGTTCCTGCGGTCCGGGGAGTGGTGGTGCACATTGTGCCATACGGGATAGAATTCATGGCTGATGGGTTCTATGGTGCACCTGCACGGGACATGGGTCTGAGACATGTCCAGTACAGCATCAGTCCAGAGGAGAGTACACTGCTGGAGAAATACGGTTGGAACCATACTGTTATCAATGATCCTGAAACCATCAGGAAGGGCGGATGGGAGAAGGTTGCGGAGTTCTACATGTCCAAACAGGACATTGTGCTCAATATGACAAGGTTTGGACCTAGCCTGTTGAATGCAATAGAGTTCATTATGTAAGTTTGTGAAATGAAGTTTTTGTGTTTGTTTTAGCTACAGCATTCTACAGTCACGAAAAAACTACACTCTTTTGTTGGCCATAGGTGGAATAGGTCTTGTTCGTTGTTTTAGTGCTGCTTCTGTATAGGATTGTTGGTGTTAGATTTGATTAACAATGATGTATTGTTACAGGAAAGATGACAATAAACCTGAGTGCTGAGTTTTCTTAGGACCAAACCCCCAGTCCATATATTGGTTGCTTGAAAATGAGGGTTGTTTTGGTTTGTTGTGAAAACATGCGTACCAAATATTTGGGAGAACGTTTAGGATCAGGCGCTAGATGTGGAAAAAAAAACGGACGCCGCTAATGTGACTGCACGTCTACACTACTTCATTCCTCTTTTCTCTCTCTTACTCTCATAGGCTGTTCATATATGTATATATTTATTTTTTTCAAACATTTTTCTCTGAAATTACTTACCCAATCTACAATCTGATCACCATGTATTTATTATAATTAAATATTTATAATAAAATTTTGCAAGATTAGATTTTAATAAAAATAATATATATGTTTCAGCCTTTGATATTCGATGTTTCATACATTTGAAGAAAATGTTTCAACTAGATATTTGAGTTTGTTGCATATTTTAGGTTTGTGTTGCAAAAATCTTCTTTCAATGGTGCATATGGTGCTTTTGGATGTTTCAGTTGGCATCTCTAATGTGTCACTAGTTCATTTGTAGATGTTGCAAGCAATGTTTTTTATTGTTTCAGCAAGTATGTTATGGTGTTTTAGTAGTTACAACTCCATGTTTCACCTCTAATGCGTCACTAGTTCATTTGTAAATGTTGCAAGCAATGTTGTTTTTTATTGTTTCAGCAAGTATGTTATGGTGTTTCAATAGTTACAACTCCATGTTTCACGTATAATGTTTCAATTAAAAATATAATTGAAATATAGCCTTGTAAGATTTTATTATAAATGTTTAGTTGCAATGAATAGAACGATTTAATCGGATCGTAAATTAGATAAATAGTTTAAAAGAGACATTCTTTTCTTTTAAAGAAATAAAGAGGAGATAGATAATAGTATGCAAAGCATGGGATGCATGCATGGGTAGCTAGCAGTGAGAAAAACAAAGATAGAGGTAACATGTAGCATCGATTTTTCTGGCATGAAGCATAGCGGGCGCGCTCGATTTTTTGGTGTTTGATCAGGCGTCCAACACATAGTTGTGTCGTTTGGTATCTTAAATAAATAGAGTACTAACTAGATGTTTGGATTGATGCTATTACTGCCAAAACAAATACAGTTAGAGAGGGTTAGGGGTTCACACCATGATTTGTAGTTTTAGTACTTAACCCCCACCACCTCATTTTCGCCATATGAGAAACCCCTCGGTCCAAGATAGTGCATCATCTCTAACCCATAATCCATTAAAACAAGAAAGAGAAAGAAGCAGGCTCAAGAGGCGATCAAGAGAAGGCCCAGAAGCAGGCCCAAGAGGCGATCAAGAGAAGGCCCAGAAGCAGGCCCAAGAGGCGTGCGAGAAGGCCGAGTAGTAGATTGCTAGTGCACATCATGGTCATTTCCCTCCCCCTGGAGCGTTGCCTTGCATACAGCCACACGCACGTCACCTCGTCTCATCCTTTCTCTCTTTCTTTCTTTTTACTACAAAAGATGCTCGTGCATTGCATGAGAAGAAAACTATTATTAGATAAACATAAGATGATTATAGTTTACTTTTTGATACGATAACTTTAAGAAAAACATATTCTTCGTTTGTTGATAACTTATTTAAAATACTTTTTATTTCTTTCCACAAGCTCCAACATTAGCTAATATTTCGTAACAAAAAGTTTTCTCACGTAATACCGAAACAAGGTCTTATAACATCACTCACTATTTGTTTTCAGTCGCTTATGTTCTGATGCCTTAATCTATTCACCGTGACCTCACAACATCGAACGAGATCGATCGAGAAGGGAGAAAATACATTGAGGAGAGGGAGAGAGTGTGTTCGTCGATAGATGGCTAAGTGAGACAATAGTGTGGAAGAAGAGGACGGTGGGTGGTTGGTTGTCGTAGAGGGAGTTGGTAACATATGAGGATAGAGCGAGAAGGAAGGAGAATATTACAATGATAAGTATGGATGGATCGTGGATAAGGGATGGAGAGAGCATGAAGAGAGGAAAATATTACAATGATAAGTATGGGTGGATCGGGGATAAGGGATGGAGAGCCAAAACATCTTATAATATGAAATGAAGGGAGTATCTACGATTTAAATGTTAGTTCTATGTAATATGAAATGAAGAAAGTACGATTTCAATGTTAGTTTTATTTTAATTATACTTAGTGAATAGGTAGATAAATTTGCCCATTATTAGTTGTACTAGTCGCCAACCCGTGCATTACATGAGCTATTATTATTTATATTATAAAGATTTAAAATTTTAATATGTGTCAAATACATTGGTTACTAAATTGAGGAATTACTAAATTTGAGCGTTCTGATTACAAATATATTAGACAAATAAAACTGTGTTTATAGTTCCAAAATCAAAGTTAGTATTTACCAAATTGTATATAGAATCTATTATAATATTTCTCTTGTTATATTCTATTTTCTTTAGTTACCACTAGTACTGATGTGAACCTATTAGGATTTTGTCCCGATCTTTCGATGGGAGGTGGAGGTTAACTCGATTGGAGAAACGGAGGCGACGTTCACGGCCCAACTACAACCGTCTAAGGACGATGCGCCTTAGCAACCGATACACCGTCTCCGGTGGTCGACGCGAACTTACGGGGCGCGACAACCTGGTTACCAGGGCACTCGTCCTGCAAGCAATCGAAGAACAAGTAAGAACAAGTAAAACAAGCACTGAAATTGCTAGATATAAAGATGAATGATTCAATTTGAATTCACAATATGGCGGGGTTCCGAAGACAAATAGACGGGCGGTCTAGCCGACACGCGCGCTGTGTGCAAGTAGCAAGACACTAACTCTAATCAACAAAACCCGCCGTTCTTGGCGGTGGCTGAAGGTTTAAGAAGAGGGAGAGACGACCACAGGGGTGTTAGGGTCATGCTAAAACCCTAGGATGCGCCCCTAATGGGCCCAACTTGATACACGGCCCGTTGGGCCAAAAGAGGTGACGCAGCACCGAGGACAGAAAAACACTTGGTAGAAAAATGACAATTGCGGTCGCTCCAGGATAGATATTGACATGGGGCCGGATCCATTTGAAAGTATACTTGATAACCTTTCCATCAAGTACTTGCACGCCCAAATTGGAGTTCGCATGAAGTCATGACGGCTGTCAGAAGTTAGCACTGTTCTGCAGTCCGAATCTACCCCACGCTAATCCTCTTCTCGTTGGATCCTCTCCATCGTTCCCGAGTAAAACAAGAGTGCACGCGTCTCCGGGGTATAAAGAAGAGGAACTTAAACTCAAGAATGAACTCACCGATGGTTGAGTTGGCGTGGACGAGCGCGGTTATTGGACCATGAAGTTGTACGTGTGGAGGCGTGGATGTATCGATAGTGTTGATGTCCTCATCATCCACTCCTTCTTGCATTGGAGTCGTCCTCGACTCAAGCTCATCTTCGTCTCCCAAATATGGCTTTAAATCTGCAACGTTAAAAGTGGGATTAACCCCAAAATCGCGGGAGATCAAGCTTGTATGCATTTTTATTAATTTTTTCAAGCACTTTAAAAGGTCCATCACTCTAGGCATCAACTTAGACTTTCACAAATCGAAAACCGTTCCTTTCGCAAATGCAACCAAACTAACACCAGTTCATAATTCAATTGATGTCTACCTTTGTCACCAGCAAGCTTATAGTTAGCATTCATGTGCTCTATGTTTTCTTTAGTTGTTTTATGCAGTTTTAACATCAACTCAGCACGTTGTTTAACATCAAAATTTAATTTTTCAGAAGATGGCGAAGGCATTAAATCAATAGGAGCACGAGGCAAAAATCCATAAACAATCTCAAAAGGGCACATCTTTGTAGTGGAATGCAACGAATGATTGTATGCAAATTCAACATGAGGCAAACATTCTTCCCACATCTTAATATTTGTCTTTAAAATAACCCTTAACATAGTAGACAAAGTCCTATTCACAACTTCACTTTGCCCATCAGTTTGGGGATGACAAGTAGTAGAAAACAAAAGCTTAGTCCCCAATTTATCCCACAAAGTTCTCCAAAAATGGCTGAGAAATTTAGTGTCACGGTCTGAAACAATGATGTTTGGCACGCCATGCAAGCGAACAACCTCCCGAAAGAACAAGTCGACAATATGAGTAGCATCATCAGTTTTATGACATGGTATGAAATGTGTCATTTTAGAAAACCTATCCACAACCACAAAAATGCTATCTCACCCTCTCTTGGTCCTAGGCAAACCCAACACAAAATCCATTGAAATATCTTCTCAAGGAACACTAGGAACTGGTAGAGGCATATAAAAACCATGTGAATTTAAGCGTGACTTAGCCTTTTGACATGTCATGCAGCAAGCCACAAATCTCTCCACGCCTCTTCTCATCCTCGACCAAAAGAAATGGCTAGCAAGGATGTCCTCCGTCTTCTTGGCACCAAAATGCCCCATCAACCCACCGCCATGTGCTTCATGCAGCAACAACAAACAAACGGAGCTAGCTGGAATGCATACCTTGTTAGCTCTAAAAATAAACCCACCATTGAAGACGAATCTGTTCCATGTCCTTCCATCCTTACAGTGCAACAACACATCTTTAAAATCATCATCATGCACATATTGGGCTTTGATTGTTTTTAGGCCAATGATTTTGTAGTCAAGTTGTGTCAACAAAGTATATCTCCTAGACAAAGCATCAGCAATGACATTCTCCTTCCCCTTCTTGTGTTTGATGACATAAGGAAAAGATTCAATAAATTCAACCCATTTAGCATGCCTACGATTCAGTTTTTCTTGACTACGAATATATTTTAACGATTCATGATCAGAATATATAACAAATTCCTTGGGCCATAAATAATGTTGTCATGTTTCTAGAGGTCTCACAAGAGCATACAATTCTTTATCATAAGTAGAATAATTCAGAACAGACCCACTCAATTTTTCATTGAACTATGCAACGGGTTTTCCCTCTTGTAGCAAAACACCACCCAATCCAATCCCACTAGCATCACATTCGAGTTCAAAAGTCTTATTAAAATCTGGAAGTTGGAGGAGAGGTGCATGTGTCAACTTATCTTTAACATGTTGAAGGCGTTCACTTGTGCGGTGCCCCACGTGAAAGGCGCTCCCTTCTTTGTAAGCTCATTCAGCGATGCAGCAATGGTGCTGAAATCCCGCATGAAACGCCGATAAAATCCTGCAAGTCCTAAAAAGCTTCGAACCTGTGTGACCGTTTTAGGAGGCACCAACTATGAATTGCCTCGACCTTGGCTTGATCAACCTCAATTCCCTACGGAAACGATACGCGATCGGTGCAAAAACTGCACTTCGCAAGGATACCAAACAAACGTGCATCGTGCAAAGCATTAAAAACAGCACGTAAATGATCAAGGTGTTCCTCGAAAGATTTGCTATAAATTAGAATATCATCAAAGTATACCACCACAAATTTGCCAATGAAAGCACGCAAAACCTCACTTGTCAACCTCATGAAAGTGCTAGGTGCATTAGTTAAACCAAAAGGCATCACTAACCACTCATATAATCCAAACTTAGTTTTGAAAGTTGTTTTCCACTCATCTCCCAACTTCATACGAATCTGGTGGTATCCACTATGCAAATCAACTTTAGAGAAGACAGTAGAGCCACTCAATTCATCAAGCATATCATCTAACCTGGTAATGTTATTAATAGCTCTATAACCAACACACCTACGCTAAGATCCATCTTTCTTAGGCACCAAAATCACCGGCATAGCACATGGACTAAGAGACTCTCGTACGTACCCTTTATCAAGCAACTCTTGAACCTAACGTTGAATCTCCTTGGTTTCGTCAGGGTTGGTTCTGTATGGTGCGCGGTTGGGTAGTGAAGCCCTCGGAACCAAATTGATTTGATGCTCAATTCCACGCATCGGTGGTAGCCCTGGTGGTACATCCTGGGGAGAAACATCCTTATACTCCTGCAAAAGATTAGTGATTGCAGGAGGAAAAGAAACAGGTATATCGTCAAAAGAAAACAAAGCATCCTTGCAGACGAAAGCATAGCAAACAATTTTAGTTGTATCCAGATTGGCAACATCAGATTTAATAGCAAGCAAGCAAGAACCTTTCAATTGAATCACATTTTTATTGTCAGATTTAGATTCTTTCTTTTTATTTTACACAAGTTCTTTGGCTACAATCTGATTTTCACTTATAGCATGGATCTGATTTTTCTCTTTCTTAGCTCTAGCAACATCATCCTCAAAAACAGCTTCAGGGGTCATAGGATGCAACACAATTTTCTTGTCATGGTACAGAAAAGAATGCTGATTTGATCTACCATGATGCATAGAATCCTTATCAAATTGCCGTGGCCTACCTAACAGAATATGACAAGCTTGCATAGGTACAACATCGCACTCAACAACATCACGATATGTTTCAATTGCAAAATTAATGCGCACCAGTTTGGTTACCTTTGCTTTACCACTGTTGTTTAGCCATTGAATGTGATATGGGTGGGGATGCGGTTTGGTGCTGAGAGCAAGCTTCTCCACCATCTCGCTGCTAGCCAAGTTGTTGCAGCTTCCTCCATTGATGATCAAGCGGCAGGACGCTCCTTGATGACGCACTTTGTTTGAAACAAAGTGTGCCGCTGATTTTGCTCGGCCTTCTCCATTTGTGTGCTGAGTACACGCTGCACAATGAGGCTCTCATAGCATTCTGCATCATCAGCACCAATATGTTCTTTTGGTCCCTCATCTTTATCTACATGGTCAGCTGCAAGCAAAGCAAGTGTATCTTCATCAAAATCACTAGCAGATGAATACTCACCATCATCTTTGACTACCAAAACACGCTTGCTAGGACAGTCACACTGGACATGCCCATAGCCCTTGCAACGGTGACATTGGACATCTCTTGTTCTTCCAGTGGATGCAGCAGAAGAAGTACTCACGGTTGGCTGCTGGGCTGTCTTAGTCGGTGCACTAACAGTCGGAACACGTGGCTTGTCATTGGATGGAGAAGGTGCCGACCGCCGGGGTGTGGAAGATGGTGAAGGAGTAGAAATCATGCGTGGCAGCCATGATGTTGATTTTCCTGCAGAAACATTAGTCTTGGCACTAGCACGTCGTCCCTGCACTTCCCTTTCAGCTTTGCAAGCAAGATGAAACAATCGAGTCATATTAGTGTAATCTTTGTAGTCCACAATGTCATAGATCTCACGGTTTAGACCACCCAAAAATCTAGCCATAGCAGCATCCTCAGACTCGTCTAAATTACAGCAAAGCATGTCCATTTGTAATTCTTGATAATATTACTCTATACTTTTAGCACCCTGTCTCAGTTGTTGCAACTTATTTAACAAATCACGTGCATAGTAAGAAGGAACAAATCTAGCCCGCATGACCCATTTCAGAGCATCCCAAGTCTCGTGGCATGTTGTTAGGACTTTTCTTGCCATGTTCTATCCACCACACAGAAGCAAAATCAGTGAACTCACTAGTAGCAGCTCTAACTCTAGAGTTCTCAGGGAATTAATGGCATGCAAATTTTTGATCAACAGCAATCTCTCATGTAATGTATGCATCGGGTCATATTTTTCATCAAAAGGGGTATCTTACATTTGACTTTAGAAAAAGCATATTCATTATTACGTACCTCTCGTCGACGGTGTGCTCCCATGCCTCTACGGTTCTTACGAAGCCAATGGCGATCACGAGCGTTGCGGTCATCATGTTCAGTGTCGGCGGTATAGTCACCATTGAAGTTGTCCTCATCGTACTCACCATCAACATCGTCTTCATTGTGCCGATCATGCCCTCAGCATTGAGGTCATCAAAATGCCTCACAAGTGCAGCAAGACTGGTGTCAATACGAGCAACCGATGCCTCCAACCCTGCAAGCCTGGTTGTGGCATCGATCTGTGTGGCCTCCAGTTGCCCAATCTTGTCATTCATCACCTGCAAATCAGCATCATGTCCTTCCGTGGCCGTTTCACTTGCCTCGCAAAATGCTGTATGATGCGCTTGGTGTGTCGAGAATGGGATGCATCTTCTTCCTCCGAACCTGCCATGGTTAATATAATAGAACAACAACAAAAACAGTTGGACGAGAAAAGAAATCCCTACAACTATTGGGGTGTGGCTAAAGAAGGGCGCTCACTCTCAGCTTATCTCACAAGCTCTTACCAGTTCTTATCATGCCCACAGGAGGGGTGACGACAACTGACAAGTCTGCAACCGTGGAACGTGGTGTATCGGTGTCGTAGCAACAAGGCATGTCAAGCTATAGTCGTATATGTGGAGCTATAGGAGGGCTGAAAGTAATGCACAAGGAAGTACTAGAAACCACGTTAGTCAAAGCAAGTTAAGTAATCGTTCAAGGTCGGTACCGTGTTGGTCCTAGGCTAGGCGAAGTAGAGACGCGAGCCTAACCACAAAGGACGCCACAGGACATAAACCCAAACAGACACGATAACAGGAAGGTGGAGACAACGGGGACTAGGTGGAAGGAAGGTTCTCACGAGTCGGCCCCTTTCTTTTTTTTCTTTTTTTGCTCTCTTTTATTTTTTTTATTTTTTTGCTGTTCTCTCTCTAGTGCTGAGGAGAGAGATGCGATGCTTTTTTTATTTTTTTGATATTTTTTTACAACCAGGGGCACAGTAGAACCAGGGCCATGAAAACAGAATTTTGCAAGCGGAATTTGGCGATTTTAAATTTGCCGAACCCAGCAAAGCTGGGAACAAATGGATGTAACTTTTTCTGTAGATGTCCGTGGATATATTATATGCCTAATTTGGAGTCCGTATGAAAAAGATATCACTGTTTTAAGGAAGGTCACTCGAATCAGGGCTCTATTTCCTTTCTAGTGACGACAGGATCAAAGGCAACAAATCAAACTAGGGATGGAAAGTGACTTGGTGGATGGAAAGTGATTTGGTGGATGGAAAGTGATTTGGTGGGTGGCAGTGATGGTGGTGATGACGGCTAAAACAAAGGTGGTGGCGGTGGTGGTGAAGGTGGCGATGTGCAGTGCCAAGAACTCGAAACTCTAATCATCCAAACACTAAATCCAGCACATTGACACAACCATGCAATCGAAGACTCAACAAGCCCTAACTAAGCAAATCCTAGTAAAAAAAAGGCTCAAAGGGTTTTTAGGATTGCGAAAAACTAATCTACTATTTTTTTGGCTTTTTCTGGACTATAGGAAAAAAATTAAACAACAAAGGGCGTAAAATCTCTCACCGATCAACCGCGCTCCGATACAACCGATGTGAACCCGCTAGGTTTTGTCCCGATCTTTCGATGAGAGGTGGAGGATAACTCGATTGGAGAAACGGAGGCGACCTTCACGACCCGATTACAACCATCCAAGGACGATGCGCCTTAGCAACCGATACACCGTCTCCGGTGGTCGACGCAAACTTGCGGTGCACGACAACCCAGCCACTAGGGCACTCGTCCTGCAAGCAATCGAAGAATAAGCAAGAACAAGTAAAACAAGCACTGAAATTGCTAGATATAAAGATGAAAGATTCAATATGAATTCACAATATGGCGGGGTTCCGAAGACAAACAGACGGGTGGTCTAGCTGACACGCGCGCTGTGTGCAAGTAGCAAGACGCTAACTGTAATCAACAAAACCCGCCGTTCTTGATGACGGCTCAAGGTTTGAGAAGAGGGAGAGACGACCACAGGGGTGCTGGGGTCGTGCTAAAACACTAGGACACGCCCCTAATGGGCCCAACTTGGTACACGACCCATTGGGCCAAAAGAGGTGACGCAACACCGAAGACAAAAAAACACATAGTTGCATCGTTTGGTATCTTAAATAAATGGAGTACTAACTAGATGTTATGATTGGTGCTATTACTGCCAAAACAAATACAGTTACAGAGGGTTAGGAGGTTCACACCAGGCCTGATTTGTAGTTTTAGGACATAACCCCCCCACCTCATTTTCACCATATGAGAAATCCCTCGGTCCAAGATAGTGCATCATCTCTAACCCATAATCCATTAAAACAAGAAAGAGAAAGAAGCAGGCCCAATAGGCGATCAAGAGAAGGCCCAGAAGCAGGCCCAAGAGGCATGCAAGAGAAGGCCAAGAAGGCCGAGTAGTAGATTGCTAGTGCACATCACGGTCATTTCCCTCTCCCAGGAGCGTTGCCCTGATTACAGCCGCACGCACGTCACCTCGTCTCATCCTTTCTCTCTTTTATTTCTTTTTACTACAAAAGATGCTCGTGCATTGCATGAGAAGAAAACTATTATTAGATAAACATAAGATGATTATAGTTTACTTTTTGATATGATAACTATAAGAAAAACATATTCTTCGTTTGTTGATAACTTATTTAAAATACTTTTTATTTCTTTCCACAAGCTCCAACATTAGCTAACATTTCGTAACAAAAAGTTTTCTCACGTAATACCGAAACAATATGCCTTAATCTATTCACCGTGACCTCACAACATCGAACGAGATCGATCAAGAAGGGAGAAAATACATTGAGGAGAGGGAGAGAGTGTGTGTCGTCCATAGATGGCTAAGTGAGACAATAGTGTGGAAGAAGAGGACGGTGGGTGGTTGTTTGTCGAGAGGGAGTTGGTAACATATGAGGAGAGAGCGAGAAGGGAGGAGAATATTACAATGATAAGTATGGATGGATCGTGGATAAGGGATGGAGAGAGCGAGAAGAGAGGAAAATATTACAATGATAAGTATGGGTGGATCGGGGATAAGGGATAGAGAGCCAAAACATCTTATAATATGAAATGAAGGAGTATCTACGATTTAAATGTTAGTTCTATGTAATATGAAATGAAAGAAGTATGATTTCAATGTTAGTTTTATTTTAATTATACTTAGTGAATAGGTAGATAAATTTGCCCATCATTAGTTGTTCTAGTCACCAACCCGTGCATTACATGAGCTATTATTATTTATACTCTTATTTATATTATAAAGATTTAAAATTTAATATGTGTCAAATACATTGGTTACTAAATTGAGGAATTAACTATTATTATTTATATTATAAAGATTTAAAATTTTAATATGTGTCAAATACATTGGTTACTAAATTGAGGAATTACTAAATTTGAGCATTCTGATTGCAAATATATTAGACAAATATAGCTGTGTTTATAGTTCCAAAATCAAAGTTAGTATTTACCAAATTGTATATAGAATCTATTATAATATTTCTCTTGTTATATTCTATTTTCTTTAGTTACCACTATTACAGATCCTCTCATCTATGACGGGCTCTCACATGCCTAGGTTTTTCGGACCATCACAACGAAGTCATCTTAAACGGGTCTAAAAAGAGGCCGACAAATAAATACTCACACCAACATGTTAGATGTGTAAAAAACTCGAGCCCGTCACGGATGATACCTATCAGTGACAGGCTCAAAGCATGGCCCGACAAAGATAACCTACGATATCTTTGTCGGGCCCCAACAGAAGCCCGTCACCGATGACACTCATCGGTGACGGGCACCAACCTGAGGCCCGATTGAGATAACAATTAGGCCCGTCACTGATGAGTGTCATCGGTGACGGGCTCTAAAACATGATATGCTTCAAAATCATTTAACCTAGCCCGAGCGTCGATTCAGATCTACACATGAGCGCGAAAATTTTCTAACTCCTCACATTGCGAACCCTAGTGTCGTCGTCGTCTCTCGAGCCGGTCTCCGCCGTCCCTCTTGTTCTCCCGAGCCCGACGCTGTCGTTCTCCCTCACCGTCCCCGAGCCCGAGCGCCGCCGTCCCCGAGCCCGAGCGCCGCCATCCCCGAGCCCAGCCACCGAGCACCACCATGCTCCAGGTAAGTCCATCTCCCTCATGTGCTATCGTGCTCCCTCATGTATACATCTGAGATGAATGCCATGCCATGTATCCGGCGTTTCTCCCTTTGTTTCTATCAAACCCTAGCCGTCGCATCTAGTTTGTGCGCGTGTAACAAGTTTTTACGCGTATTGTTCCCATTTCGTCCTCTAATTCGGAGTCGGTTTTCGAGACGTTTCATATATGAAAATCGATCGAAAAAATTTTTAGATGTATTCGTCCGCCGCTTTGCCACGTTCGGCGATTTTATTTTCCCAAAAAAATGCTCGAAGATTGCCTTTTCGAGCTTGGAAGCTTTTCATTTCGATCATGTCTTCGAATTTTCCACCGGCCATGTCTTTCACTTGTTTAGGCTCAAATTTTCGTGGTTACCTCTCGTGTGCTCCTAAGTCAAGAAAAATATAAAAAAATAAAAATAAAAAGTCAAAATTTTCCGTCTTGGTCAACAAAGATCAAAATGAAAATAGAGAGAGGCAAAAGAGGAACAATATCTAGATGAGCACATAGAGAGGTGCAATGTATAGGTCTGAGATGATGTCACTTTTGTTTTGGTTGTATAATGAGACATGTTTTGAGATAAATTCAAATATTCATTCTCCTCCATTTCAAAAATATCAAATATTCATTCTCCTCCATTTCAAAAATAAATTGTATATATGAATGAATGTTTGAAATATTTAATGTCGTGAATTGGGTTTTCTATGAATAATTGTATATATGAATGGGGATGCTGGGAATAGGAATATAATTGTATATAATTGAAATATGTATTTCAGCGGGCATGGCTAGCAAAAGCCTGAGGCTAGCAAAAAAATATTTTTTTATTTGAGAAATACTCACGGTGACAGCCTAAACTAAAGTCCGTCACAAATGAGTGTCTTTCGTGATGGGCTTAAGTTAAAACCTGTCACAAATGAGTATCATCCGTGACGGGCTTTAGTTTAGGCTCGACAAAGATAAATGCATCGGTGACGGGCTTTTGCTAGATACAGATGACTTCTCACATTACTGACCTTATACTGCGACGAACGCTATACCCGACACGTATAAGGGTTGTCTTCCGACACACATGTAGGTTCCCGTTGTAGTGTACTAAATTATCACTGGAAATGATTGTGCAAGATCCTGTACCATTACTTGGAATAAATTTGGTTGCTTAGTCATCACTCTGGTTCTTGCTTAATAGCTTTCAGTGGATATTGCTATAGAAAAACACATTAAACATTTCAAACTTTCTGGAAGATTCCGAATGACATAATACCTTTGTTAAACATATCAAAATTTAGAAAATAACCTGATCTATATTTGTTTGTCTATGGTTCAAGCTATTCTTTTTAAAATTGTGGAACTAATACGTACCGATTTGTATCGATGTTGGAGTTTCAATTTGGTATTTTAAACTGTATTTATAAATTCGAAATTAATAAGTATCTAACTATACTTGATTTGTGTTTCAATTATATATGTTTCAATTAAATTCGAAACTAATAGTTCTAAAGTTTTAGTTAATATATGTCAAGATGTGCTCGGTTTAGAGTCTCAGTTGTAGTTTCTTTTCATGATTTAATAGTTCCAAAATTCATAATTAAGAAATACAAAGTTGTATTCGAGCTACCCAATTAAAACTTTCTTATACTTAATTAATAGAATTTTAATTAGTAAATTTTGGAAAACCCTATCTCAATGTCGTGAAAAACCACATGTATTATGAATTATGGTTAGCTTTATGGTCTACGTGTTTCATAAAACCTCACCCTTATTCAAATCTTAATTAGTTTATCATATTTGAAAAAATATTTTGTTTTAAGTAGTGAAGAGTTAAACCAATAATCTTAGCAAAGAAATCAACAATTAAAAATTTTATATAGACTGTATTTGCTGGACTATAGGAAAAAAATTAAACAACGAAGGGCAAAAAATCTCTCACCGATCAACCGCGCTCTGATACCAACTGATGTGAACCCGCTAGGGTTTTGTCCTGATCTTTCGATGAGAGGTGGAGGATAACTCGATTGGAGAACAGAGGCGACGTTCATGGCCCGACTACAACTGTCCAAGGACAATGCACCTTAGCAACTGATACACCGTCTTCGGTGGTCGACGCGAACTTGCGCTATGCGACAACCCAGCCACTAGGGCACTCATCTTGCAAGCAATCGAAGAACAAGTAAAACAAGCACTGAAATTGCTAGATATAAAGATGAAAGATTCAATCTGAATTCATAATATGGCAGGGTTCCGAAGACAAACAGATGGGCGGTCTAGCCGACACTCGCGCTGTGTGCAAGTAGCAAGACGCTAACTCTAAACAACAAAACCCGCCGTTCTTGGCGGCGGCTGAAGGTTTAAGAAGAGGGATAGACGACTACAGGGGTGCTGGGGTCGTGCTAAAACCCTAGGACGTGTCCCTAATGGGCCCAACTTGATACATGACCCATTGGGCCAAAAGAGGTGACGCAGCACCGAGGACAGAAAAATACTCGGTAGAAAAATGACAATTGCGGTCGCTCCAGGACAGATATTGACATGGGGCCAGATCTATTTGAAAGTAGACTTGATAGCCTTTCCATCAAGTACTTGCACGTCCAAATCGGAGTTCGCATGAAGTCATGACGGCCGTCAGAACTTGGAACTGTTCTGCAGTCCGAGTCCACCCTGCGCTAATCCTCTCCCCGTTGGATCGTCTCCATCGTTCCTGAGTAAAACAAGAGTGCACGCGTCTCCAGGGTATAAAGAAGAGGAACATAAACTCAAGAATGAACTCACCTGATGGTTGAGTTGACGTGGACGAGCACGGGTTATTGGACCATGAAGTTGTATGTGTGGAGGCGTGGATGTATCGATAGTGTTGATGTCCTCGTCACAGAAACGGACCCATCAACGGTGAGCAATTCTGGTGTCACCATCGAGTATCATTTGGGTGTCCTTCTAGGCGGCTGTGGATACGCTCCATCGGCCATCGGCTGGGATGTGCCGAAGCTGAAAACGCTGTTGTTCGGGCAAACTCGTCAACCTTTAGCAAGGAAAAAGAGGGCTGCTCCGCTGGCTGTAAAACCATCGACTGCTCCTGCGAAGAGACAAAAGAAAATAAAGCCGACTGTACCAGCCGACAGTCTTCCGTCCATTGACCCAAGCGTCGATGAGCTCCTCAATAAAGAAGTCATGGACAAAGAGATCTCTCAAGCCGTCACGGAGGCGGCTGAATCAAGCAATTCAAGTCACAATTCGGTCAACCCGCGGCCGATGATCCAGCCCCTTCAAGTCCTCCTATTCAGAAACGGCTGGTAAGCATTTTGTCCTTTCAAATTTGACTTTTAAACCCTGATCACTTAAGCTTTAACCAAAATTTCCTTTTAGTTCAAGAAATTAGCCGGTCGCACTCCCCGTCCAGTCTCACCGGTAGCTTTCCTGAACACATCCCCTTCTTTGCTTATTCCTCTATACTCAACCGATTATCACTAACACTTGTTTGCTGTTCAGGCTCCTCAGTCCCCATCGGCTGTCCCCCATACTTCAAGTGAACAAACTCAGTCGGCTATGGGCAGCCATGACGCTGAGGAAGTTGCTGCTCCAACCAGCCAACATACTGAAGAAGTGGCTGCTTCGGCTAGCCACGATGCCGAAGAAGTTGATGCTCTAGCCAGCCCAGGTGTCACAGAAGTAGCCGCCCCAGCTCCTATCTACGGGTAAGCCTTACTTCTCCCTTTCTCTCAGAAGCTTAAGAGTCGGACGTCTTATTCTCTCCCTAATCGCTCTGATCTCTTTTGCAGACTCTAGCTGATTTGCTGCCTTTTGATGTAAGAGAGTTCATCGGCGAGGAAGAAGCGAAGGTCACCAGTCTGGACAAGGCCGCCCTAGCCGACGAAGTTAAAGACCAGCTTCAAGACATCCGTCGTCGGCTGGACATCGATGTAGATCGGCTGGTCTTGGAATGTGGATCGGCCCGGTCATGTTTTTACGAAATCGAAGACAAGCTCCCTGATGACTTGGCCAAGAAGATCTCGAAGGCCGTCTACATTGATCAACATCGGACCAAGCTAGAGCGTGCAATGTATAGGATGCTTGAGCGGCAGGCTCAAGCTGATCTGGTGGCCAGGATCGACGCTGCGGTGAAGAATGTGGTGGCCGAGAAGATCAAATTAGACGAACTCCTGGCCGGGCCGTTGGCTACACAGGCCAAAATCAATGAACTCGAGCTAGAAGAAGCGAGCCGATTGTCACAGTTGGAGCAGTGCAGCGCAAAGATTGTCGCTAAGAAACAATTGCTTGCCAATTTCCCCAAGGCTGCAGACGACCAAAGGGGCAAGGTGACTACCACCATAAAGCACTTGGGGAAGCTGAATAAATCGGCCAAAACGGTCCCTGGCACTGAGCAAGAGGATATGCCCGTAGTTGACAAAGTAAATGCCATCAAGGATGCAGCGAATATCGGCCATAGACAACTTCTTGGGGATGTAATAGGACGCAGCCTTCAGAACCTTTTAACGCTTGTAACTTGTAACTTGTGTTTTGCTCATGTATATATGACTGTGTAATGAGCTCGTTGCGTCTTTAATTCCAATCACGTGTCTTCTACCGATTCACTTGTCTCTACGTCCTGAATGCTTTGAAAAACTTGAAAATCCCCAAAAAAATTTCTAATTTCTGACTTTGTATGGTATATGCCCCCCTAATTTTCTCGGTGATGCCATCAACATTGATAAAATTATAAAACAAAAACCATCCAACACCCTCGGCTAGACTAAGCCGATTGGAAAGATCAAAGAGGGAAAACTTAGAGTAACAACGTCCTAAAGGAGATGTGCGTAACACATCGGCTAGCATGGATCGACAGAACTTAGCCGAATCATGAGATGATCCAAACACTTGGGTAATATTTTTTCAAGTATTTACCATTAAGAGCCCTTCCAAACACCTCTCCGTCTAATCCTTCTAGCATGTAGGCTCCTCTAGAGACACATTTGTGGATCTTGAAAGGCCCTTCCTAGTTAGGTGACCATTTGCCGAATTTGCTATCTCTTGAGCTTATCGGCAGTATTAGTTTCCAAACAAGCTCGCCTTCTTAAAAAGACTTGGGCACAACTTTCTTGTTGTAATGACGAGCCACTTGTTCCTTGTCCCTGGTTACTTTTTCCAATGCGCGCATCCTAGACAGAACTAGGACTTCGAACTCGTCTACCATCAGATTATAGTAATCATCGACTGTCAACTCGTCCTGCAACTAAATCCTTCTTGAGCCGATGATGTTCTCCCACGGCAAAACAGCTTCATGTCCGTAGACCAACTTGTATGGAGGCACTTGGATTGATCCATGGCAGGCCATTCGATAAGCCCATAGTGATTCGAGTAATCGGATGTGCCATTGCTTTGGGTATTCAGCGATCTTCCTCTTTATCAACTTGATCAAACTTTTATTGGAAGCCTCGGCTTGCCCGTTAGCCTGAGCATAGTATGGTGACGAATTCAACATCTTGATCCCCATGCTATCGGCAAATTGGACAAACTCGTCGGAGACAAAGATAGATCCCTGATCTGTAGTGATAGTCTGAGGGACGCCACATATGTATATGATATGCTACTTAATAAACTCGATCACATCCCCTGAGTTAACTTTTTTCAAGGGAATTGCTTCCACCCACTTGGCAAAATAATCGGTTGCCACCAATATAAACTTGTGTCCTTTGCTCGAGGGTGGATTGATCGCCGATCATGTCAATTCCCCAACCCCGAACAGCCCAAGGCTTAATAGCCGATGCCGGTGCCTCTGTATAGCCCCAAATTTCTGACAATCTTGGCAGCCCTTATAGTACTTGAAACAGTCTTCCAGCATAGTCGGCCTAAAATATCCTGCTCTCCGAAGTAGCCACTTCATCTTATGAGCCGATTGGTGTGTGCCACAGATTCCTTCATGCACCTTTCCTATAGCAACTTTGGCTTGATCGGCACTGAGGCACATGAGTAACACACCATCAATCGTCCGATAATACAAGTCTTCATCGAGAAAAACATATCATAGAGCCTTGTAGCGTAATTTCCTTGAAGCCAACTAGGAGGGTTCTCAGATAGTGTAGATATCATTCCTCTAGTCGTCGGCCGAGATGGTGGCAATCTCTACTTCAATTTCCTTTGTCATCGGCTTGTAGCCCGATGCCCCTTGAGCCAAATCATTTGCTTCTGAGTTTTGCTCTCTGGGGATGTGTTTCAAGGTTACCAACAAAAAGCTGTCCATCAAATCTCGGCATTTCTGATAGTAGACCATCGGTGCGTCATTCTTGCATTCATATTCCCTTGATAACGGCTGATGACCAATAGTGAATCACCCATTATTTCGATGGCGTCGGCTTCAACTTCCTTGAGCAATTTGTAACCCTTTGAGAACGGCTTCATATTCGGCTTGGTTGTTTGTGGCATGTGGCACGATGGAAAAGCGAACTCGAAGCTCGCCCCTCTAGGAGATATTATCACCAAGCCGATGTCGCATCCGTTGGTGCGCCAGAGCCATCAAAAGTCAAAGTCCAAGGCATGATATCCACCGAGCCGATTGAGTTATCTCTCGTGTTCCACTATAAAATCGGCTATGGCTTGCCCTTTTACCGCCTTGGGTGCTTGATACCTTAAATCAAACTCCGTCAAAGCAAATATCCATTTCCCAACTCGCCCCTTCGAACCGGAGCCGATAGCATATACTTTACTACGTCGGCTTTGTAAACTATAGTGCACTCGTTGGATAATAAATAATGCCTTAACTTCGTGCACGAAAAATATAGGCACAAGCATAATTTCTCCACGGGAGAATACCTTGTCTCTACATCCATAAGCCTTCGGCTAAGATAGAAAATTGCTTTCTCCTTCCCTTCGATCTCCTGAATCAGAACCGAGCCGATAGACCTCTCGTCGGCTGATAGGTATATTTGAATGACACTCCCTTTTGTGGAGGAATCAATACTGGAGGGGAACTTAGATAATTCTTGATATTGTCCAAAGCCTTCTACTGCTCTGCCCCCAGGTAAATGCTTGATCGGCTTTCAGCCGAAGCAGAGGTGTGAACGGCTCCATCTTTTCTGACAGATTGGCTATAAAGTGCCTGATGAAGTTGATTTTATCGATCAAAGACTGTAATTCCTTCTTGTCCTTCGAAGGTTGAATAGTCTTGATAGCATTGATGCTTCTCTTGGTGACCTCGATTCCCCTCTCATGAACAAGAAATCCCAAAAACTGGCCAGCCGACATGCCAAATGCGCACTTCATAGGGTTCATCTTTAGGCCATATTTCCTTGTACTCTCCAACACCTTTCTTAAATCGGCTATATGGTCTTCCACCTCCCTGGATTTGACGACAACATCATCAATATAGATATCCACTAGGAAGTCGATTAAGTCATGAAAGATGTAATTTATGGCCCTCTGATACGTAGCTCCAGCATTCTTCAAGCCAAAAGTCATGACGACCCACTCGTACAAGCCGATTGCTCCTGGGCACCTGAAAGCTGTCTTGTGAATGTGTTCCTCGGTCATAAAAATCTGATTATAACCTACATTGCCATCCATAAAGCTTATGATTTTGTGGCTGGAGGCGGCATCCACCAGCAAATCGGCTATAGGCATGGGGTACTCGTCTTTAGGGGTAGCCTTGTTCAAATCTCTGAAGTCGATGCACACCGTGAGTTTGCCGTTTTTCTTTACCATTGGAACTATGTTTGAAACCCATTCGGCATATCGGTAGGGCCGGATAAAGCCAACATCGTATATCAGAGTGATTTCGGCCTTAATTGCCTCATACATGTCGGCTTTAAACCTCCTAGGAGGCTGTTTTTACTGCCGATATCCAGGCTTAATAGGGAGCCGATGTTCGACAATATATCGCTTGAGACCAGGCATCTCAAAATACTCCTAAGAAAAACAATCTTTATATTCCTTTAGCAAATCAATAAGCTTGGTTCTAAAATGAGAAGACAATTTTTTGTTAATGTATGTCGGCCTAGGCCTATCTCCTGGACCTATATCCACTTCATCCAAATCATCGGGCAACATAAAACCTTGCCCAAGTTTGCCGTCGATGTTGTCCACGGTGTCCTTGTTGTAGACGCTCGAGCCCTCCACGACGCCCTCAAAGTAACAGTTGAGGCTCTTCGTCTCCAATTGGCTGCATGTCAGAATCGGACACCTTGAGAAAATCGGCCTGCCAAACCTTGAGGGACAGGCAATCAATTCCGTCGACTTCCCATAAAGTTAAGTCGGCGTTAGCGACGTTGACTGACCTGTCGGCTAGCACGATTTCTATCTTATCACCTTGCCATTGGATTAAGCTTTGATGCATTGTGGAAGGGATGCAGCAGTTGGCGTGGATCTAATCCCTTCTGAGCAGCAAGTTGTATGATCCCTTCCCGTCAATGACAAAAAATGTTGTGGGCATGGTTTTGCTGCCGATGGTCAACTCAACGTTTAAAACTCTCTTGGCCTCTGATGGGTTGCCGCCGAAGTCCTTGAGTACCATGTGTGTCTTGATCAAGTCGTCGGCTCCCTTGCCTAACTTTCTGAAGGTTGCATAGGGCATGAGATTGACAGCGGCCCCTCCATCGACTGGAATTTTTGACATCAGCTTGCCGTTGACGAATCCTTTGACATACAGGGGCTTCAAGTGCCGATTCTCTGTCCATTCGGGTTTCTCAAAGATGGCCTGTTCTGGGGATAGTACTAGTCTGGCTAATGTATCCTCCATTGTGTCTGCATCAGCCTCGACAGCCTCGAATTCGGCTGGCAATATGAACACCATATTGACCGATGCAGCGGCCACTCCTTTGCATTTTTCTGCCCTTTTGGCCTTGTCGGCTAGGCTCTCGTCGGCCGGGCTGCTGTTTCTTGGTGCGCCATTGCTTTTTGCCCTGCCGATGTTGTTGCCGTTGAATCATCCACTGGACTTCTTCTTCCTGTCCTTCGCCGTTAAGTCTCTAAATTTTCCTTTTTTGCGTTTTGGTGAACAGGTCCAAAGGGCACCATTGGGGATTGGCTGATTGTTCTTCATCAGCCTCCTCTTCATCCTCTTCTTGGAAAAAGTCTTGGTGCATTGGGCTGAGCTGATCATGGACGGAAGGTTTCCGCTGGTTAAGTTGAACGGCTCGAGGAACGAATCGGCTAGAAATTTCCATTGGTGGATTCCTGTATTCATCCTCCCTGTATTCGCTGCATGCCGGGCTGTTCTCAAGGGTTGGTAGCCTCATTCCTGATTCCCAGTAGAATCGGAAAAACTCGCAGTGCCAGTGTGGATCACAGCCATCATGACGGTGAAAGTATGCCACCCCTAGCTGATCTGGCGTCCTACGATACGGCTTACTGCGCCGGCTATCTTCTTCTTCTTGAACCCTGTGTTGGAATCGTAGCCGGCTGTCCGCCTGTCTGGGCCAATGATCGGTCGATCGGCCGTTGGTGTAGACCATGTTGATTGGCGCGGCTCTCATTACAGTCGGTTCTTGTTGGTCTTCGGCTGAGCTGTACGCCATTCTGTTCTGTCAATCAGCTCGCGTAGGACCGGCTTGGACAGTGTTGACAGGGAAGGGATTGCCGTCGACCTTCATCGGCCTAGCTGATTCCTCGAACTTAATCTTCCCTGCCTCGATGGCCGACTGTATCTGTTGGCGGAAGACCTTGCAATAGTTGGTGCTATGGGAGGTGGTATTGTGCCACTTGCAGTATCTCTTCTTTTTGAGCTCCTCGGCCGATGGGATGACGTGGTTGTCCGGAAGCTGTATTTGTTTCTCCCTCAGCAGTAGATCGAAGATCCTATCGGCTTTAGTTATGTCGAAATCAGTATTTTTCTTTCTTAGCCATTTTCTTCAGCCATTGGCACGTGATAGCCTTCTTGTTCCTGGTCCACTCGGCTGCTGCCACCTCCACGTCGATGTCACTTGAGTCCGAGTCTGTTGCGTAGGCGACGTGGGTGATTTTCTTGAAGGCTTTCTTTGGTTCTTGAAAGCGCTGCTCGTGAGCCGTCACCTTCTGAGCCAGGTGGGCCAAGCTCTCAAAATCTTGAGGCAAAAACCTCTTACGGATAGGGGCCGAACGCCATGAAAGGCTAAATCGGCTAGCTGCGAGTCCGACAAAGACTAGGCGTAACAACGATTCCTCATGTCTCGAATCGCTGGATGTAATCTTGGATTGGCTCCTTGTGCTTTTGCCGATCGATCAGTCCGACAACTTCATTTCATGCGTGCCAGAATAGAAGTAGATGTGGAATTGCTTCTCGAGATCGGCCCAGCTCTGTACTGAGTTGTAAGGTAGCTATGAAAACCATGTAAAAGCTGATCCCGAGAGTGACAGTGGAAATAAGCACACTCTGAGCACGTCCGTAGCCGATGCTTCTCCGCATTGTGCCAGGAATCGGCTGACGTGTTCGTAGGTTGATACATTGTCTTGCCTAGAGAACTTTGAAAAGTCTGGCACTTTGTACCGGTTTGGCAGGGGCACCCTCTCAAAATATTCTGGATATGGGTACCGGTACATATTGCTAGAGTCTTTTGGCTTGAGGCCGAACTGATCACGCATAATGTCTGCGATCAAATCAGGCCACGACCTGTTCTCTTGCAATGGTGGTATCGGCTCATATTGCTCGTGGTGTGCGGGTCCTTGCCGATACGACATTGGTGGCGTCTGAGGCCGATAGTGCTGCTCATAGTTGCCTCCTGGAAGTTGATGCTGAAATTGGTTTATAGCAGGAGGCGACCGAGAGGTAAACGACAGTGTTTGCTCAGGGAGAGGCCGATTGCCGCCGAGGTTGTGAGGTGGATCCGGCAGATAGTTTCCAATCGGTACATTATGAATGATGGGTTGCCGATTGGCGTTAAACATGTCTTCCGCCTGCTCCTGAGTCGTCACTGGGACACCGAGGCCCTGATGTTGAGGTTGCGGCCAAACTAGGACCTTGGGATGCGGCCCCGCAGCCGATGATTGCGCATTCGGCTGGATCGGGGCTCCCCCTGGAGGAATCGGCTGTTGGAGTGGACGGATTGGCAACCCATGGGTTGACAGCGTCTTGTACGGTGGAAACTGGCCATCAGTGAAATATGTCGGCCCTCTCGGCAGATGCTTGGCTATCTTTGAGTCAACCACGGTGCTTATCATATTGTTCAATGTGTTCACCGGTATTCCTGACTGGTTGACAAGCGTGTGGTGGACAGCCGAGTCGATCCGATCTTGTAGTGTGTGGAGCTCTGGATCGTCTTGTTCCTACTTAACTTCCTCCACGTTTTTCTTCCCTTTCTTATCCTCGCTGGAGGAAGCATCAAAGTCTTCAATGTTAAACTTGAATTTTTGGAAGACTGCCCCGGACCTGGTCTGGACAAAAGATTGCAGATAATATGCTTGCAGCCTCTCAACCATCTGCTGATATTTGGTTTTTTGTTCAGCCGAAAGTTTGTCCATAGTCACCGGGATGACGTTTTCCTGGTCCATAGTCACCGAAAGGAGGTCGGCTGATATGACGTTCACCATTGCGCCGGATCAGAAGATGTGGTCCCATCGGGCGTGCCGAAAGCGTGTTGGTGTGATTTTTTACACACATTGGCCTGGGAGATCTGCTTAACTCCAGTGCAGGGTCCAAAATTGGTCGTCTTTGGTGATTGAATGGGCGTGCCAGTTGGTTTGATCCTGTAAGCAACAAGAAACAAAAGATAGGCGTTTGGTTAAGGTTAGATCCTACTCAATCGGCTACGGATATCAATAAATATACAATTGCTATCCCAAAGCATATTTAGATTAAGTGATTGGGATAGATCGGTAGTATACCGAGACAGTATAAATCACTTAGATCAAAATATACATTAGGACCACAATTATATATATATATATATATTCATGACCTAGCCGATGTCGCAGATCTAATGTATATCGGCTAATACTCGATTTGTTTTATAAAAAGATGTTATTCTGGATTAAATGCGCTAAACTAAGATCAATCGGTTGTTAGTATAACCTAACAGATTGATACCAAGCTTAATATATTTAAGTAGATTAAAATCTTAATATAAAAGGCGGTTCTAATACATTTATCGGTAAGAATACATAAAAATAACTAGAACAGTAAGACCGGCTAAAACCCGGCTCTATCTCGATAGCAAACATTGAACCAAATAAATCTACATAGTTCTAAAGGCGACTTAATAGATCGATTAGATGCAGCATTAAGTACCAAAAGAATTATGAGATCTATGTAGGCTAATGAGAACTCTTCGAGATGGTAGATACGCCATATAACCTAGGTCAACCTCTGGATCTAGCTCTGTCGGCTGCTATCTTTAACGAGGTATTAGCCGATCATGAGATAGATCTAGAAATTGATCTAGATTATATGCCGCATATGATAAATTAAATAGTTTGCAACATCGAATCGAGTATCATAATGACGGAAAGCACTCGGCCCCAATACCACAAGCCGCTTGTAACAAGAAATTACCTTTCCGGAGATCGAAGTCGATGCGCCCGAGGTCAAAGCAAGAACTCGTCAAGAAAAATGTAAAACAAAAAGGTTGGCGATGTGCCGAGATTGTATTGATGTGTGTTGATATGTTTTACAAGGGCTCGGGTCATATTTATACCCGAATATACAATGAGTCCGTGATGGACACGATTCCTATTACAGATTAAATCTCTAAACAAACTGACATTATCACAAAAGGAAACTATACAAGATATCCTAACTTAAAAGATACAATTGTTGTTGCAGGACCTTATCTGTAGATGGCAATATCTTTAACGCACTTTGGAAACCAAATCCAATACTTCATCTTTAAGCTTTCCTTTCGGGACTGGCCTCACTTCTATCTTCAGTCAGAATCGGCTATCGGCTGTCCTTGTCTGATTCGGACTTAGCCGACTAGCTCGTAGCCAATTCGGACTCAGTCGAGGCGTCTGTCTTATCGCAGATCTCGCGCTCCCTCAATTCTGCTTCAATCTCAGCCTTGAACCCGGGGATTTGGTTACGAAATTCGGTCGTTAACAAAACACTATTATATCCATCCTTTGTATCGCTATGCACTTGCATATTTGTTGTGTGTATTGTTGAGTATTCCATGTACTCACCTTGTAATAACGAATCAACCTCAGTTGAAGAAGGATTTCGAAGGAGAAGACATTTTGGCTTAGATCCCAGTTGAGCTGCCTATGGGAGTGGAGCTGAAGCTTTGGTAGATTTTCTTTTCCGCTGCAGTTTTCTTCGTGGACAGGACTAAGTGCCTCTTTTGTAAGTATTTATCGCATTAGTTTTTTTGGTACTGTATATTCCAATTATCGATTTGTGTACCTCGGCTGATTCCTGGATAAGGATTGTATACACAAATTAGTTTGGGAATTACTAGTGAATTTCTGGGCGTGACAACGCGCAAAGTTCCCATGTGGATTCAAGGTAAGTTTCTAGGTAAGTTTCATTTCAATTAAATAAAATAAAGGTTTTGACTCTCTAGATTTTGAACCAGTGGAGTCCCGTTTGTTCTCCTTTTTTTGTTTTTGAATAAGCAACCTAGGTACAAGAACAAGTGTGGGGGTGATCTTGTGTTCACATTGTACACTCACATATCAAGATCACCCATCTTCGTGCTTCACCATGATGCCCACATTCATGAGACGGGACAAAACATCCATTGCACATCGGTTATTTGCCTCTACACTCACTGCACACTGGTTTGCACGTTTATCCTCTCATTCCCTTAACTTTTGAGTCTGATAAATTCTCATCATGGAATATATCTAGAAAATCTAAACTCAACTTTTAACATGAGCCTCGATAATTCAAACTAGAATATATGACTTGCCTGCAAATATCATGCATACTCTTTATTCCTCGCATGTTACCTTGTGCTTGTGAACATATATCATTAAGAACACATGCCATCTAAGTAATTGATGAATGAGAGATTGTCTGAATGAGATGATCCTTACTTTCTTCTATTAAATCCTTGGGAATTTTATAAAAAGAAAATACTATAACATTACATACTCCTCATTGATGTTTTATTCCCACTAGAGCAATATGTAAATCTTCAAGATAAAACCTATACATATGTTGCTTGTATTCATTTTGAGTTTGGTCAAATGGTTAGACCCTTGTTAGATTCTTTTCATGTTTTCATGATCAAAGTATTGTGCTTATCCACCATATAAATTGTTCTCCCTCTACACTAGAGGTTTAGCAAGAATATCCCATTCATCACCATATGCAAACTTCTACTCCGAAGTCTGCATCCACCATCGTCCATCCACCAAAATAAAGACTCCAAATGATTATGATTCTCTATCCTCCTATCCATGCCACATGAGACATGAGCTAAAAGAATGTATAAAGCTGATGGTAGAAAATCATAATGCTCACAAGAGAATAAGCAAAATATTCTTGAGCATGATGAAAAAAGAAGAAACAAAAAAAGAGCCATGTTCTCTAAATAAAAGATAGAGATGAGGATCATACAAAAAGGAGTCACCAACCCATTTTTTCATTTTTCCACTCACATATCCCCTTCCACATTTATGCACAAGCTTGATCATGGTTGCATGACTAGTATTCTTCTTGCATCTACTCTTTGACTTTACAAAATATTTGATGCAAGTATGTCATTCTTATTTCCCTACCTTGAGTTCCACATAAGCCTTATTAGAAAGGTAGGATAAGAATAGGCAACATCAAAGCCTTGGAGAGGAGTCAAACACTTTGAGTGATACGAGAGAATCAATTGAGGAGTAAAAGTAAAGTTATGTTTTTATGAGCATAAAGAAAACCCTAAGGTAATATTAGAAGAAGTAGAGGTGATTCAAATCAAGGCCGTTCCATTCTTCAATCACCCAAGATGAGATGGTAGACACTTCAAAAGTTCACGGGTATATGTAAGTCTTGGAATACATTGTATGTCTGCTTTATACAGGAAGTCCATACTCTATTTGATATCCATGAGCTTTACTCAGGGACGAGTAAAGGATAAGTGTGGGGGTGTTGTTGACGATCCTTAAACACTAGACCGTTAATCCCCGCATAAAGTGGATAAAAGATGAACATCAACAAAGCGGTATGGTTATTTACTAGTCCGTTCCACAAGTGTTGGTGAATATTTGTATGTAGGTGATTAATGGGAGAAAACACACCCGCCATGCGACAAGATACACCTCCGACCAATCACGCGCGAACACAAGGATTGGAGGGCCCACAAGTCAGATGAAACCGACTTAAAGTGGGACCAAACACCTAGGAACCGACTAAGGGGCCCACCTGTCATCCACGGTGAAAGGCGGTGGAGAGAGGCGGTGGTCGGGTTCGAACCAGCCCGCCCCCTCATCCCCACCTTCCACGTGGACGGTCCCGATGACTTCATAATGGCGTTATGCATGTTTGATGGGAAGATACCGACTTATCAACCACCATTGGAAGGCTATAAAAGGAGGGAGCTTCACTTCATTCAACACACAAGACAAGAAGATCAAAGCTCCATTCCAAAGGCGTAGCGCTAGTTCTCTAGTGCTTAGAAAATAGGGTAGAGAGTGAGGGGTAGTTTGGAGGAGTGCGGGTATCTCGGCACCGACCTCCGATCTTGTACCTCAATGGATGCTTATTCAATCAAGTAAGTGTTCATGATTTCCTATGGTTGCATTCCTTTCTGTTGAGTAATTATTTTACTTCATTTACTTACGGGAACATCGTCCATTCGTGGGTGCTCTAATCGAGCACTCTTGATGAAGATGGGAGTTCTTGGCTAAGATTAGAATAATAATCAATAGCATAGATGTGGTGTTCAGGCTAGGGTTTACCTTTGTTTGCCGCGTACTCCACGGGTTATAGAGGTAGGCGGTAGGTGGTGATAGCCTTATCTGTCCTTCGTAATCCTTCATGGTTGGGTACATTGTAGAGCTTTAGGCCGGAGTCACTTGGCTGACCGAGTATAAGCTGATGCCCCAAGTAAGAAAATAGAGTAAAGCGATTACCATCTATTTAGAGCCATAACCAAAGAAATGTTCTCTATACACTAGCCTATAAATTCTTGGTGTCTTTTGATGAACCTGACCCTTAGATAATCCACACACATTCCCTGCGAATTCGATACCTTGGTATACTCTCGGGTGAAGAGCTACAACGGTATTCCGTGTGCTTGTGGATTAAACTGTGATCGTAAGAAATACCAACAGTGCTCTCACTTTTGACTTGTTGGCTGAACCAAGCTTGTGAAATTCAAAAATATTTGTGAAAATGTTTCAGCTTTGAGCTAGTTGTGCAAACGAAAAAAAGAAAAAAAGAAAGGGAAAAAATCAAAAGTGAAAAAAAGAAGAAAAAAGAAAGGGGAAGAAGTCCTGGTTGTTGGTTTGTTTGTGTTCTTTTAGTGCTATTTTTGAGTGGCTACACTTATGACTAGGCTTGCGTCTCTAACAGGGTTTAACCTAGGAATGGCACAGTACAATCGTTGAATGTTTATTCAACTTGCTTTGATTAATGTGGTTCTAGTTATACCTTGATTTTTTACTTGCAGCCACCTATAGCTCCATAAACTTTATCTATCACATCACAGGGTTGTGCTTGTTGCCGGCATTGATACGACTACCATTGTTGTTGTTCTTGTTGTTTGCCAAACACCATCTGCATAGTGTGGTAAGAACATGTAAGAACACGGTTGCAAAGGTCGAGAGATTGAGATATAGTTGGACATCACCTAGTCCAATATTTGATCGGCCATATTTTGTTGGGTATGTTTCTTGTTACTTACTAACCATGGCAGGGCTACGCTAAGTAATTGGAGTTGATCATATTGAACATTAATATTTTCTCCTTTGAAAAGACATAACGAGTGCTCTACACAATGCATATAAGGTACCTGATCATAATCTTGCAAGGGTAGAATATATTTTGCCATTCTTTGATGGTATGCTTCATTCTATCGCTTATGTCGATTGGGAGATTGCAGTAGACAAATAATTTGAAAAAAATATGATTTTTCTAATGCTCAAATGATTAGGCTGCTAGTAATAAGCTTACCACTTATGCTTCTTTTTGGTAGAATCATGTTGGTAACAAACCTAAAACTTGGGAAGAATGCAAGTTACTGATGAGGATGAGATTTATGTTTTCTTGTTACAGAAGGGCTCTCATTGAGAAATTACAACATCTGAAACAAGGTGATAAAACTGTGCGCAGTACTTTGATGAATTTAAATTTTGTATCATCTACAGGGTTTAAAAGAATGCAATGGACAGACAATGAATAAATTCTTGAAAGGGCTTAATTCAGATATTCAAGTTAGGCTTGGTAATGCGAATTGTGGGGAGTACCACCCTGGGGTATCCCAATGTCATATCCTGAAAAATCTTGTACTTGAAGGAAAGAGTAGAATGTATACTGTAAATCTTGAACCCAAAAATTTCTTTTTGAACGAAGAGCGGATACTCGATTTTCATGTACAAAAGGGTATATGCATGAAAAGGCATAATTTCTTCTTGGAGTTTAAATGAAAGAAGCCCAAGAAAAATTAAGAAAAATATCCAAAAACATGAAAAGGACCTCAGCAAACAAATCACAAGGTTTAGGGATACATCATTAAGGTATATGATGGAATTAGTGTGAAGACTATAATTGACCCTAAGAAATTTTCCAAGTGTTGAGCTGGCCGAGACAGGACTCTGGAGCCGACTTTGGACTGTTATAAAAACGAAACCAGCAAGCCCCAGGCGATGAAACTTGGCAGTATTATGGTTTGAGTCAAGCTTTACAACTTTGCCATGGGACACCACCCCTGAATCTGCCTGGAAATAGGTTTAACGAGACCCAAAGTTGGAAAGTCATCACTGCGACTAGACAAAAAAATTCAGCATCTCCCAACTCTCCTTCCATCTCTCACTGGCAAGTAGGCCATACTGACTCGTGGGACCACGTTACCAGCGACACATTGTGTTCACTCTTGTCTCACTCGCCCGACGCCCTCGCCACGCATGGGCGCACGCGTCGCGCGCGGGAACACGTCGTGCACGTGTCGAGCTGAGCCCACGCTCCCGTGCGTCGTCGACGACCGAATAAAGCACGACCGCCCGATCGACGCTGAGCCCTCTTCACTCCATTCCCGTTCCACGAGAGAGCCGGGGCTAACCACATCGAGAGCGCCGAGGAAACCCCAGCGAACTTGTTGCGTCGCCGAACAAGATCTAGCCGCATTCGCACTCCGGTGAGCAACTCCTTTAGCCAATGTCCGTTCCCAACTCCACGACCTTTGTTCTCTCTAATGCCCAAGTTTCGCTTGGAATGGCGCAACCAGGTGACAGGGAACACCAGCAAGCCGACACGGTGAACCGCGTGCCCTGCGACATCCGCCGCCGCACCACCCGCTTGTCGCCGGCCATCTTTGGTGAGCCATTGCCAGAACCTTTTCGCCACTATATTCCTTGATGCCTGACGATGGTTGAAACCCAAGGAATCGACCGGAGAAGCCCAGAGGAGAGAAAGCCCCATTTTGTCCCCAACTCCGGTCGCCACCATCGATCTTTCCCTCTTCTCTCCCCGGTGAGTTCTAGGTCGATTCTTCTCGATTCAAGCATCCACAGAGACCACTTGACAAGATTCCACCGTCAATCTTCACAGCTGCACCCTGAGACGCGCTGTCGCCATTCACCCGAGGCAAGGACCGTCGCCGCCGCTAGACCCCGCACAGCGCCACCGCTACCCAGACCTCGCCAGCGCCTCCCAGTTGCTCGGTAAGCATTCTCAGCACCTCTAGATACTATTTCCGTTACATGCATAGCACGGTGAGCCCTTGATTCGCACATGCACACTAGGCCCGAGCCATGGCGCTGCCCACGCCGTTGCCGGCCACTGTTCCGGCCACGGTAGCAAGCGAGACGACCGCCATTAGCTTCGCTATGGCCTCAGCAACTTTTTCTTTGTTGATCGCAACCGCCCACCGGCCGCCATTCGCCGCCGGCGCCGGCGAGAACCTCGCTGCGCGCCGTTGCCCTCTTTCTGCCCCCACTGAGTCACTGGCAGCCAGGACCTGCATGTGAGGCGCCAAAACACGTTTAACTCTTAAACCGTCGCTGACAGCTGGGACCCACCGAATCAGACGCGCATTAGCCACTTAAACACCATTCTGCCACTGACAGCTAGGCCCCACGCCAAATAAAGAAAATAAAAATCGAATAGGTATTTCCACACAGAAATATAGCCAGACTTTGAAAATCCATAGAAAATTGAAAATAGCATATTTTGACTTGGGACAAATCTTGTCAGGACCACAAGATTGTATACTTTAAGGCTATGGAATAAGAATGGCTACACCAGTAGAAACGTGTAGAATAAAGTGAATCAAGACTCTGTAGAAACTGTGAAAGATGTACATTAATACAAAAATAGGAAATCATATACTTTCTCTGGCAGAAAAACCACTTATAGATTTATTTAATAAAAGAGTTATTCTAGAGCACCACGACTTATAAAAATCATAGTGGACCCAATAAAATTCCTAAAAATGCAAACTAAATTTTGTTAGGACCATCCTTCGTGTTCTATCAACTAAAAATAAAATACCTACTAGAAAGTCCATATTTTGGTCTTAAACAAATTTAGAAAGATTGCAACACTAAACCCCTACACTATAAAAGAGACTATAAATAAGCCTTTCACTTGGGGAAGAAAAAGACTTAATAGACACCCTACTTGATACATCAATCGAAGCTAAAGCACTTGCATCTCATATGCATTTATCTTAGTTCGTTAAGTTTCTCATAAATGCTTAAAATCTAAAATTTTTGTACATATACATTAGACGAACCGGCATCGGCACCGCTCGAAGATCCCACGTACTTGTACGATTTGGAGGAAAGAGAACCAGGCAAGTCCTCACCTCCCCCTTTGAACAAATTGATCCTAGTTTTATGGAGGTTATTTTAAAAGGGTTGGGAACTTGCATGATATTTGATGAGTAACACTAAAAACATGATACGAACATGTTTAGTACTACACCCAATGTTGCATGCCCCGAAAACTCCACCTAATACATTAGCCAATTCCAAACCTTAGAAATGATCGAGGCTAATAGTGAACCAATCTGGAATTTCAAGAATTACTTACCCCCATGCTTAGTTTGCTTGTAGTATATGTTTTCCCATGACTACTGGGCTAAGTACCGATGTTTTACTTGCAAAGCTTCTATTTTCCAAAAGCTATGTTATGACAAGTATGCCTTATGTTGAAAACAAAATATGGTACAACTTGGTTTTTAAGTTTGGGCGCGGTGGTATACATATGGTATTTAGTTGTATACCGATAGGGGGAGTGTGTGCCCAGACTACCCTAAGGACTTTACTCCACGATTATTCATTTCGAAAACAGTACAGCCACATGAGCTAGTATGGGATAGCCCTAGCTTAGTACAATATTTGTGGTTTAGCCTTACATTTAGGTAGGCGAAGAGTATGGGTTCGAAATAATTGAGAGGAGCTTCCTAATGCCCCGACGAGGTAGTTAGGCCGCTAAGCTGTCCAATACAACGGTGTTGTGCCTCGTGGGTGGGTTCCTGACGTGTCCGCCCCCACGGCGTTAAGTTTAAGGCGTGGGCCCGCCACTTAACAATTCTATGCCATGCATCCAAAATGGTGTAGGATGGAGGAAACACAAATCGTGCTGGTGTGAGGCTAAACCATAAATTTTAGAAGGGCTTTGCGGTGAATAATAAATCAGATACTCAAGTATCGCGTGCCATGCTTTGCATGATTTTTATTTCACCACATGTGGGTAAATTGTACGCACTCTGTAGAGTTTAAACTAATCGGTTAGCCATGCTCACGGTTACGAGCGTCGTGTGAATGTGTCGTGGGTATAGTTTTCATGTGTTTGAGAAGATTTGTACAACTCTTTACCAAAAATATTCAAAGTTGTTTGCTCTCTAATTTACTCCTTTGCTGCCCCGACAATGCAAAGGATGGATGGTTTATGAACATTATACTCCTTTGCTGCCCCGTAATGCAAAGTGAGGAAGATTTATGAGCAATACTATTTATTAATGCCCAATTTAGTGAACTACTTGTTTGCTGAAATTAATTGTTCAAACTTGGGTATTTGCAAAGGGGTTTTGCTAAAATAAAGTTAGCTTTGTGCTAAAATGAAACCCTACATGAGCTTCTCCTTGATATTGCCGTACATGTAGTCTTAGGCTTGATGGGTGCTTGCCAGTACAATTCATTGTACTGACACTTGTTGTGTGTGTCTATACTTGTTTGTGCATAGATATGATTGCAGGGGAGACTCCTCCTGAGGAGGAAGAATTTGCCGAGGAAGTGCCATTCTACCCGGATGGTTCATACTAGGCCACTCCTTAGTCGGTTGGAGAAAGATCCTCAGGAATGTTGTTTGCTTCCGTTTGCTATGACTATCTATATAACTATTTGGCCGACGGTCATATGTATCTCTAAGAACTATTATGTTGTAATAGCTTATGACTCATGACGAGTCATTAAACCAGTTATCGATACCATATGCTCGGATGGAAGTGGTTAGCCTGTTCCTTTTGTTAGGAACATATTAACCACGAGTATGAGTTAAAGATAATTGAGACAACGTAGATCTTTAGCCATTTGATGTCAAGTCTCCTGGTTGTGTAACACATCGGTTGCCGTCATCGAGTGGTTTGACGGGCACAATCTAGGCTGAAGTTGGCGCGGGCTAAAGGCCCAGCGATGTCTCGGTTATCTCTCTCTCGGAGCGTCAGATGTCTTGCTATACTTTGGAGAAGAATGGATGAGTTCCATTCGGCTCCTAATTATATCAAGAGGTCCGAAGGCGTCCCGACACCCAAACCAAAGAAAGGAGGCCGAGCGGACCAGACCGGATGTGGAGATTATGGCAATCGGGTATCTACATGGCAAGCTTATCCATCGTCGCCGCCACAGCCAACGGCCACCCCACCACCTCGGCACGAAGGCCGGCGAATCTGTAGCCGAAACGCCGGACAAGAGCCGGCTTCCGCCTCTAAGGTCGGGAGACTATAAGAGGCCCGAGCCGGATCGGTCGACGACCGTGCCAAGAGGCCCACCCCGCGAGTCCACGCTGAAGTACCAGGAGCAGACGGCCGACTCCCGCGACAAACGACATGGACGTCCACCCGTCCACCACCGCGTCCGCCGCAACAACAGCTCCGGCTACCCAACCAGCCAACCGAAGACCCCGCCAAGTGATGCGCGGAAGTCCTCGATCACCGCTACCGGGAGTGGGACCGACGCACCGGGAAGATCGGAGGGGATCACCCGATAGCGGCGATGACGGAGTACGGCCTTCACTCGGGACCTCCGCCCGGTGCCGGCCGAATGGGTTCAAGCCCACAGGGGATTGAAAGGTACGATGGCAAGACCGACCCTGAATCTTGGCTAACCGTATACACCCTCGCCATCCGTGCTGCAGGTGGTGACAACAAAGCTATGGCAAATTACCTACCCGTGGCGCTCGCTAACTCAGCCGAGCGGCTCACGAGCTGCCAAGAGGCTCAATCGGCTCGTGGAGCGAGCTGAAAGACCACTTCATCGCCAACTTCCAAGGTACCTTCGAGAGGCCCGGCACACACTTCGACCTATACAACGTCATCCAAAAGCCGGACGAGCCCCTGAAGGATTACATCCGTCATTTCTCCGAAAAGCGCAACAAGATCCCGAACATCACCGATGACATCATCATCGTCGCCTTCCAGAAGGGAGTCCGTGATGAGCTGCTAATCGGGAAGTTCGAACGCAAACCACCAAAGACGGTGAAATAGATGTTCGAGACGGCGAACTCATACGCGAAGTCCAACGACGCCATTAAGGCTGCCCGTCAAGATCGGCCCGATAGGAGGGAAGACAAACAGGCAGGAGGAAGCCGGAATCCTAAAAAGGATAACGGCAACGGCAACAACCAAGGCCAGAAAGATCGCAAGCGCCGATCTGAGGATCTAGTGGCCGCAACCTCCAACACCCAACGCCGTCCCCGAGTCGCCGCCTACGACGCCATCATGAACGCCCAGTGCACCCATCATCCGAATCATAAGCACGCGGCGAAGGACTGTTTTATCTACAAGCAGTTCGCCGAACAGTACGTGGCGCAGCTCAACAAGAAGCCGACTGACGAGGCAGGTCCGTCAGGCGCCAAAAAGAACAATGCGGCTGAAAATGCCAAACCTTTTCAAGACCCAGTGGGGGAGCTCAACCACATCTTCGGAGGACCGCTAGCCTATGAGTCCAAAAGGAAACAGAAGATAACTGACCGAGAGGTCAACACGGCTCAACCCGAAGTCCCTCAGTATCTGTGATGGTCGGAAGTGGCCATCACTTTTGACCGCTCGGATCACCCCGACCGAGTGGTTCACCCGGGGCGCTATCCACTCGTCCTGGATCCCGTGGTCCGCAATATCAGGCTCAAGCGTGTCCTCATCGACGGGGGCAGCGCCCTCAACATCCTGTTTGCGAAAACCATGGATGAGATGCAGATCCCGAGGGCAGAATTAAAGGCAAGTTCGGCTCCCTTCCACGGAGTCATCCCGCGGCTATCGTCTACACCACTCGGGCACATCTCCCTCCCTGTCACCTTCGGGGCCCGAGAGAACTTTCGAACGGAGAACGTCACTTTTGAAGTGGCCGACTTCGAAACAGTATATCATGCCATCATCGGAAGGCCCGCGCTTGCCAAGTTCATGGCGATCCCGCACTACACCTACCTCCGCATGAAGATGCCGGGTCCCAACGGCGTCATCACTCTTCGCAGCGATGTGAAGCAAGCCTTCACTGCGATAAGGAGAGCTGCGACATGGCCCAATCTCGCGAGAGATTACGTGGCCAACAAGAAGTCCGATTGGCTGCATCAACTTCGGCAGAGGGCGAAGTCCCCGCGAAGAAGATAGCCAAATCAGGATCCCGCGACGCCAAGACCAAGAAGATCTCCCTTGATCCGTCGGATCCCTCGCTCGTAATCGGCGCGACCTAGACCCCAAAAAGGAAAGCGCGCTCGTCACCTTCCTCCAAAATAATAAAGATGTTTTGCTTGGAAACCATCGATATGCCTGGAATTCCTAGGGAGGTGATCGAGCACTCTCGAACGTCAAAGATGACGCCAAACCGATAAAACAACGATTACGCGATTCGCGCAGGATCAAAAAGACGCTATCAAGGAAGAACTCGCAAAGCTCTTGGCTGCCGGCTTCATTAAAGAAGTCCTTCATCCCGAGGTTAGCCAACCCGTCCCGGTCCGCAAGAAGACGGGGCAATGGCGCATGTGCGTTGACTATGCGACCTCAACAAAGCCTGCCCCAAAGATCCGTTCGGGCTGCCTCGCATCGACCAAGTCGTTGACTCAACAGCCGGCTGCCAACTCCTAAGTTTCCTGGACTGTTACTCGGGCTATCACCAGATCAGCTTGAAAGAATCCATTGCTGAAAACATCGTTCATCACGCCGTTTGGGGCCTCTGCTACATCACCATGCCTTTTGGCCGAAGAATGCCGGCGCCACATACCAACGCAAGATCCAAAGATGCTTCCGGACGCGGATCGGCAAGAACGTTGAAGCTTATGTCGACGACGTTGTCATCAAGACCAAGCGAAAGAAGACCTAATCGCCGACCTAGAAGAAACCTTTGCAAACATCAGGGCCTTGAATGAAGTTAAACCGGAGAAATGCACTTTCGGCGTTCCATCGGGCAAAGCTGCTCGGCTTCATGGTGTCACATCACGGCATTGAAGCAAATCCGGAGAAGATCACCGCAACTTGGGATTTCTTCCACTGTGGCTGGAGAATAAGAAGGACAAATGAAGACATGAAAGGTTCAAACTGAAAGAGCAAATGAATACTTTGATGCAAATCTCACCGGCTTCGCGGCTGCGCGCAGGTGGAGCGGCCGGTGGCCTCCTTCCTCGACTCTGCGCCGAGTGGCCTTCGACGTCGGGCGCTCGAGCCGTGGCTGAGGTTTCCGGCCGTTGTGGTTTCCGGTCGGGACATCCGGCGGCGGCCGGGCTCCTTCCTCGGGGCATCCTTCTTTGGAGACGAAGGTTGTTTGCCGGAGCGCTCACACTCGATTGTGGGCTCCGGGGCTTCGGCTCTGCTGGCTTAGGCACCTCGGGGGCTGCAGCTGGGGTCGGCCCTTCACCTCCCCCGGCAGGATCTATGTCCTGGGGCCTCGCGAAAATGAATACAGGCGAGGTAAAGATAAAGAATGCTTTCAACGGAAAAGTTTGGACTTGATTACGAGAGAATACCGGACGACCAGGCGGATCTTCGGCACCGTCCGCGGTGATCGCCTTAGAGGTGTGGTCTCGACGGAGGAGCCGAGACGTCGTCATCCGAATCCTCAATGATCAGCCTCCTTTTGCTCGCCCGCTTGTTTAAGTCTTCACTCGGCGCCGCTCACTTCCCGACTGGATCGCTTTGGATCTTAATCCCGCCAGCCGGCTTCTTGGCGGGGCGACGCGGCGCGTCATCGTGGGACACCTTGTATGGTTTGGAGGTGACAGAAGCATTTTCCTGCGGAAGAAAGAATGCACAACGCTGAGAGACAAGATATCAAGACTGAAAGACACTATGAAGCAACCAGTCGGCTTACCGGAGGAGGAGGTCGGTGGATGCTGAAGGGAAGAACCGGCGAGAATGAGGGCGCGCTCAACCGCAATTCCGACGAGAAGATCTTGTACATCCGGATCTTCGGGATTTCATAGCTTAGTGGATCTCGGATCTTCCCGATTGGGGTCCTTCCCGCCCTCGTACTCGAAGGCCGGCTTCGACCGGTCCTTGATCGGCGCCAGTCGGCACCTGACGAAGTGCCGAGTGATCTGTTCGTCGCGAAGACCCTTTTGTTTCATTGCCAGGATCTTCGCAAGCAGCTTGTTGGCCTCGTCCAATCTTGGGCTCTTGGAACGGTGCTCCAAGTTGGCTGGGACAGGGGAAGACCGACGAAGGGCGGGCAGTGCGTTCGGGGTTGCTAATGTAGAACCGCCCGCGTGCCATCCCTTATTGGAGGACTTTAAAGGAAGAGAGAAGTATTCCTTGCGGAGAGAACCGCGGAGTTGGAAACCTGCCCCGCCAACAATGCATGGGTGGTCCTTGTTCGGATGCGGCTTGAGATAGAACATGCGGCGGAAGGGGAGGATGCCAAGAAAGGCTTCACATACATGAATGAAGAGGGCGATGTGAAGCATCGAGTTGGGGTTCAGATGGTAGAGTTGAAGCCCATAGTAATATAGAAGTCCCCGAAAGAACTCGGAGGTAGGAAGGCTGAACCCGCAGTAGAAAAAAGAAGTGAAAACAACGAGCTCACCGGTGTTCGGGGTTGGGAAGTCCTCCCCCGCCGCCGGGCGCCATCCCATTATCTCCTTTGGCGAAAGTACGCCATGCTTCACCATCTCTTTGAGGGTGGATTCCCTCACATCTGATGCGGCCCATTGGTCAAACGGGATCCTTTTTTCCTCCGCCATGAGAGTGGTGTTGATGGGAAGTGGATCTGGTCGGGAAAGCTGGGGATTTTGACAAAGGAACTTGGGAGATTTGGCTGCGGAAGCTAGTTGTTGCAGAGCGAGTTCCTAGATGGATGGATTTGGGAGCGCGCGAGTCTAGGGTTCTCCGCAGGGAACCGGTGAACAAGGCTGCGAAAAGGGAAACTTTTGGAAGATGAAGAGGCGGGGACAACCTCATGCCTTTATAGAAAGATTCGAGGGTTGCGCTAGGTTTTCTTGTGATTGGGCCGAGCCCAAAAGAAAATCTACGGCCCAGTTAAGGTGTGGCCCGACGCGTGTCCTTAGGGACTTAAGTGAATGAGCTTAAGCAGATTTGCCCTGGCAATATGCGCGTGTCCGAATGCCCTGTACCTTTGGAAATCCTTTCATACCACGGTTTGCTTGACTTCATGAGAAGCTAGCACGATGCAATTTGGAAGGTGACCAACAGCTAAGTTTTTATAGCTGCCTTGATGACAAGGGTTGTTTGGTTTTTTAGCATTTGATTAAATGATCATATTAATGCTATTTTTCCACCTTGGTGAAGATCTTTATAGATTGAGACCAGTATTATGGCAGAAGCTATTTAATAACTTGGTCATATTTTTCATATGATTGAAAGAACTCGTTTTCCCATGAGGGACGATTAAAATATTTGTTCCGAGATGACTCGGGCGATCCACTCGGATAAGCTTGAGCTTACCGAGTGCTTTTACCCATGAGGGTTGATTGAATTATTAGATCTAGGATGACTCGGACAAATTCACTCGGATAAGCACAAGCTTGCCGAGTAACGAGGTTGCTTTAGCTTGAGCTAAGCATCTACATGAGAATGATTTTTTATAGTTCTTGACTATATGCTTAGTCTGTTTTTGACTAACCACATAGTCGGGGGCTACACCAAATTAGGTGCATCAGGAGATGCACCTAGATATTTATTTTTGAGAATTTTTTAGATATTTTCCAGCCCTTCACAGTCTTTGAAGCCACTCGGGAAGATTCAGGCAGAGATGATGGAATCACTCGGCGCCAAAAGCACTCGGTCAAAGAGATTTTTGGTTGTGTGCTGTTTTGGTCTGAAGCTGAACTGTCTCGTCGACTGAAAAGGACTCGGGGGCTACTGTGGAGATTATGGCAATCGGGTATCTACATGGCAAGCTTATCCGACTGGAGGTAGGGATAGATTGCGCCTGCCATATCTGTAAACCGAACATGACTTGGGTATTACGATTGTCGATAGAGATAAGGCAATCGGCCTATAGTCACGGTTTGGTAAGATTGAGGAAACCGGTTTAGAGTAAGATAGGGTTTCCGATTTGTAAGCCCTCCTCCCAAGACTATATAAGGGGGGTAAGGGGCGTCCCTTGAGGGATATCAGATTCTAGATCAGTTTTTAGCCTTCAGCTTTAGATCACGAGATCAATAAAGACCCTCGGCGGATCGAATCCACCGAAACAGGAGTAGGGTATTACCTCACGAGAGGGCCTGAACCTGTCTAAACCTTCTTCTTCTTCCAACCCATTATGCTTGGCGATCTTGACTGCGACCCCAGAAATCATATTGCCGAAACCAAGTTTCGACACCGGACGTCTTAGGATAGGGGTTAGGAGCCCGACCATGGTCCCCATGTCCGGCCTCGGCTCCTTAGCCCGACCTCCATGCATGACCCCGACCAGGATAGAGGTCGGCCACCCTTCCTCGGGAAGCAGGCTTCCATCGCAAGCCTCGCAAGCAAAACAAAATGGGGGACAGGCCGACAGAAGACAACGCCACCCAACAAGACTGCGCATAAGGTACCTGCCACGGAGGATCCCGAGGCAGGACTACGCACAAGACGCCCATGACAAATGAATCCCAAGGTGAATTCTGTTTTGCTTTTCAGCTTTATCCTGTACTTGCTTTGTACTTTAGGGCCAAGCTTTCTTGCGCTCCAAATCCATTGTAAGCTTGCCCCCTCCTTGGGTGTAAAAGGGGAGGGCGGGGGTGTGCGCAAGGAGGGTTGGACTCTCTCTGGCTCAGGCCTTGTCGATTGTACTCAAACTCTGATCATACATCACCCCAAAAAATAACACATGACATAGGCTTGTTATCCTTCGGAAGAACCGAACCTGTCTAAAAACCTTAGCTCGTATTGTTCTTGAGTCGACCGTCAAATCCATTGGTGAAACGCCCCGACCACTCTTTCACCTCCTCGGGTAGCCCCCTTGGAGACTGCCGACCCACACGTCGACACAAATCATATAGCCCACATGTTCATGCTTGCTTGTAATGTTGGGAGTGAATTTTTGGAGGACATGAGGGAGCAACATGCTTTGCTTGTGCCTCCTGTTACTAACATTTTGCAGGGAGTTCAAAGCATTCAGCAAACAAAGAAAAAGGACATGATCGAGATGTGAGTCCCATCACTCAAGAAGAAATAGAAGATTGATGCACCTACCTTATCTAAACAGAGTTTGAAAGGTAAATTAAATGGTGTTGAAATAAATCAAGATGATTGTTCTCACTAGTCATGCTATCCTAGAACAACCATTAGTGGAATCAACTACTGAATTTTATTTGTCACAAGTTTATTTTCCTATTGTTAATTATGATAAAGATGAGTTGTGTGATGATGCTTCACTTATATACATGTCACAACTTGTGAATGAGCATTCTAATTCTATTGTTGATTATTCATGTATTGATTTTAAGCATGTTGTTCACCTTGCTAGTAAGAATAAGGAACTTCAACTATTTTCTTCTTTAAATACTTTGGGCTATATTAAGTTTGATGATCCTTGTGAGCTCAGTGATTTGAAGGAAAAATTATTTGCTAAATCTAATTTGCCATGTCCTGCTAATGTGATTTTTCATGTTTTTGGCAACTATAATGATAGAGAAGTATATTTGGTGCACATAGTTTACATATGTTCAGATCTGGAACATCCTATAATTGTGAAAGAAAATAGCAAGCTAGAGAGAAGTTGTATGACTAATCATGTTATCTCGAGTTTCTATCATTTTGATTTAAACAAGCAAGTTGGTTCTGAAGAAGGGAAGCGACCAAATCGCTCAATATTATTGTCGTGCACCACTACAAATGCACCATGCGAGAACATGGCTTGTAAACAAAGGGAACAAGATGAGCATCAAGAGAAAATGGTATCAATATCCTTTGTTGTGTTACCTTGGAACTAGATACATTCATCTCACTAGAGGATAATTCTATCTGCTAAAGAACTATTGATATTACATGACAAAAGTTGTGTTGTGTTTGTTTTTGTATACACACTTCTATAGGAAAGATCATGCACTACGTGAAGAAAACCACATGGAAAAACCAAGGACGATTTTTCATGAAGTAGGGAAGGATGATGTGACCATGCCTACCACGGATAGAACCATTGTTCACATCATAGCTCAACAAGAAGACATCAAGATCATGCCGCACAACTTCTAGAATCCATCTCGGCCACCTGCAATAGTGCTGAATTCAAACGACTGTCAAATGTGCAAACGAGATCCGTTTTGGACGCATGAGTACTTGATGGAAAGGTCTCAATGTCCTCTTTCCAAGGAATCTGGCGACATCTCCAAATTCAACCGGAGATGCTCAGAACAAGAAAAACAATGTTTGCACCAGAAACTTGGGCTTGGGCCTTGTATTGAGTAGAGCCCATTAGAGGTCCACAAAGAATAGGGTTTTCTTCCACTACCCCATGTAGTTGTTTTTCCTTCTATAAAAACTACTAGCGCTTACCATTTGTATCCTGGGTTTTGTCTAGATGCAAGCTTAGCTTCAACTACTTCCTTGTACTCGCGTGTGTCTGTTAGACCACTCGGATACTTGTATTCAGAACGCCACTTTTGTATGTATCAGTTTCATCATCTGGCAAGTGTTGTGAACTATTTTCTTATCATCTTGTTCTTGCTTTTTCTTTGATTGCTTGTAGGTTCAAGGTTGTTCTTGTCATAGCAAGAACAATAACATCTGAGTTGGTGTACCGGTTGATAAGGCGCAACACCCCCTATAGTATTTGTAGTCGAACCACCAATGTCGACTCCTCCCCTAAATGAAAGTTATCCTCCTCTCATCGAAAGGTCAGGATCCCTCGTTCCTACATCACCTTGTCTTTCGTTGACCTCCTTTTACCCTAAGTGCTCCTTGAGCTGGGACATACAAAATTTGTGACTGCATAGTTGTGAATGTAACAATTATTCCAAAACCATATCTCTCATGGTTCCATGTGTGATACATAGATTCCTTCATGAAGTAGGGAGAAACATAACACCGTGGATGAATCCCACACTTATTGCAAGCGGTGAGTACATGTGTGCATGGCTTGTGAAGTAAATATGGCTTTCGGCATGAGCACAAACATGTTCCATCAGCTTCCAGTATACACTCTTGCACCGCTCTCTTATGGTCTATACACCGCATTGTTTTATCCCTGCACTAAACTTCTACCTATGCTCCACCATACCATGAGGCATTGCATGATGATTCCGGGCCTTCTTTATACCCTCATCAATGTACTCCATTACTTTGTGAGCATATATCAACCCATTGTCTAACATGGAATGCCCAAACTGCCATGAAACGATCCTGTAATACTTGCAAGTTCCATGCAAAATGAACTCAACGATACCAACAAACGGGAGCGCACGTGCACCTCACATGACCCAGTTGTATATCTCTACCAAGTTTGTGGTCGTTATATCGTAGCACGAACCATCCTTATCATACAATAAAGCTCACTTCTCCTTTGGTTCCTTCTCAATCCACTTAGAAAATTTGAAATTGTTGATACTTTCCTTCGCTTTATTCGTGGTGGATTATTCATAAGATGACCAAGTGTTTTTGGAGCGTCGCACCTTCAGGCTACAGCTTCGATATGTTCTCATTTGATTGCTTAGCAATCAACTCATCACTACAAGAAATATAGACTTACGTGACGGTTGAATTATGTCATAAAAACATGTTTTTTGTCACTGTTTATGATTTCGATGTTTTAGTGATGAATTTTGCATCGTCACGGAAGGTGCATCTTTAAACACCTTATATGATGAACCAACGAAAACATCATAATCTAGTGACAAATTGAAATCGGCATAAACCATGATGAAAATGTCATAACCCGACGAGATGGTGCGCTGCCATGTGTCATGCCACGTGGCAAATGACATGGTGGCGACATGGCAGGTGATGTGGCAACAACTTTGTGACCAATATAATCGTCATAATTCATGAGTCAGCCCAAGAGGATCCGCTGCGTTCATTGGCTATTTTTGGGCTTGGCCCATTTAATGGTCCATTTCAGATTGGGCTTAGCCCATTTGAAGGCCTTTTTTTTCCTGAAATGTAATATAAAATAATTAAAAATAGGAGGCATAACCCATTTGGAGCCTGATTTTAGTTTGAGCTAGATTTGTTTTCTAGCCCAATAGTAAATTAATTAATCTACTTTTCAGTGCATACAATAATATTCATAGGAATATCCAAATTACTAACAATATCCACAATACTATGGCATCATAGTAATATTCACATGATTTTTATATCAAAATAAAAAAGTGACAACTAATGACAACAGAAGATAATTTGTCCCCTCGAACATCAATTTGTTCCTTCCTAAGAAAGTCTCAAGAGTAGATGGATCAGGCGCTTGAAGCATATCCAGAAGGAGATGTATCATCTCCAAGACATATCCAGTTGTATCGCCCCAACCCTTATCCAATCCCCATTCTTGAAACCTGAAGTTCTGGGCAAAAATATAACCATTTGTAAAGTCATTCTTCCTGAATGTGATTTGCACTATAAATGGCACACCTTAATAAAAAGCTATGATAAATAGAGTGCATATCATGAAGCATTTTTCAGTGAATTCCTATATGCAAGACATGTCAAAAGCATGTCACTCAACATGTTCAACCTGAGTTTATACTTGACAGTAGCCCAGTAGTCTAAAGAGGTGTTTTATTCCTTTTTTATAAAAGTTCAAAGCACATTCCCAAATTGGGAAGTCTGAAAGTGCATCACCCTAGCCATATAGAATTCATGCAGAAACTCAAGCCTTAATGTGATAGGCTAAACTTACTTATATGCAAATTGTGAATATGATGTGTCAGCTGGGAGTTTAGACAAGTGCTCCTCAGCTTTTGTCAGCACAGACTGAAGCCTTCCCAGACTCTGTATCCTGTCACTTAGCATCATGACCTACGAATACACACGACATCATTCCAAAATTAAGATCAAGCATAAAATTTGACCAAAAGATCACTTGAAATTTCCACAAGAGTTGCAAAACTTACATGCCCCTTATGCCGATGCCCACGAATAGGGCCAGTACTAAAGCTGCTACAATAAGATATAAGTGAGAGAAACAGGAATACAATCATTCTGCCAGCACAACCCGGGAGTTTGTATGCCAAAGTGCAGCTCTAGCTTTGAGATCTACTACATCAGTACTCCTATCTACCAACCTGGAGCACCCAGTTGCAAATATATAAACCAAAGTAATAACACGGTCACGAAGGTTGTGAATTTTGACTATGCTACTAATCGTCCTCAGAGGCTTAGACATGGACTAAAACACACTATTATCAACATCTCACTCAAAACAAATGTTACTGATCCAAACCAACAGATCAACATCTCTGACCAGTGACCAGTTACCCGCATAGAACCATGATGAGGACATTTCCGTCTTGTCGACACCAAGTCCAACTTCATCTACCAATGATGCACGTGCCCAAGTCCATAAAGGACCGATCACGCGTAGTCGTGCAAGGCTACTTCAACAACAGGTGAACTCCATCCTTACTACCCATGATATATCTATACATGAGAATTGTTTACTACCTAAATCTTGTGTTTTAACCTTGCTTAGGTTCACACATGAGGATATCCCAATTCTGAACCTGATTGGACATGTTCGGATGTCCAAACCTGACTGGCGTGTTCGGATTTTCAAACCTAACCTCACTTTCGGCCATCACTGCGGGTAGAATATGAAGAATTAGAAGGTGTGTGACCTATAGATGGAAAGCTTATCAAGTCTAGTTTCACGTCCAACAAACGGTTCATAAATTGGAGTTCCCAATCAAAAGTTATGAGTCATTTACTTGGAACGAGATTGCTATTCTTTACAACATGTCATCCACAAACTGATGTACAAACCGAAGTAGTGAACCATACACTGTCAACATTGCTGTGAGCTGTCCCAAAGAAGAATCTGAAATTGTGGGAAGAAAGATTGTCTCATGTGGAGTTTGCATACAACAGGGTGGTACATTCGACCACAAAATTTTGTCCATTTGAGATTGTTTATGGTTTCAAACCTACTGCTCCCATCAATCTTTTGCCTTTGCCTATGCAGGAACGTCTGAACTTTGATGCAAGAAAGCGGGCTGAATTTGTCAAGACCCTTCATGATCGAGCTAGAGCAAACATTGAAAAGATGACCAAGATCTATGAGAAGCGCGCCAACAAGGGTCGCAAGAACATGTTATTTGAACCAGGAGACTTGGTTTGGGTTCATTTGTGCAAGGATCATTTTCCTAAACAGCGCAAGTGCAAGCTGCAACCACGAGCAGATGGCCCTTTCAAAGTGCTTCAAAAGATCAATGACAATGCTTATGTGATTGATCTCCCAAGCACTTATGGTGTAAGTACAACCTTCAACATTACCGATCTGTCGCCATTCTTTGGATTTGAAGAGTCTTTTCAAGAGGGGAGGATGATGAGGACATTTTCGTCGTGTCGACACCAAGTCCAACTTCATCTACCAATGATGCACGTGCCCAAGTCCATAAAGGACCGATCACGCGTAGTCGTGCAAGGCAACTTTAACAACAGTGAACTCCATCCTTACTACCCATGATATATCTACTCATGAGAATTGTTTACTACCTAAATCTTGTGTTTTAGCCTTGCTTAGGTTCACATATGAGGATATCCCAATTCCGAACCTAATTGGACATGTTCGGATGTCCTAACTTGACTAGCTTATTCGGACGTCCAAACCTAACCTCACTTCCGGCCATCACTGCGGCAGAATACAAAGAATTAGAAGGTGTGTGACCTATGGATAGAAATCTTATGAAGTTAGTTTCGCGTCCAACAAATGGTTCATAAATTAGAGTTCCCAATCAAAAGTTATGAGTCATTTACTAGAGACCGCTCGAAGCCGAACACACGCATGATGTTTAAGTTTCCCATGCAAAACTGCACCATTCTACAATAATTCATGGTGCATGCTGCATATGGCTGGAAAGCTTATTGATTCTAGTTTCACACCCAACAAACGGATCATCATTTGGAGTTCCCAAGATGATGTTTTGGCCAAAATAGTGAAGACTGTGTAGAAGACCAACAGCCACCCGAAGCCACTTCGGGAGTAGTTTTGTGGAAGCCTTTTCACATACTATGCCTCTTCATTTCCATTTCAGTTTTTGCACCCATCTAGGAGGGTTGTTCCTAGTATAAGTATCCCCTTGCTCCTAAAGCAAAGGAGAACTTTTGATGATTTGATAAACCAATATGGTCTATTGCAGCCGAGCTGCTTCAGTGTCTGCTTACCTTTGTTCTTGCTAGTTCATCGTGAGCTTGTGAGAAAGATCTCTCTGAGGTCCCCTACTTCGTGCTCTACGGTTTTTGTTTGGCTGTGTCGTATTGTGTGGATTAGTCCTTTGTGGTTCTGCGATCGTTCGGAGATGGAGTCGAAGTCCTCAATGTTTCAAGTGCCTCTCTCCCCGACATTTGGTCACATCCAACCTTGGTTAGGTATAAAGCTAGTTATCCATTGTTCGCAGCAAGTTATCTTTTGTTTATCGTGAAGATCGGGTCACCCTCTTGCCGATACATATCGGTACTTATCAAACCATCCCATTGATATTCACCTTTGCTGGGGCAAATCATGGAAATGGTCATGGGAAGTGGAAACAGTCTAGAAGAAGAGAACACTTGACAATTTAACGTTCATAGTTCACAAGTACACATGCCGGTAGCTATATAGAACTAATTAGCTATACTTCAGTTTTATTTTAGGAGTTAGGACATGGTCATAGAAAATAATATGGCACAAAAGTTAGTTTACATGAACAATCTAGCACATCATATATAGAGTCATATACAGAATATTTGGCATTTGCACAATTTGAGTCAGAGAATATTTGCCTTGCCTGTATGTTGCTCCTGCAGGGACATTTTGCTGCTCGGGATTGAGGACTTGGGGTGATGCTGCTGAGGCCTTAGGATTGAGGGAGAGGAGGAATGGTGAAAGGGGGGAGGAAGGGATGATGGTGGCCGCCATCGTTGGGGAGAAGCCTCCGCCGCTGCCGGGAGAAGCAGCAGCCACGCTGTCGCCGCAGATCAAAGCCTCTATTGCTACTTGGGGGAAGCCGCCGGTCGCAAGCACCCCCATGGTGGTCCCACTAGTCGGCGTGGGGGTAGAGCGGGCAGCGGTCATGGATGTGGCGCTTGAAGACGGTGTTGGCCCAATCGGGCATGGCGAAGAGGAGGGAGAGGACCGGGTGCTGCTCGACACCGACGTGGGAGCTTTGGGTAGGTCGGGAAGCACGGCGACGTGGGTGGTGGTGGACTTGGGCGGTTGGGGGTGGATGGAGGGTATGGGCTCGGACACCGACGCCATGGCCTCTTCGGCGTCGGCGGCGCTCGATGGAGATCTGCTGGAAGGAGGAGGTTGAGGAGAGCGAGGTCCAGACGATGGCGGAGGAGAGGCCGAGCACGGGGAGCCAGGGCGACGCCGACGGTCGGAGGAGCGACGGCAGCCACCAAAGGGGCGGCACGGAGGAGGAAAGAGGAGGATGCGCAACGGCAAGGGGCACGGACGACGTGGGGCGACGGGCGGAGCGGTCGGCGACGGGCGGCCGCCCATGAGACCAGGGGATGAAGCAAGAAGCAGCTAGGGTTTGGTCTATTTTTATATCAAACCTAATGGATCGTGGCCGTTGATGCAAATCCAACGGCTCACACGTGCTGTGGTTTTAAGTTGGGCTGAATTAGGCCGGAAAATAGTGAAAGACAGCCGAGTATGAGAATTGTTTATCGATTTTTCATTAGTATTTTCAGTTTATAGATAAATAGGCATAAATACAAATAATTTTAAAAACATATATTCATATAATTTTTAATATGGATTATACTACGTATATGTTGTTTCAGGGTAGTTTCAAATTTTTTTAAAGTCATCTACTATTTTCTAACAATTAAATAAATTTTTGCGTGCTTTTCAAAATTAATTCCGAACTCAACTACATGTACCCCCAATAAGGTTTGAAAAAATCAACAAAAAATATATGTGTGCTCTTACATTTCATTCTATCCCATATCAAAGAATTAGATGGAGAATTCAATGGGAATTGAAACCTTACATCTCTCAATTGGATTACAAAAATTAATAATATTTAAATTTGGTCCAAAAATTCTACAAATTGACATGACAACTTAATTTTAGCATGTAACATTGCCATAAAAATTTCGATCAGTTTTGATAAAATGAGACTATATGTTGTTTATAAATAGTTCCACTTCTCTTATAGTCTCATCTAACTCGATCAAACTTTGAGGTTTGTATGACATATAACATTTTCGAACTCGTATGCACCTCAAATTTAGACGTAACCTTAGCATTACCTTAATATTACAACATATGAAGTTATATTGCCACTTGTTTTGTGGAAAACATATGTTTTCTATTTTCTAAGTAATTGCATAATAGATCCTTGTCAATAAACCTATAGACATATTTCGTTACGTACCTCCATAAATTTTTAACATTGATTAAACTTCATATATGTTGTTTCGGAGAAGTTTCAAATTTTTTTGAAGTCATATACTATTTTCTAACAATTAAATGAATTTTTGCGTGCTTTTCAAAATTAATTCCGAATTGAACTACATGTACCCCCAATAAGGTATTAAAAAATCAACAAAAAATATATATTTGCTCCCATATTTCATTATGTCTTGTATACAAGAATTTTATGGAGATTTCAATGGGTTGCTATGGATAATTGAAACATTACATCTCTAGATTGGTTTACAAAAATTGTAATAATATCTAAATTTGGTCATAAAATTCTATAAATTGACATGAAAACTTAATTTTGGTCGGTAACATTTCCATAAAAATTTAATCAATTTTAGTCAAGTCGAATATATACTGTTCACGATGGTTACACTTTTCACATAATCTTATACAACTTAACTAAAAAAATTAAAGTTTGCATAACATGTAATATTTTTGAACTCGTATGCACCTCAAATTTGGACATAACCTTAACATTACCGTAATGTTACGACATATGAAGTTATATTGCCACTTGTTTTGCGAAAAAATATTTTTTTGTATTTCCTAAGTAATTGCATAATGGACACTTGTTATAGAAATATTTTATTACATACTCCGATTATTTTTTTACATGGATTAGACTGCGTATATGTTGTTCCAGAGGAATTTCAAATTTTTATAGTAATATACTATTTTTTTAATAATTAAAAAAATTTCTAAGTGCTGACAGGGACGTACAACAGACTTTTCATTCCTAAATAGTTCTAGGCTGAAAAAGAAACAATGACGAAAAACAGACTTCATACACACGCAGACCAGGCCGGACTGAATAGAGGGAGAGGAATAGACTTTCAGAATTTGGCCCAAATCTGGAAAGAGGATTTTAAATTATTTTTTCATTTAAATAATCTTCAAATTTTTATAAATACTTTCAATGCTCAAATAATTCCAAGAAAAATCCTAAAAATAGCTGTACACTCAAAGTATTTAATAAAAATATATCTATATTATTTAATGATTAATTTATTTATTTAAATAATTATTAAAATGCTCTTTATAGCATTAAAATTAATATTTGAGCTCGAAAAATCCGAGAAAATTTCGACGAGTACATTTAATAATAAAGAAATTAATAAAAATTAAATCCACCCATGTTTCAATTAAAATAATTTTATTTCTCATATTTATTTTACTGCAAATTAATGAAAATCATTACGATACTTTTGATGCTTAATTTGATGTTCAAATTTTGAGATTTTAGTCAAACACTTTATTTAATTATTAAATAATTTTCATATATTTTTTATTTAATTTGTCCGTACTAATAGGTGGGACTCGCCGCACTATTTTTCCCATTTTCGTTGAATTAAGCCCCAATGACACATGGGACCCCGCCGAGTAGGATGCACATGTGACACTAGTTGTCATGTAGGACATTGCCACGTAAGACACTCGGACTTCTATTTTTCTAAAAAAATCTAAAAAGTCTAATGACAAAGCAAATGTCATAGAAATTTGTCACTAATAGGTTGGGGGCAACAAAGCATGACGTTTTCTAGTTGGATTTGTGATGCTATTTTTTTGTCACTAACCGACCTTGCCCCACACAAAACGTTGTAAACAAAGCGATTTAGTGATGAATATCTATAATGTCATTCTAAAATCATCATAGAAGGCCACATGTGTTGTAGCGCATCTAACATGTCCCACAAGTCATTGAACTTCTTGTGCTGGTTTTGTGAATATAACCTCTTGAAAAGGTCCATCGGACTCTTGTTCCTAAATTATTTGTAGAAGTTAGCACTCATATGCCTCATACACCATCTACTCCTAACATCTGCCCACTTGGCTGCACCGTACTCAGAACTACCATGCTTCAAATCATCGATAGCCCGTATCATGCCCATGTGTCAGTCATGTATCAGGCAAACATTTGGTCTTCCCTTGACAACATGTTCCTTTACTCGTTTTAGGAACCAATACCAACTCTCAACTCTCAGTGTTCTCACACTCAACGAATGCAAAAGCAACTGGTAACAATTGGTTGTTCCTATCATCACCAATGGTTGTCAAAATTTAGCCTCTATATTTACCAGTTAGGAATGTGCCATCAATGCATAGGATGGGACGACAATGCACAAATGCCGGATACAAGCCGCAAAACAAAAGAATGCTCTCCATAGAATGCTTGCGTTGGGCTCATTAGACTCAACCGATGGATAGTGGTGTAGGTTGAAACAGCCCCTGGATTCCCGAACTAAATGGTTGCTAGTAATCTCGGCAAGTTATCATAAGATGCTTTAAATGTGCCAAACCTTTTCTCTATAGCCTTTTGTTTCGCCCTCTATGCATTCATATAGCTAATGGTGTACTTGTATTTTTCTTCTCTGTGCGCAATTGATTGACTTTAGTTCAAAGTTTAGGTTCTTCATAACATGGCAATACACCTCAGTTGTTACGAATGCTACTGTAATATTACGGTGTACTTCTTCACTCCTTGTAAGTGGCACAGATGCTCCGTAACAATTGAGACTTGTCATTTACCATTGTATGTGTGAACCCACCATGGAAAACCCTCCCTCTCCTTCACACACCTTACCTCACACATAGTTTTGCAAAACTTCTCTACCCTGAACTCCCTCTGCAAAGAAAAAGCAAAACGCTTCACCACCTCCTTCAAATCCTCCAATTTAGCATAATGAGCACCCTGCACGACCATATTCTTCTTATACTCCCACGACACGTGATGACCCTTCGAGATAACAAGGCGAGAAAAATCCTCGTTGCAAAAATCTAAAGGCATAAGAGTATCCTCGTCAGATGATGTATCTCCAACATCCTCCTCGTTCTCCGCATCCTGCCTTTCCATCAGATTCACAATACAACCAATCCTCTCCCTCGTCAGCCTTCTCGGTTTCTTCAACCCTGGATTCTTGCAGTTCAGGATTGCCTTGCTTTGCCCCTTCCACTTCCATACTTCCCACAACACTCCTCACCATCCCCCCCATGGCCACATCCATTGTGTTCCCCTTCTCGTACACCTGAACGAGAATGACAAGTGGACAACAATGTTCACATGCCATCTCAATGTATCATAGGCATTAGTTCCCAAAAATAACCTACAGGTTAATGATTAACCATAACATAAATTGTAAGTGCATGGGTCTGCGGATCTATTTTAAAGTCTCTCATCTCATCAACCAGTTGCATCCGTTCCCAAAACTCCTCTCAACAGCCCTATCAATGCCCTTTAACCACACACTTGAACTCGCATGCATCTACCTCATTTTGACCATATCTAGGATTGCCTTCACCGTAATATAAGTTGAATATCGCCACTTGACATATTTGTTCATGCATTAAAGTCCCGTTATAATGCATTAAACTAAAAACAGTTGCTAACTATATTGCTACAAGTATAACTAAATAAACATGTCATAAGAGTTACTACAACACATGTACATACTAGATCTACAGCCCTAACATCGTATTTGACTACTAATGAGGTTTCTATACTAATTAATAACTTGCAATATGTTGAAATGTTAATGGCAAAACATATTTTTACCTCTAGTCGAGTACGCAATCCGGCAAGGCTTCGTCGCTTCCTTCGTACCCCTGCCCTCCCCCTCTTTCTTTTTTCTGGAATTTTGAGGAATAAAATGAGATTTTCAGATAGGAAGGCTTTTATAGCCAAGGCAAATAAATCGCCCTCCCCTAGGGCGGTTTATGTCATTTTGTAGGCACCCCTTTCCCGCCAGAGAGAGACGCGTCATGCAAATTTTGCAGGCGGCCTCCTCCCGACGATAAATCGTCCGAGGGGAGGACGAGAAGGCCAGCCACCAACAAAATTGCCATGGCGCGTCCCTATCGTTGCTTGCCATGTCACTTTTCCTGTCCTTCCTTAGTGTCAATTTATATGCCTTCCTTAGTACAGGGTACGAGAGGGTGGGAAGAGTATGTTTTTGTAAAATTTTGATTCGAAAATTTATTTTTTAAATCTTTTAATAAAAATATAAAAATAAAAAATTTCCCGATGCTCCGACGGATCTAGAGGGTGGTAGGCAGATAAAGCCTAGGTTATCCTGGCTCACCCAAAAATATCCCAGCCCAAAGCCTAGATTGGCAGATAAAGTAAATACAAAACCATTTTGCTATATATTTGTCGACCCTTTTTTTCACCAAATAGATGCAAATATAATATAGTCTCCGTATAACTCGCACGTAATTGCAATGTAATTTGGATGTAACTCTAACATAATTTTAAACCATTCAATTTTGCTTTAAAATTTGTGCAAGAGATAGGAAAAAAATCACAATGCGTGCGGATTCAAATGTTTCACGGAAATACACGTCACCTAGGAAATTTTAAAATTTTAAAAATTACATACAAGTTACACTATTACCTAACATAGTTACATGGTAATTATATCGTGATTATATTATGTTTTTATGTATCAAATTAAAATTTAATTTTTTAGTTAAAATTTGACGATAAATACCCCTTTTACCTAACTTCCGTGAGGACGTGAAGTGGAATAGTCTTCTCGGTGAATCATTCTCGCCGTTTCGCGTCGCCTTTGTCTTTTCGGCTTCGTCGCTGTCTCTCGCGATCGTAGCGGCGTCTCAGCGCCTAGTCCTAGGGTTAGAGCTCCTTGCGACCTCGCCGGACGGGACGGGACTGCATCACGGCAAGCCGGCAACTTTGTGCGCGGCGTGGCGACGGCAGTGGGCGCCAACTGCAAGTAGTGGCACGTGGAGGGTCAGCGGCACCACGGCGGTGAACAGCATCACCTGCATCTCAGCATCTGTGCAGAGGCTAGGGCGGTAGTGCTGATCTACAAGTGAGCAGGTCAGGATTAGGAGATTCTGATGATTAGGAGTTTTGGTCTTTCTCACCTCGCTATTGATGAATTTTGTATATTGTACGTATTGCATTAAGAAATAATGGACAATTTCATGGCCTAGCACAAGAAGGAATAGAGAAGTAGCAATAATCATCTTCAAACTTTGTAATGGAGAAATCCAAAATACTGAAACGAGTCCTCTTTCAAGTCAAATTTCATACTTAATTGTCTCTTTTAAAGAATCCTTATTAATGTATCTAGTTTACTTTTGATCAATTATATTATCTATATATATTTATATTGTATATGGGTGTTGTTACATTTGCGGTATTTTAGAGAAATCTATATGTCGGAACACCCATACCTAAAATCCTAAATATGCTGCTGTCTCGGTGAAACTATATACGAAATAATCAAAGTACGAGGTAAGCAATTAATTTCTAGGTGAGAACTCGCATTTTTATTGAAAAATACTAACTGCTACTGTACAAGACGAGCGTTGGTGATCCACCACAACCCATCGGCCAAACATGGCACATAATTACATTGAATATACATATATATCTTTTATTTTGTTTTCTTGTCTTCTTTATCCTTCTCCACGACTACTGGAGCTGCAGGAATGCTGAACCACCACTCTCTTAACCTTCTGGTCCACCTTTCTGTGCTTGCTCTCCTTGGTGGGGAGTGGTTCGTGAATACCTCCAGAAACATCATCAGGACAAGCAACCTTGTGGGCACGAATGCAAGGCTCAGAGCCATCACTACCAGCGCAAGTATAGCTCTATCAGTGGCCTGTGAAATATGACAACCAAAATAATGTAGGTAAGCGAAGGGACACGCACATATGCAAGGTCAGAACAACATATTGGGGATCTTTGCTATAACACATAAATAGCATTTGCTAGCGAATCTGGCAATGGCAAGATTGCAATTGCCACAGCATGGCTTTGCATCATACTGTTTCAAACGTACGTGTGCACTAGAACTGCAAAGCACATGGTTTGATCAAATAGTGACATGTATTAAAGTTTTTCTGTTTCTTTTTTTCATTTTGTCTTTGATTTGGAGGCATGGCTAGGAAAGAAACATCCCAGGTTGAGGCATTTTTTGGGTTCGTTTCTGGTGTCACTGAGACCCTGAAACAAAGGGTGCTATGTTTATCTTTTACAAACAACTAGCTACATGCTGGTGCTTTGCTACTGATAGAACGGGAAAAAACCATAACATTTCCTAAAATAAATAAAAGCTTATTTTTCATGAAATATGTTACCCACCTTTTAGCTATAAGGAATACTCACCTTAATTAAATTTTATATGTGGCTCTCCATTTAGATTTGGTTGTTGCATATTGTTAAGAAGTTTATCGTGTAATATGTAAAAACTATAGTGGAATAGGTGGCGTGGCAGATCCAATGCACCACCATTGGATTATTTTCAAAGGAGTATAGATAGGCTCAAGGTGCAAGATATGAGGTAAAAGAAAGCAGCTGAATCTGTCAAAATATATTGGATCTCACAAGGTTCAGCAAAGTTCAGAAAAATGCAGAAGTTCTATCAACAGTTTCAACATATTCATCTAAGTTTTGAACCCCTATTGTGCCATCTAGCTTCCGATTCTATGAGCCAATCAAAAGAATGAAGGTGAGACCAAGGTCCAGCAAGGCAGAAAGGTCTGTACAGAGCCACATAGTAAGGTGTACAAACTGCAGTTTAGATTGGATGAAGAAAAGACTGTATATCGCCTGCAATCTGACATTACTTCATATATTCTTTCATGATTAATTTTTTCTTCTAATTTTACTACTTTTCAGTTCCAATTTTCAAATCCTTCCAACTAAATATGAAATGATTGTTTGCTCATCCAATTCATAAAATGAAGAGGGAGAGCAATTGGGACCTGATATGCTATCTTTTAGAATAATAATAAATAATCGTTATCTGAATAATAGTGGATGCAGAAAGTAAAACAACTTCAATAGCTTGTGCCTCATGATTGATGAAGATATCTTATTTAAGGGGAAAAAAATCAAATGGGACTCAAAAGTAGCATAAGCACAGAAGCATCCACTCGTTTCTATTGAACTACACAAATTTGAAACATTAAATTGCATTCATAATCTATTATGAGGGTTGAAATTACAAAAGGAATTTAATTGGAAAATTTGAAAAGTCTCTAGCGACCATCAAGGAAAATAAATGGATGACCAAATTTTCATATGCTAAATGTGTAGAATAATTAGCAGTATATCAGACAAGATGCATATGCTGTACTACGCTTAGAAAAACAGTGTGGGTAGTAAATTTGATTTCAAATGATTAGTTAACCTGACCAATTTCCAGTTGAATCTATGTTGTTTTTCTTGAGTTCACATATCATTATTTTCTCTCCATAGCATCATTCATCAACAGCTGAAGTGTAGCTTTTGGTTTCCTTTCCACAATAAAATCTAACTCAATGAATAGCGCACATATGTTCATAGTACAATATTGCTAATGTTCTTTCTTAGCCTAGGAAGCACAAAAATGAATTAACAAAGTAACTAGCTCCCTAAAAGGATTGAAGAATAAGAACTAAGAAATATAGTTACCTGGGAGGGAAAAGCCAACAATAGAGCTCTTATCTTCAGAAGAACAATATTTGCATCCTGCACAAGCTCTTCAACTTTGGAAATAGCATTTTGAACAGCCAAGAGCTGCTCCATCGTGTTCATTGGAGGTGGAGATGTCACTTTGACCTCCGTCATCGGTTTTCCATGACTAGTTAGTCTTGTAAGGAACATGAAAGTTGCCGAAAACAAGAGCACCAAAACAAGAAAATAGACTAACCACCCCTGTGTCATCACAGAACAGAGGATATTACAAAAGTGAAGAATGCAAAAATTGTGTAGTATGCATCACAAAAGAACAAATATTCATCATGTTATGGACACATTCTTCTAGGAACAGCAAGAATTGTAGGTCTCCTTGGATTTCAAGGAAGATATTTTATTACAGAAGAGTGTCATTATAGCTAAGATTGTTAGGAACGATAACATTCAGATGAGCTGTTCTCCACAAGGACTGTAAAATCTGTTTTAATTAGGAATAACAATTGGGCATAGTTCAGAGCCTCAGCACCAGTGAATTATTTTGGTACTCTCTCCAGACAAGGCCAGAAACATGCTACCTCATATTTTCTCTCATTCCCTTCCACAAAGCCCACAAGTCATAGCTTTACTTCTTAGATGTATCACTACTCCGGTCACTAGTAGAATCTATACTAATACTTTGACTTACACTCTCATGCTCTTCTCGACTTCTATATACACTCATGGCCAACTGCAAGCCCGAAATACATATGGTTCTATGTTTGTAGCCCGAAATACCTTAAGATAGGGAGCTCATTGTACTGAAAAGGCAATTCGATATTGGTTGTACAGGGGCAGAGATTTGCAGTCCACACTGACTACTGAAGTTTAGAGTGCCTCTACAATTCCACAGCAATGTTGGGTGAGTAAATTGTAGGGCATGGCTACCAGAATGAAGATGTTGACTAACTGTCCTGGCACTATTTCGAACAGATCCAACACCATGCCATGCCATGTGTACATCATACTACACACATGCAAAAAGAGGACCTAAGGCACTGCAGACATCTTTTATGGACGTGTTGTCCCTACTTACAACTGGGTGGTACACGTGCAGATTAGTAATTGCCTTTTATAAGTATTTGCTTAGTGGAAAGGGGTGGCAGCTACGCGTACAACTTCAGAGAAGGGTGATTTTAGCTTGTGCTATCCAGACTTCTTGATCAAAGACGAGTTATCTCCAACAGGGGTGAAATGTTACAGGAACACACTGGGGAAGATAAGGAAAGTACATTGTTAGGTAATAATTATTAGAGATAAAATTATTAGCAAATGCTAAAATCCTATTTAATGTGTTTATTTATTATTTGTCCTTTAGTAACATTCTGTATTCTAATCAAGAAGATAAACCTTCCTCAAGCTACGCAAAGCATCATCAGTACTTGTGAATGAGTGCAAGTGCAAATGCGAGTTATGATAGCCAAGAACTTCCTAAATATGCTGAACATAGATCACAAGTAGCAGCTATATTAGTACTTTGGCTAAGGACTAGTTGGTATCTTTAGATGTAACTACATCATGATGATGCATGGACAAGGATAAGACCCCTATTAAAGCTGAAATCAACAGCTAGAGTCTTCTTGGCACAAGGATTCACAATTTTCTGAAAAATGTCGATACAGCGACACATCTAAATATCCAAATAATTATATAAATTTAAGTATTATTTCTCATTTATGAAGTGTTTGTCGAACTGAAGTAATGTACTGCAAGTGTAAACTATGAAAATATGCCTCACAGATGATCCATGCTTCTTAATTGTTCATTCAACAAATTTAATGCATGCTCAGTATTCAACCAATGTCAAAATCCAGAATCCAATGGTTACGTTTCACCAGGTATTCAGGCTATATGTTGAGGATGGATTGATGTCGGGTACAGCATTTAGCACTGGTGCGGTACTAGGCTGAAAGTGTCACAGCAATAAGATGCTAGATACCGATGAATGGGTGATGTACTGTTGAATTAAGTACTATATTACTTTTTGTATGGAGGTATTACTCAGTGTAATAAGGACTAAGGAGAAGGCATTGTAACCCCAACAGCCCTGCACCCTGATGGAAGAAAAGAGAGGTCTTTTCTAGTGTTCGCCTTTTACCCTCGACCCAGTTTAACCTCCTTCCTTAATCAGGAAGGTTTTATGCTGATCATAATTATATGCAGGAAGGCATAATCATCATTCATGTGTTTAATAAAAAAATGAGAATCATCCACACCACTCTTCTTAACATGAGGAGCTTCCTATAGCACCATCTACTGTTCCACCACCTCAGATGACATCATTCCATGGTGCAACTCAAATGGGAGTATAGGTATCCTCGAATTCAAGTCAACAGAGCAGCAGCAAGGTGGATAAAAAGCATGTGAACTAGTTAAGTTTGGGGAGATCGAAGCAACATTCAGTCCAAAGGAGCTAGTGATTTATTTTTATATTACATTATTTAGTAGGTTGCATAAAATTATAAAAAATCACAATAGTGTACCACAGTTAAAAAGCATCATGTAGCATAAAGTCAAAAAGAAAATATCCATGAGAGTTTAGCATACCTGATAATGATATAAGACGATAAAAAGCAAAATACCATGGACTTAATCGGCTCATCCCAAGATGCCAGCAACACCAAAACCTCCATAGCTCACTTACGGGAGATAGCAATTCCTAAATGCAAGTGAGGATTAAACAAAAATAAAGGAAAGATGAATCTGTATAGTTGCTAGACATGTTTCAAGCAATAATAGTTTAAAATATTGTGAACAAAAACCTTCTGGCTAAAAACAATATACAACTTCCGGTCATAAATATTTGACGTTTAAAACAAGATTTGGTAAAACTTTTGAAATTTTGACAATCAATTTTATACTAGAATAAGTTTATAAAATCATTAAAAATATGATAGTACCTTTCAAGGAAAATCATGCTTAGCATTTTTTCCTTTTTAAACTAAGCATTTGAGAAATAATTGATGGTCAAAGTTTGAAAAGTTGGACCAAATCTTGTCCTAAAAATCAAATATTTATGATCAGAGGGAGTACATACACAACAGGATTTGCACTGAACCTGCGTATACCTTTTAAATTTCCATAAACGAATAAACTCTCTTCATCAAAATTTAAATTACTACATTCACAACTTTCAAAACAAGTGGTAATATGGCAAGTTCTGATTCATATACAATCTCTAAAATAGAGCTAGTAATTTTGGAATTTTATATATCATGCAGAAATCTGCAAAAGCTGGAAAATATAGGTATGATCAGGCAAATTTCTCCAACAAAATATATATACTTCAGGAAAAATATTACATTGGATAATAAGGATCTTGGTAAGGTCTAAAACCACATTTGGTGAATGATGGTCACAAATAAAGGATTGCTGATTACTTTCTATTTCCATGAATATATATACTTCAGCAAAAATTACTTTCTAGTTTTCTGATGCACAAGCTCTAAATAGGTTAGTTTTGTTCTGAATAATTTAACAGATGAAAATGGTGCCTGAATCAATTTGGATAGACCACAATTTATTCTGGTCAATTTGGCCCCGTTCACATCAACTTGTTGACTAAGCCTTTTAGCGGCACATGGGCCGAGGCGAGTCATTAGTGCATGATTAATTGAGTATTACTATTACGTACTACAAACTTAAAATATGGATTTATTAGATTTTTAGGAAACTTCTAAATAGAAAGTTTTTGCAAAAAAGCACCGTTTAGCTGATCAGGAAGCCTGCTCACGAAAAATGAGGGAGTAGCTAAACCCCAAACATAGAATTGAACGGATCCTTAACAGTTGAAAAGGCTAGTTCTGTTCTGAGTATACCTTCATCACTGCCAAGTTTGTATCCAGGCCATCAACTTTGACTCCATCAACTGTGGCTTGGGCCAACTCAACCTTCTTATAGTTGTTCATTGACTCAGTAACTACCTTCTGCAAGGTACTCATTTCCCCAACAACTATCTCACCAACAAAGAGCCTCTCACCGTTATTAGTTGGTGATACCACTCCAAGATTCGACAGAACAGCAAAGGGGGACATTGAATGCCTTCCACTGCTAGTGCCAGGTTGGTTAACTTGAGCTGATCTTCTCGATGATATATAACCAGCTAGTGTTTCAAGTATTACATCACCTCCAGGAAGTTTGTCACATAGATTAAACATCAAAAGAGACTCGAATCGATTAGAAACTGGAATGGCTAACTCTTCAATAGCTTGTAGCCGCAGAATGCTTAGTACAGCCTTCAAAATTGTTTCCTCTTTGTCAACTCCACTTATGTCGAACTTCCTAACAAATCTGTGGACATAAAGAATTTCTGATATAATGGCCAGCCAATAGTCACGACGAAAGTGGCCAGTCAACTCTGGAAATTCTATGATCACTGGTTCTGTTCTGCATTCACATTAACAATAAAGAAAAACATGTAACTAAAGGCGATAAGAGCAAATTGTGCTAGTTATAAGGATATCAGGTGAGGCATACATGTTGCTACTATCTCCTAATAAAAAGGAATAGATAGCAACAACCTGTAACTTAAAACTAATTAGCAAAATACCACTATAGGAAACCAGCTGTTACGTTTACTAGCCATGAGCCCATGCGCTGCAGCGGAAAACAAATTCAGTTTCTAGCTTATTAAGTCAATTAAGCACATATTTAGTCAAAGTAACACTTTATGATTTTCCTTATTAAATAAGTAGGTGATTTTGAAGTTTAGGATAAACCAGCAGTGAAACGGGAGAGGCCTCATTGGAGGTTGGTGTAATACTATAAATTGTGAGGCCTAAATATCAGTAGTAGGAGTGGTGTAGCAGAACGGACACCACCACCACTAACATTTTAAATAGTATAGATTGAATAAGTAGGTGATTTCAAAGTTAAATATAAACCAACAGTGAACGGGAGAGGACTCGTTGGAGGTTGGTGTAATACTATAGATTGTGGTGCCTAAATATCAGTGGTAGGGGTGGTGTGGCAGAACGGACACCACCACTACTAACATTTTAAGTAGTATAGATGTAGTAGAGTTCTTATTTGCTTTGCTAAGTGTGAAAGAACTTACAAAGTTGCTGATTTATACATAACAGCTTTGTCAAATAGCCGTGAGCCCCATGGACCAGTCAGCTCAGGTTTAACAGACTGCTTTAGATCTTCAGCAAGTTCATAAGCTTTAGGCTTATCATAGGTCACAACCCGAAGTGCTTCAAGTAAAGAGCATGATCAGTAAGTGTTAACCTTCCTGTGCCAACAAAGGAAAAGCTGAAACCCAGTGATATAAAACCGTAAAAGGCAAGTTAAAAACATGCCAGCATGTAAACAACAAGAAATCCTTTCTCCTCTCTGAGAGACCAGACATACCTGGCCATGTCGAAATCCCAACATGTTCAAGTACTGGTTGGGTCGTCAATGTTCCATCTACTTCTACAATCCTTTCTCCTCTCTGAGACCGCTGGACAGATAAAAGCGACGACTCAGATTGTCCTTTCATTTTTTAATCGCTCTACATGAGATAAAACATACTCTCAGTCCTGACTTTATGAAACAAGATCCAACAGAAAGTCATGCTTGCATATCCTATCTCCAGAAAAAAAGAGCATAATTGAACTTAGTTTGGTAACAAAAATTGGCCAAAATGCTATCCCATATTCCCATGCATTTAAGGTCAGATCTACCTTTAAAAATGGTGAAGCATGAAGAAATGGTTAATGTCTTGAAGGAATCCCAATTATTATCCTACTTCAGACACTGATTCTAAATTCAGAGTACAAACTAGTAGTAATGTATATTATGATGGAAATATAATGGTACCTCTATATGAACAAGGATGTAAAGATAGTCAACAATCAGATAACCTGCTAGCTATTGAACCATTGAACTTGATAGTAGAATCTATGTCCATGCCTATATAATGGTATGCACCATAGTGCATTTGTTCATTCTCCAAAATTGTTTAAATACTATGGTACCATAAACATTACACCCTGGTCCGTGCATTAGCAGGTACAACTTTGAGCATGTAAAGGAGTACTCCCTCCCTAGAAAATTGTAGGGCATATAGTTTTGGGGCTCATAGACCAAAGAATTCAACTAGTTTATCTAAATGCCTCCATTTATTCTAGCTGCATGCACGGTATTAATGCATCACCTCACTAGTGTAACTGCGTGCATGCATGCAGGCCTCTTTAGGCATGGGCATTATGGGAAAATTACCAACAAAATATGCATTGGGAAGTGTGTGTGTTTCTATAAACTTCTACAGAGGGCTTGAGGAAATACGCCCTACAATTTTCTATGGAGGGAGTAGTTAAGAAGGGGATCTACTACATCAATCTTAAGTCAAACAGGTGATACACTTCTCAGTGCAAAGTAGGAAGATAACAACATCTATTGTAAGGTTGTAACAGGTTAAACATCTAGAAATAAAGAGCTATAGACCTATAGTGGTTGCCCAAATTTTCACTATATCAAATCATGAAAGTGGATTATCCACTTATCCCTGATGAGAATAAGCACTGAAGAGATGCACAACACGTTTATGCATTTTATTTTGGAGAAAAGTATTCGTCATGGGACAAGAAACTAGTGTTTCTGCTACACCGCGCCATGTAAATCTAAATTTCTGTTTGTAACAATCAACAGTGCTAGGAAACTAGTCAACAGCGATCACCAGCAGTTGTGTGCTAGAAAATATTAACACGTCGGTACGCATGAATAAAATCATCCATTTATGTTGTCTTGTATGAATTTCACAAACCAGGATTTGCCATCTTAATCCATTATACACAAAACAGACTTATGTCCTCTGCAAACTCTACAGAATGGAATAATCTGCAATACAGGGAAAACAAATATGGTAATTGGTGAACAGAAAAAGGTACAAAATGTGAGCTCATTAGCACATAACTAGGGTTGAATTTTCCTAAATGGACTCTATATTCTTATACAACTGATATATCAAAAATACGTAGGCAGAAACTTTCACTGTCTTGGCATGATGATTGGAAGGTAAGCAAAAGAGAAAATGTAAGGTAATGTGTATGATAATTATGATAATACTCCCTGCCTCCCCGTATTCTCAAACAAACATCATTTTACAACATTTGCATACAAACATTCAAACTTACATTTAATTTGTTTATTCTGATGATATGAAATTAGAAAAGGCAGTTTGTCACTGTCTATTGCTGACCATGTAAATATCCAAAACAACAACAAATAAAATTGAATGGACAGACCAGTAGAGAAAGTGACCTGTCCAATCCTGTAAGGTACTTATCATATACAGGAAATGTAAGCCGGCCTCCACTTGAAGATGAAAGTACATCAAATAGATTTGAACATGTTACCACATCAGTGATTGTTGGAATTGCAGGTGCTATTCTTGAGAAAGCCTCTAAACTGACTGTGCTGTCTACTTCAACCTGCAAAGGAAAGGAGATGAAATTCAATATGTAGAAATATTCTTAAAAGCCCTTAATACGAGGAAGTAACCTGGGAAAATTTATTAATGCAACGCTAACAAATTATATAAGGTGTAAACAAAAGAAAACCATTTAAGAAAGTAAAGAGAGGAAAATTGTAACCTTAACAGTGAGCTGCCTTGAAGAAGAGGGAACTTCCCAAGCCAGCATCATATCAAAGTTCAGGCGACGAAAGCTTTTGTCAGCAAGAAACCCTGCAACTTGTGAGGCCTGTGCAAGTGCCCTCAAACAACAATATTCCAAAAAATTTCTTGCATAGTTTCTTGGCTGCTTTATGGAATCAGATGCTTGCATATCAAAGTCATATTGCAGATCATCCGTGGAAGTACCAAGTACCCTGAAATGTAATTAACACAAAAGGCAAATGTTCAGCACCTAATGAAAGCAAAACTGGTATTACATAAGTTTTTGCATGAAAAGGGAATTGATTTTACATGACATAGCGATTTGGAATAACTAATATTGCACAACTATGCCTATTGGCCTAACAGAACAATAGCAAATGTAAACAACATCATATTGGTTCCATGAAGCATAGGATGCTCATCAACATGTTTCGAATCAAGCTAATAAAACAATTACAGGTCATTCTCAAAGGGCATAAACTATATTAGCTCACACAAGTTATTCATTTACCAACATCCAAATATCTTAAAGAAAACCCAGTTCCGGGAGATCTTAAACAGCTATGGTTTTGATTCTATATTAGAATTCCCTTGGAACAAGTACAATGGACGCAACGAGCTACATTGCACACAGCAGTTCATGTTTGGACTTTGGAGATGATAAACCAAACCCATTTCAGATCCAACACGAACTCCCAGGCCCTACAGCACATCCTGAGCACTACATACTCTAATAATCGATCTTCAAACATTATGCAATGTAATATTGGTTGTTTATAATCCACCGAACAGCCACTTATTTGCAGATTATCTGAGAGTTATTCACATCCATCGCAGTGGCTTTCGCTTCAATTAATCTAGTATATCAGAAACAAAATGCTTCCCCAGAACATTTCCCCTCCCTAGAAACCCAAGAAATCCCAAAGGCGAGGCGATTCAGTAGAAGGCAATTGTGACACCCGCGTGTCTAGGCCATTACCGGGAGCACCGAGAGACGACGGCGTTGGCCTTGGGGGAGAGGCCGGAGACGGAGGCCTGCTTGCCAGAGGAGGACGAGCTGTCGGGGTCATCGCCGTCGTCCACCGGCGAAGCCCCGCGGCGGGGAGGCCCCAGTTGAAGGAGCCCTCCCGCACGAGGCCCTCGAACCCCTCCATCAGCAGATCCCGCGTCCGGTTCATCATCGCCATCCTCACCTCACCTCAACAGGGGCGGTTGGTGCACAGATCGCGCAGAGGTGGACAGGCGGTTCTGCCTTGTACCCTTCCTTCCTTCCTTCCTTGTGTCTGTCGGGGGTGAGGCGCTGGCTGGACTAGAGATGGTTTGCAGAGCCCGTACGTTTGCTTGTGCACGAGACAAGCGGGCTGATGAGGGAGATGCCGAGATCCCGAGACGGGCGGGTCAGGGTCTCAGGTATAGTTGGCCATAAGCCTCGAGCCCGAAGGCCCGGCCCGCAGCACGGCGTTTTGGTCGGGCCCGGGTCGGCCCGGCCAGGCCGGTGGTCATGCTTGGCTGTGACACGCACGACGGCCGACTCGGCACGGTCCGAAACAACGGCTCAAGACGATGAGCCTGTCGGCCGCTTCAAGCGGCACGACGAGCCTGCCGGCCGTGCCGGCACGCTGGTTGGCGGCCCAGACGTCACGGCCATTTCCCTCGCCGCCTCCATATAAAAGCGTGCGCACCCGCGCGCCCGCCACTCTCTCTCACGAAAACCCTAACCCTAACCGCGCCTCACCATCTCTCCTCCTTGTCCTCTCCGCCGCCTCTGCCAGCCGCCTAGCCCTCACCGGATCCGCGAGCTCTTCCTCTCCTCGCCGAATCGCAAGATCCTCGCCTCCTCGCCGGATCCGCGAGCTCTTCCTCTCTCTCGCCGGATCCGCGAGCTCTTCCTCCCCTCTCGCGCCTCGCCGTCGCCGTGATTCGCAACTCCGGTGCTCCTCGTCTACCCTCGTCGGATCCGCGTCGTCTTCGCCGCCATCGTCGGATCCGCGAAGTCCTCGCCTCGCCGCCGAGATCCGCGAGATCGTCTCTCTCCTTGTGATCCGCGAGCTCCTTGCCTTTCCTCGCCGGATCCGCGAGCTCGTCTCTCTCCTCGCCGGATCCGCGAGCTCCCGGCCTCCCATCGCCGGATCCGCGAGCTCTTCCTCTCCCCTCGCCGGAATCGCAAGCTCGCCTCCCCTCGCCGGATCCGCGAGCTCTTCCTCCCCCCTCGCCGTCGTCGGTGATCCGCAACTCCGGTGCTTCGGCAGCGCAGGTAGTCAAGATTCTTGCCTATGTTGTCTTCTTTTTTTCTTTTTTTTTGTTCTGTCCTTGAACAAATCAGCATCACTAATTTGTTGTTGTTTGTTCCCTTTGTTTGTTATTTTGTTTTGCAGGTCGCAGGCACTTTGCCGAGCGGCAGCCGCTCTTGAGGAACCGGTGTTGAGCACGATGGACGACGATCCTATGTCCTGCAACTACGAGTTGCAGACGCTGGGTATGCGAGGTGACGACGAAGATGATGTGGAGGAGGCGCGGGTTAGACTTAGAGAATTCCTTGAGATGGATTCGGGCCTGGGCTAGCATGGGGTCCATGGGTTGGTCGTGCCTTCGGGCCGGCACGGCCCGGCCCGACTCTTGTTGGGCCGTGCCTGGGCCATTCATGCAGCCCATGGGCAGGCACGGCCCGGCACGGAGTGCCTATCGGCCATGCCGGCCCGACCGCATGTCAGCCGTGCCTAATCCGGGCCCGGTGGGCCGTATGGCCATCTATAGTCTAAGGGAGGGCGGGTTGGCCCCAAGCATGCCCAACTCGGTGACTTTGTCGATAAATTTCAATTTTTACAATCCAATTCACAGACATATCAGGCATATCATGAATTATCGCACACAATACATAAGGCTTTTGGATTTATCACTACGAATGTGAATTTTTTTTCATTCCATGCCATTCCTGTCAATCAAGTGTGTTGTCATCTACATCCATTCGTGCCATCATCATCGCCGAGCACCACCATCGCTCGTCACCACCTGAGGCAGTAGGAGCTCGGGATGGGGGGCGGGGAATCGCCAAGCACCACCGAGCTCTATCGCCAAGGACCACTGTGGCCGTCACTAGGCACCAACGCCGAGACGCTACTCGGTGCCACCGTTATAGGTCGCCAATTCGCTTCTCATGCCACCGCTGCCACTCTGAGCGTCCAGCCGCCATCACCGGAGCTCAACCTCGATCGAAGTGCTGGCTCCGTAGTGCGCTGGCGGAAGATGGGCAAGCTCCATGTCCACTCCTTGAACCCGCTAGGCATGAGTTCGTTGCAGGCCGCTGACTCGTCGTCTCCGTCACATGACATCAATTCGCCACCAGTGCTACCACTCCGAGCGTTCTGCCCCTATCACCAAAGATCAAGATCGAGTGAACTCCTAGCTTCATAGCATGCCAGCAACAAATAGATGAGCTCATCGTCCGCTCCTCGAACCCATTGGGTGGGAGCTCGTCGACTCGTCGCCCCAGCTGCTCCGAGAATCTTGCCGCCACCACCAGAGCTTGCGAAGGGCCTTTTTTATCACCGGCTTGGGTGGTTGCTCATCAATCCAAACAGGGAGGAGGGTTCTCACAACAGTCACCTGAGCTTCTGTCGTTAGCGAGGCGCTTGGAGCGGCAATGGCAGTGAATCGGCAGCCTGTGATGGCGGCATCGAGCTGTGCTGGTCCTGGACAGACGACGCTCAGATGAATGGGTGTGGCACGGAATGGAAAAATTCTCATTTCTGGTGGCATGTTATAAAAGACATGTGAATGGAGTGTCGGACCTGGGTTTGACCCCAAACCCTATGTGTGTATCGTGCTAGTCCCACGATCAATTTGCTAGCACAAACATTCAATATTACGGACAATGGTCCAAACATAAGTAGTAGAAGAGTCTAGACTTAGCGATTATATAGCGATCGATCGACCAAATAGAACAACAAATTAACAAATAGTTCAATAGCTGAAAAATAGATAATATAGGCACCAAAAGCCAACCAATGTGCCTCTAGCCTCCATAGGCAACCGACCGGCAAGTCCTTATAAGCACCATCATCATCATCACCAAAACCCGCTCCACAGAAGCACCCTATTGTCGGGTCCTCAATCATCTAAAAAAGAAGTCACACCAGCGTGTGTGAATACAATACATACTCCACAAGACTTTTAGTGTTTGCAATGGTATCACATAATATACAAGGGTATACAAGGATGGTTTAGGTTCTGCATTTTTCTTAAGTCATAATATATATAGTGAAAACATTGCAGTTTTGCAACGAAATTTTCATAAATTAAGTCAGCACAGTATAGCAAGTATGTAAGCATCGACCCAAGTATTTTTGGTGAACCTGTTGTAACAACTAGCCCAGCAAACTCCCTGTTCGTGCCATATTTTCCCAAGACGTTTCCAAAATTTAAAACCACTAAGGTGGAGAATTTTCCAAATCATCCATAACTAAGGACACGTTATTCGAATAGTTTTAACTCTTGAGAGTGAAGGCCAGTAGATGTCGCCTAGGGGGGTGAATAGGCAATCCTAAAATTTTCTTGAAAATGCAGCGGTTAAAACACACAGGCACCGAAACTTCCGGTACTTGAACCCCAGAACTTTCGGTCAGCACAAGCTGTCTGGAACTTCCGATGTTACAGTCCGGAGCTTCCGGTGTTCTGTGACTTAAAATGATGTGAACTCAAATTTAAGTACTTTCTACACAAGTTTATTGCTAGAAACAGGAAGATACCCATAGGCAATATAGACAAACAGCAGGAGGTAAAGGAATAACAGACGAGACACAAGGATTTTTAGCCGAAGTTCGGATTCAAACAATCCTACTCTCTATTGAGGAACTCCGTAGAGTTGGGTCTCAATTAACCCCTTGCCTCCCAAGCAAATCCTTGGGAAAAAGTCTACGACCTTCAATTCCAACGTTTCTAGGTTATTACCTAGAGATCAAACTCGACCACAAAGATCCAAATTCGATCCTCTAGTGTGAACCACAAACGTGAATTGCTCTACCTAGACAACCTCCAAAGATCAGCTTGGTTCGTCACTATCCATACCTCGTTTCCTAGCGGAGGAGAGGTAATCCTTCACAAACATTCTCGGGCCAATCCACAATTCTCCGAAAGCTTGAGGGAGGCACCTAACCATCTAGGAGATTGCTCTCCAAGAGTAATAGGCACCACTCCAAAGCCCCGCAAGAATCACCAAGTGCTCAAGTCACCTAGCTCTCTCACTTTCACAATCACTCCAATCACTTAATCTTCTCACAAATTTGGTTATGTGGCTCAAGAATTGAGTTAGAATAAACTAGAACACCATGGAAGAGGCTAGGGACCGAAAACGAAAGTTGGATGGCCAAAAGTGAGTTGGGGACAAGGTGGGATATATATATATAGGTACACTCTTGCGTCACCTAGCCGTTACTCACAAACTCAGTTGGAATACTGTCCGGAAGTTCTGGTCTGGGACTACCGAAAGTTCTAGTCAACACTTAGTTCTCAGGGTTTGGCTGTGAGGTGAAGGTGTCCGGAAGTTTCAGCTTGGAACCCCGAACTTCCGATCGGCTTTCCGCCGTGGGAAGGGATAATTTTTCAAAATAACTCCAAAAATTCTCACTCAAGAATATTTTGACTAAGAACACTTAGATCATCTCATGGCATGAGTTTCACCCTCTTAATGGTACGATTTTCCCTAAAACTCAAGATTCAAGAAAAATACTATTATAAACCGTTGTCGAATCTTTTCTCCTTTTTTGAAATTGATGTTTGAGGGTTCTCCTTTCTCAAAACCTACACAACTAAGCATCTAGGGACTAATTCTCATGCACACATCTCAATTAAATGCATTAGTCCTTTAACCAAATTGTTATTAACCACCAAAACCCATTTAGGGGGCTAGATGCACTTTCAATCTCCCCCTTTTTGGTGGTTGATGACAACTTGGTTAAAGCTTACAAAAGATTGAAGTAAATGAAGTTTTGAGTAAAAAAGGGTTAGATAGAGCTCCCCCTAAATGTATGCATAGTGTGAAATAAGAGTGAATTTCATATGCATTTTTGATAGAGGAGTTTAGGGAATTTCTAACCAACTCATCTTACTCAGTGGGGTGCAACAAAGGTGAAATGAAATAATTTAAGAGCATATGACATGGCGAGCACACAAAGAGAATGAAAACAACATTTCAAACTCACAAATTACACAAGCGATCATGCAAATAAGTCTAATTAATATCACAAGGTCTAGCAATCATTACATCCCAGCACACATAGAGTTCACTTGTTCAAACGAGAGCGAAAAGATAAAAGTCCTAGGAGATAGCTGCATGGCCGGAAGTTCCAGTGGAAAGGTCCGAAACTTCCGGTCGACTGATAGGAACAAGCCGACAAGGAAGCACAAAAGCGAGAATTGACCCCCCTCTTTCTCAATCCTTTCCCCCTTTGGCATCAAGACACCAAAAAGGGATAAGAGAGGAGGGAAGTCACTCGGAGTCATCGGAGTTTGCGATGATCTCGGTGTCGCCGGAGTGGATGTCGTCGTCGCCACCACGAGGGGAGTCCTCAGCGACGTTGGTGGCGCTACCGGAGGCAGCAGCTGGCGAAGCCACAGCAGAAGTGTCGTCCTTCTCCTCGTCCCCCTCTGAGTGCGAAGACACTTCAGCGAAGGCGTGAGGGACAGAAGCAGAAGTTCCCTCACCGGCAGCAACATCGTGAGCGGTCTCATAGGCTGCGAAGGGGTCCTCATAGACCTCATCCTCGGAGTCGTCGGAGACTGTCTGACCGGCCTCCCTCAGAAGCATCTTCTGACGCCACTCTATCTTCTTGACCTTGGAGGCGGTCTTGGTGCAGAGGCAGAAGATCGAACAAAGTACCCGCTTGATGGGCGAGCTAGAGCTCGAGCCCGAAGGGCGTGCAGGAGCTGAGGAAGGTCCAACACCCGATGCTAAGCCATGGGTTCCTGAAGGAGGCATCCGAGGTGCAGCCGACACGTGAGGGCGGAACGACTTGTGCTGACCGTCACAGAGATAGAAGTAGTCGGTCACATGGTTGATCATCTTCATGATGTATGGAGCATACACACACACCCGCTTGGGATCGCAGGTGGTGTTGTACATCTCAAACCAGATGAGCTTGGTGACACTGAAGGGCGACTGACTAAGCCGTATGCGACTCAGGAGATGCGCATGGCGCGCAGGAAGAGCAGTCGCATCCCCGGCTTTAGGAAGCAGGGTCCACCTGAAGATGGAGACACAAAGGAAAATGACACAAGGAAACAAAACAAGACAAAAAAGAAAACAAGGAGGATCCAAACCTGAAGATGGAGTAAAGAAGCTTGTACTGAGGTAGAAGCCCCTTTGTGGTCCCGAGACAGTCACAAGGAGCATCTGGTTCATAGAGGAACCTGGTGTGCACCATGGGGATGGATTCTTCTGACTGGATGTTGGGTCGGTTCAGATCAACCGGATCCAACCCCAAAATCTCCATGAACTGAGGCAGAGACACTTTGTAAGGGTGTCCCTCTGTCCTCCACTTCAAGAAGGGAACCCCGTTCTTGGCGGAGCCGAAGAACACAGTGGCATAGAACTACCTTATAACCTCAGTGTTCTAGAAGTAGTCGAGGCGGAGGACATCCTTGATGTTCTTAGCTTCACGACTTGCATCAAATCATTGAAGATGGGATTGTTCTTGGACGAAGATAGCCCCGGTCAAGCCACTTCATCTCCACAACTCGATTTGTCTGGGAAGAAAGACCGAATTGTACCAGTTGAGCTAAAAGAATGTCCCGAACCTTGGATCCGGAACTCCTAAGGAATGGTGTCGGATTCACCAGCGATCGCGATCACACCAGCTATCGCTTGAGATAGTTAATCCTCCGGCGCCAGTGTGGGTGAGCGGGTCAATGTCATAACCCCGAGCCGTGTACGGAGGGATGGGATTTCCCTAGGAACCTGGTTCCCCTGGCTGTGGACGGTTGGCATTGGAACGCCGAGCAGGACGAGGTGGAGGATCAGCAGCTTGAGAACCTCCTGCTGCTTCGGTTTTGGCATCTCGAATGGTCAAGGGACGGTTCCGAGCAGCACGGGATGGCCTGGGAGGAGACCGATCCCTACGCCTGTCCTCAAAGACCACCTTTTCTTTCCTGAGACGACCTCGAGGGCCTCGAACGGGGTTAGGGTCATTGTCATCCCCGGAGACGTCCTGGCTAGCCTTCTGACGCTTTTCACAAGCCATAGTATCACTGCAAAAAGGAGCAATCAACGATAAGGGCGTTGCAGTGACAAAAACAGAGTGAAAGAGAGAAGGTTGCGGCAGACTGCACAGGGACCAGAAGTTTCGGTCCAAGAACACCGAAACTTCCCGTGTGCTTGGCAGCCGCGCGACCCCCGACCAAAAAATCAAGCGCATTGCCTCAAAATGCACAGATCGGCCACCTACAAGGTACTAATTTTATTTTTAACCAAAAGGAATTCTCCCTAGATCCAAGAATTTAGAGAACGGGGCAAAAGAAGATGAAACTAGGGAGAGGGATCGAACGAAGTACCTCGGACGAACGAAAGTCGAAAACAAGCTCGGGGCATCGAACCTTGACAAAAAACAACCGAAAAACGATCAAGAGCGAAGAGATTGCACGGTGGAATCGACGGATCGCCGGGAGAGGGGTGAGAGAGGAGAGAGATGGCGACGGTGGAGAGATGGTGAATTAGGGTTCGCCGTCGGTCCCGGGATTTGAATACCTTGACTACCGGAAATTCCGGTCGACTGACCGGAACTTCCTGGCCGCGCCTAAAATTTAGACAGAGAGAAATTATCGGAAGTTCCGGGCTGGGGTCCGAAACTTCCGACAAGAAGTTGAAAGGAGGATTCTAGAGATGGATGGACATGTAAACAAACGCGATGCACATGATCAGCACACAAGCACCGCACATAACAATGGTCACAATTCATCACAAAAGGAACAAAAACCAAGTTTTCGCAATCAACACAAGCACACAACAATTTTCGCAAACATTTTTGAAATGGTTTTTGGGCAAGATGAAAATGTTTGAACCTTGTTTTCATATCAAAATCAGCTTCTACCCAAGAAGCGATCTCAAGATACAAAGGTTACATTTCAATTTACACTCAATTTGATTCACGCTTGACTATTGATTAGCCAACCAATCCTCAACAAATGTTGCGAGAATCCAAGATATTGAGCTTACTCCTAAGCTCACAAAACCTCTTCTCATCCAAGGGCTTGGTGAAAATGTCGGCTAGTTGACTCTCAGTTCTCACATGGGATAGGACAATGTCACCCTTTGCCTCATGGTCTCTGAAGAAATGGTGGTGAATGTCTATGTGCTTGGTTCTTGAGTGTTGGACGGGATTGTTGGCTAGTTTTATGGCGCTCTCATTGTCACATAGGAGAGAAATCTTGAAAAAATTGTAGCCAAAGTTTTGTAGGGTTTGTTTCATCCATAGGAGTTGAGCACAACAAGATCCGACGGCTATATATTTGGCTTCGGCGGTGGATAGGGCAATGGAGTTTTGCTTCTTGGAGGACCAAGAAACAAGTGATCGTCCAAGGAATTGGCACGTGCCGGTAGTGCTCTTGCGATCAGTCTTACACCCAACATAATCCAAATCGGAATAGCCAACAAGCTCAAAGGCACAACCCTTAGGATATCACAAGCCAAGGTTAGGAGTGTGCACCAAATATCGAAAGATTCTCTTAATGGCAATCAAATGACATTCTTTGGGGTGCCGCTTGAAAGCGAGCACACATGCACATACTAAGCATGATATCGGGCCTAGATGCACAAAGATAAAGTAAGGATCCAATCATGGAGCGATATACCTTTTGATCCACGCTTTTGTCGTTTTCATCAAGATCCAAATGACCATTGGTAGGCATTGGCGTCTTGATGAGGTTGGCATCCTCCATCCCAAACTTCTTGAGTGTATCTTTCAAATACTTTGCTTGCGAGATGAAGGTCCCTTCCTTGAGTTGCTTGACTTGAAGCCCGAGGAAGAATGTGAGCTCACCCATCATCGACATCTCGAATCTCTTGGTCATTATCCTATTGGTCATTATCCTACTAAACTCTTCACTAGATGAGACATTAGTTGAGCCAAATATTATGTCATCGACATAAACTTGGCATACAAACAAATCATTTTTGAATTTCTTAGTGAAGAGAGTAGTGTCGGCTTGCTTATCTCACAACCATTTTTGAGGAGAAAATCCCAAAGACATTCATACCATGTTCTAGGGGCTTGCTTGAGCCCGTAGAGTGGCTTGTGAAGCTTGAACACATGATTTGGATATTTGGGATCTTCAAAGTCGGACGGTTGCTCAACGAACACTAGTTCAGAGATAGGTCCATTCAAGAAGGCACTCTTGACATCTATTTGATATAATCTAAAATCATGGTTAGCCGCATAGGCTAAAAGAATGCGAATGGACTCAAGACGAGCAACCGACGCAAAGGTTTCACCAAAGTCGAGGCCCTTGACTTGAGTAAACCCTTGTGCCACTAACCGGGCTTTGTTGCGAGTGACTACTCCATTCTCATCTTGTTTGTTGCGAAAGATCCACTTGGTGCCGATCAAATTTTGATTAGGTCTCTCCACCAATGACCATACTTGATTGCGAGTGAAGTTGTTCAACTCTTCTTGCATGGCCATCACTCAATCTGGATGACCAAGCACATCCTCCACCTTAACTGGTTCCAAAGAAGAGACAAAACGAGTAATTCTCACAAAAACTTGCAACACAAGATTGAGTGGTTATCCCCTTTTGAATGTGTTGACGAGAAATTTCTCTCACGCGCCGGCCCGGGAGATCCGCTTAACTCCAAGGCAAGTGTCCTTCTCACAAGCGTGTGTCAGTGGTGGCGTGCGCTGGTTTGATCTATTAACCAACAAGAAAGAATAGGAAATATGTGTTAAGTGTTAAGTTAGATCCCCACTGGATCGGCTGAGGGAATCCATGAGCATATATCTGCTATCCTAAAGTATATTTAAGCCAAACGACTAGAATGGATCGGCGATACCGAGACAACATTCGCCGTTTAACCTAAATACAGTAAAGGATAATAAATATATGTATTGATAACCTAGCCGTTACAAAAAAGCTAACTATGGATTGGCTAGTACTCCGATGATTCTTATGAAAAGATATCGTCCTTGAACCAGATATGCGTAGCCTGGGAAATCGGCCGTCGGCTGTTGATGGTAGGCCGATTTCGGCTTATGATGTCCGACAAGAGCAAGATCTTAACATAAGAGGCAGTCCTAACATAAATCTAATAATAAATATACTGAAAGAAATATATTAGAGCAGTAAGGCCGGCTGAAACCACGACACTGTCTCTTAAACAAATAAATCTAACCAAACAGATCACTGGAAGTTCTAAAACGACGTAATAGTTCAACGTTGATGCAACATTAAGTATAAGAAGAACAACCCGATCTGTTGTAGCTGATTTTATACCTCTTGTCACGCCCGGAAATTTAGCCAAATTTCCGACTATTTTATGTATTAACTCCCGTCCGAGAATCAACCAGTGGTACATAAAATGACAAATTAATACACGATCCAAACGTAAAAACAAAGCGTAAAAATAAAAATACTTACTAAAGAGGCACTTAGTCCTCACACCCAAAACTACGGCAGGAAAAGAAAGACGACACTAGCGGGGCTTTAGCTCCACTCCACGAGCAAACTCAACTGGGTCCGAGCCTTGGTCTTCTAACTCCAACTTCACATCGAAGCACTACACTTCGAAAGGGGAAAAATCGCAAGACCGAGTACAACCACCGTACTCAACAAGCCACACCGAGAAATGCACGTGCAAGGGGAGACAAGAGTGGCTTGGGCTATTTTGCATAAATGCGGTTTACAAACATTTAATTATTTAAAAAAATAAAACAGTTGAGTAATTAAGGCAATATTAATCTTCCACCGAACAACGTTATCCCCACGTTGAACAGCCCAACCATTCCACCGAACTAAACCAGCTTCCATTAAATCAAATTATTCAAGAGTGGACTAATCATAGTGAATCTGGTCAATCGCCCATAACCGCGGGCACGGCTATTTGAATAGTTTTACTCTGATCAGAGGTGCGCAAATTTACCTACAAGACACGATACCACACATGTTACCATGCCCCGAAGTACCACCTTGATACCGCAAAGGGGGAAATCGTGACAAGACCGTTCACATAACTCCCTCTAACCAAGCGATACCACACCAAGGTTTCGCCCCCACTCCCACAGGCGGCGGGCAGCCCCCTCTCGTGCCACGATGAATCCGGCAGCCGATCAACCCGTAAAACTGGGGCCGACCCAACTCCATCACGCCCACCCTCACTAGGGTACGTCGGCCAGAGGAAAGCTATACTACGGATCCAGCCGTTGCCCATTCTGGCTTGTGGTTTGCACGGTATGTCTTCTAGGGTTTCCCATGAACCGGTCCTTAATTGCCATGGGGGCGACCATCCAAAACCATGCACCCACAGCCCACCATTAAGTCACAGTATAGTTGAGATAGTTGTGACCAATAAGACATGGTCAGGTGTATCGAGCTTGCAGCTCATCAGAGATTAGAATAAAGTGTAATTATCCCATTTAGTGAGCTAGTGGTAGTTAAGCATGGCTAAGCATATAATTCTAGCTAGAATCAACATCGTGACTAAAGCTAGTCAAATTACACCCAAGGTTAACAAAGGACGGATAACAAGTAAATAAGGCACAATTAAGCAGATAGGTATTCCATCATTCCATGTAATTAGCAAAGCAATGCAATTTTATTTGCAAACATAAAACATTTATAAAAATAGGATCAATATGCTTCAAGGGAAGTGTGACTTGCCTTGCGTCTTCAAGCAAACTTCTGTGCTCTTTCCCTCGCGAGCGCAAACTCCAAAACGGCGAAACTACACGCGGCACGCAAAACATGGAAAAAACCTAATAAAAACCAAATAACAGTACATAAAAAGTAGACAAACATGTAGAGCTTAATTTTAGATAAATTTTGCAATTTGAATGGCCCAATTTGGAGTTCGTATGAATTAGATATGAATTTTAGAAGTTTTGAACCATTTAAATGAATTCGAAATTAAGATGATTTATTACGCAATTATTATTAATTTTGAACTGGAAAAGGATTGTTTAAGACATCAACTCCGATCAGTCCACGGGATCACAAGGATTTGGTGGCTAGGATTGAACTGGGAACAAAGGATGGGTAGCTCAAATTAAACCGAATAAATCTATAAGGATGAACGGCTTGGATTAAGCGACCAAGATTTGACTGTTTAGGGTTAGGATGTGATACACATCAAAAGAGACATGGCACAAAGGAGCTCACACGGCGCCGAGGTGGCGGCCACGAAAGCAGCCACACAGCACGACGGCGGCGGCTTGAATGGGTAGCGGCGACGGCGAAGTGCAATGCGGCAACGACGAACCATGACACTCTGGTGAAAACGGAGTTCACTAATGGAGAGAGGATGGTGAGGCGACTCTTACCACTACTTACCCAACGACGAGCGGTGGCGGGAGACGGCCGGCTATGAGATGGAATCGGTGGCCGAGCTCGGGTTGACGGCGACAACGGCTTCCGGTGGCTTTCGGTGGAGAAGAGGTGGAGGACGGGCTTGGCTTGCTGCTATGATGCCGACGGTGAAGCGCAACGATACAACGACGGAACGGCGACAGGCACGGCCGAAGTGCAAATGGAGGCGGCGACGCACGGTCCACGACGACGGGGCCTTCCGGCGGTGTTTGGCGCAAGGAACCGGTGGCCGGGCTTCTCCTCACCGCTACGATGCCGGGAAGGCAACGGCCGATCGGAGCAATGAGGCGGCGGGAAAAGGTGGCCGGAGTTGCGGCTGACGGGGAGAGAGATGGGAACTCGCGGGGAAGATAGCTAGAGCACGGGAAAACTCGGGAAGAATGGGGAAACCGAGGAGGAGATCATGGGGGTTCTGTTTATAGGCTTGGGAGGGAGAGTCCCGCACCGGGAAGAGAGGATTTGGCGCCGGATTTTTAGGGTTTATCCCGAGTTCGTCGGGATAAGAACGGGCCGAAATTCGCGCGATTTAGCACGAGATTGAGGGAGATTTCTTGGGGAAACGTAGAGAGATCGAGAGGAATCCGTTCCCGCAACTAATTTTTGATTTGGGCAAAGGATTGGGCCGGATTTGGTGGAGGAAACAAAGCCACAGCTTTCGGGCACCGTTCGGCACCGTAGCAGATGGAGGTTGAAGACGATACTGTAGCAGGGAGGGAAAACAGACTTTTGGTCCAAACATCCTTTAATTCTTATAAATACTTTCAATGCCCAAATAATTCCAAGAAAAATACTGAAAATATATGAACACCCAAAGTATTTAATAAAATATCTCCAGCTCATTTAAAATTTAATTTATTTATTTAAATAATTATTGAATTGTTCTTTGTTTTATTAAAATTATTTCGGAGCTCCAAAATTTCACGAAAAATTCCAGAGAGTACTTTAGGGCATGAAAAATATTTCAAAAATATTTCCAGCCATGATTTTTAAAGGAAAATTTAATTTCCTTAATAGTTTCACTTGATTTACTTTGTTTTTCTTTTTATTCAATTTCTAGAAAATAATTTATTAAATGATTTTTATTCCCGAACGAAAATCGGGCTGTGACACCTCTCGAGACGGTGGATACCACATATAAACCAGCCAACCTTTAGATCTAGCTTCATTGGCTGCGGGTTCTTGATAGAACTGAACAATGGCAGGATAGATCTAAACATTGCATCTAGTTTATATGCGACATATGATAACTAGCGCAGTATAAACCCCTAAATCTAATGTGTCATTACGATGGAAGCACTAGAATAAGCAGAATATACCACTAATGACAAGCATTTACCTGGATTTGGGGATCGAAACAATGCAGCCCGTAGCCAAGCCAATTGTTCGTCGAAGAAAAGGTTGGCGATGCGCCGAAGGTTGATTGATTGTGTGTTTTTTATAGGAGGTCTCGGGTCCTATTTATACCCAAGATAACATTATCTCGTACAAACCCCGGACTCGTATCTAAACTATTATTTAAAATATGACAATATCCTGGGAAGGACCCATGCCGCATTACAATGAACAGCTTAAACAAACTCCTAAATTACAGATACAATTGCCGTTACAGGACTCTATCCATAGATGGCAATATCTTTTAACGTGCACTCTAATAACCGAATCTTCTATTCATCTTCAAACATCTGCACCACAAACGGTTTTATCTCCTCCGAACCTAGAATCGGCTATCGACCGCTCTTGTCCGATTCAATCCTTAGCCGACCGGCATCGCAGCCGATTGCTTCTCACCCGATGCGGCCTTTGTTTCTCCGTCAAACCAGCTGATCCGATTCTGCTTCACCTTTGCTAGGACTTAGGGATTCAATTACCAAATTTAGGTGTTAACACATGCCCCCCAAGTCCGTGATACGAAGTGTTACGGATTTGTTGCCTGTTCAAATTCTCGCTCTTTTCTGACCTAAACTGCTTCGGCTGCCCTGAGTGCCCTTTAAATAGCCCTTCGCTTCGACCGAAACGATCACGCTTTCAAAACCCTCTCAAACACTTCGCAAACAAGCTTTCGCTTCCTCTCTCCTCTCCGGCGATTCACCTGTCCTTCATCGATCTCGCGCCCTCCGCGAACCAGACCCATCTTCGTCTCCAACGACTCCAATGGTGTCACACCCGATTTTCGTTCAGAATAAAAATCATTTAATAAATTATTTTCTAGAAATTGAATAAAAAGAAAAACAAAGTAAATCAAGTGAAACTATTAAGGAAATTAAATTTTCCTTTAAAAATAATGGCTGGAAATATTTTTGAAATATTCTCTATGCCCTAAAGTACTCTCTGAAATTTTTCGTGAAATTTTGGAGCTCCAGAAATAATTTTAATAAAATAAAGAACAATTAAATAATTATTTAAATAAATAAATTAATCTTTAAATGAGCTGGAGATATTTTTATTAAATACTTTGGGTGTTCATATATTTTTAGGATTTTTCTTGGAATTATTTGGGCATTGGAAGTATTTATAAGAATTAAAGGATGTTTGGACCAAAAGTCTGTTTTATCTCCCTGCTACAGTGGCGTCTTCAACCTCCACCCGTGCTACACCGCCAAACAGTGCCGAAAACTGTAGCTTTGTTTCCTCCACCAAATCCGGTCCAATCCTTTGCCCAAATCAAAAATTAGTTGCGGGAACGGATTCCTCTCGATCTCCTCTACATTTCCCCATGAAACCCCTTAATCCCGTGCTAAATCGCGCGAATTTTGGCCCGTTCTTATCCCGACGAACTCGGGATAAACCTAAAAATCCGGCGCCAAATCCTCTCTTCCCGTGCGGGACTCTCCCTCCCAAGCCTATAAATAGAACCCCCATGATCTCCTCCTCGGTTTCCTCATTTTTCCCGAGTTTTTCCCGTGCTCTAGCCATCTTCCCGCGAGTTTCCATCTCTCTCCCCGTCGGCCGTAACTCCGGCAACCTTTCCCGCCACCTCGGCCGCTCCCAATCAGCGCCGTTGCCTTCCCGCATCGCAACAGCTGAGGAGAAGCCCGCCACCGGCCTCCTTGCGCCAAAACCGTCTAAGCACCTCGTCACCGTGAACCCGAGCTCCACGTCCATGTTTCGATCTTCGCCGCACCTAGCCGTCGACCCTTCGTCGCCGCCCTCGCCGAAGCCACCATCGGCACCGCAAAAGGGAGGGAAGCCCGTCCTCCACCTCTCCTCCACCAAACACCGCCGAAGGCCGCCGTCGCCGTGGACCCGACCTCGTCGCCGTTTGAAGCTCGCCACCGCCTCTCCCTTCGTCGCCCGTTCTTGTGTAAGTGCCGGTAAGGAGCGCCTCATCGTTCTCTACCCATTTATGCACTTTGTTTTCGTTGTTGTACAATGTTCTTCGGCAATCTTTGTTGTCATGTTTGTTGGTCGGTATGTTCATGCGACTATCACATCCTCACCTCATCGTGCCACATTATCTCTTTGTCCTGCGTGGTTGAGTTCATGGCCGCCACCTTAGCACCGTGTCAACTTCTTTGTGCCACGTGTCTGTTGATGTGTATCCATCCCAGCCCTAAACCAGTCAAATCTTGGTCAGCTTAATCCAAGTCGTTCATCCTTATAGATTCATTCAGTTTAATTTGAGCCACTCATCCTTTGTTCCCAGTTCAATCCTAGCCACCCAAATCTTTGTGAACCTGTGAACCGATCGGAGCTGATGTCTTAAACATCCTTTTCCAGCTCAAAATTAATTAAAAATTACGTAATAAATCATCTTAATTTCCAGAATTCATTTAAATGGTCCAAAACTTCTAAAATTCATATCTAATTCATACGAACTCCAAATTGGGCCATTCAAATTGCAAAATTTATCTAAAATTAAGCTCTACATGTTTGTTTACTTTTTATGTACTGTTATTTGGTTTTTATTAGGTTTTTTTCTTGTTTTGCATGCCGGCGTGTAGATTCCGCCGTTTCTGGAGTCTGCACTCGCGAGGGAAAGAGCCCAGAAGTTTGCTTGAAGACGCAAGGCAAGTCACACTTCCCTTGAAGCATATTGATCCTATTTTTATAAATGTTTTATGTTTGCAAATAAAATTGCATTGCTTTGCTAATTACATGGATTGATGGATTACCTATCTGCTTGTTTGAGCCTTATTTACTTGTTATCCGTCCTTTGTTAACCTTGGGTGTTAATTTGACTAGCTTTAGTCACTCATGTTGATTCTAGCTAGAATTACATGCTTAGCCATGCTTAACTACCGCTAGCTCACTAAATGGGATAATTACACTTTATTCTAATCTCTCGATGAGCCGCAAGCTCGATACACCCGACCATGTCTTATTGGTCACAATTATCTCAACTAAAATATGACTTAATGGTGGGCTGTGGGTGCATGGTTTTGATGGTCGCACCCATGGCAATTAAGGACCGGTTCATGGGAAACCCCGGAAGACATACCGTGCAAACCACAAGCGAATGGGCAACGCTGGATCCGTAGTATAGCTTTCCTCGACCGACGTACCCTAGTGAGGGTGGGCGTGATGGAGTTGGGTCGGCCCGGTTTACGGGTTGATCGGCCGCCGATTCACCGTGGCACGAGAGGGGCTGCCCGCCTGCGGGAGTGGGGGCGAAACCTTGGTGTGGTATCGCTTGGTTAGAGGGAGTTATGCGAAAGGTCTTGTCACGATTTCCCTTTGCGTATCATGGTGGTACTTCGGGGCATGGTAACATGTGTGTAATCGTGTCTTCGGGTAAAGTTGTGCACCTCGATCGAGTAAAACTATTCGAATAGCCGTGCCCACGGTTATGGGCGATTGACCAGATTCACTATGATTAGTCCCCCTACTGAATAATTTGATTTAATGGAACTGGTTTAGTTCAGGTGGAACGGTTGGGCCTGTTCAACGTGGGGATAACGTTGTTCAGTGGAAGTTTAATATTGCCTTAATTACTCAACTATTTTACTGTTTTTAAACATTAAATGTTTGTAAACCACATTTATGCAAAATATCCCAAGCCACTCTTGTCTCCCCTTGCACGTCTGCATTTCTCGGTGTGGCTTGTTGAGTACGGTGGTTGTACTCAGTCTTGCGATTTTTTCCCCCTTTCAGAAGTGTAGTGCTTCTGATGTGAAGATGGAGTTAGAAGACCAAGGCTCAGACCCCAGTTGAGTTTGCCTGTGGAGTGGAGCTGAAGCCCCGCTAGTGTCGTCTTTCTTTTCCGCTGCAGTTTTTGGGTGTGAGGACTAAGTGCCTCTTTAGTAAGTATTTTTATTTTTTTACGCTTTGTTTTTACGTTTGGACTCGTGTATTAATTTGTCATTTTATGTACCTGGTTGATTCCTCGGACAGGATTTAATACATAAAATAGTCGGAAATTTGGGATAAATTTTCGGGCGTGACAAGTTGGTATCAGAGCCATCTCGACTGTAGGTTGAGCCAAATGGTCAAACCCTAAGGACAAGTTTGCGAAAACCTTATTTGCGAAAATATCTCTTCTATCCCTCTGGAGTCTCTGCAAAGTGATTTGTAAAATTTCTCTCCTTTCCCCTCCGCCTCTTTTAGCTGTTAAACCTGGAGGACAAACTCAGTCGCTCGTCAGCCCGTGGAAGTCAAGCCAAGCAGCCCGAGTCAGCGCTTCTCGAGGATCAAGCGAAGTTTTCCCGGAGTTCACCTAGAACCCAATCTTTCCCGGAAGAGTAGCATCGATAGTTCCTAGGTCGTGTGTTGTTTGCTGTGTGTAGGTGTATGGCTCACATCAGTGGTGGGGATGTGACCATACTAGGTTGTTTGCTTAATCAACTTGAAGAGTAAAAGTCTACCCATATCAGATCAGTAGATAAGTGGGTTAAGGTCTTATCTTTAGCAACTTCTCTCTTCCACCCTTTTCGTCTAGGCGCAGCTAGTCGCCGAGAAAGTGTCATCAACCGCAGCACTTTAGCAAGTGTGTTGAGGTCGAAACCTTTGGTCGATCACCCGCACCCATCACCGTGCTTCGAAACCCCTCTCTTGCTCGTTTTCGGTTTCCCAAGGTCGAGATGAACATGCAAGTAGCGATGCAACAGATACAAAGCCGATACGTAAGACATAGCAAGTGGTACCGATGGTCACGATGCAAGCTCGTAATTCAGAATCAAGATCAAATCCGGTACATTCCATTGCAATCACCTATACGGCTACCGTCAGTATGTAGCAGTGTCCCCAGCAGACCAACACATGTCAGTCGTCGACAACCTCGGAGTCCACAAGCGTTACCTAAGGTGGTTATGGTGTACAAGGACAAGTTTTGCCAAAGTGTTCGATCATGCTTGGAAGTTGTATGCCAAGACGCCAACTGATGATGAAGTGTTAATCATAAGAAAAAAAGAAGCTTTGGATAAACTACCCGAAGATAAAATTTTGGTACACCGCAGTCCAACTCTATGAAGAGAAAAGTCGCACATTTCTTGTGTGAGGGAATAAGTCATGTGCTTAAGAACCGTTAACGAAGTCCATGCTAGCAAAGCCAACGAAGGGCTAAAGGACACCCTTGCAACATGCCCGTTAACTCCCTGGTCAACAACAACAACATTAACAATGATTTTCGCTCTCCAACCAACTCCAACCACCGTGGAAGCCAACCAAGGTTGGATTGTTTTAATGATCTTGAGCTGAGACACCGCCGCAACAACTGTTCAATTCGAAGAAAGTCAGTCCACCACTATTTCAATTGTGGGAAAGACAAGTAATTTCTCCAAAGGTGGCCCAATGCAAGGTATCAATGTCGTCAAGTTACCGACACCGTCCGCCAACGTCTCTACTTCCCCAGTTGCCTCACCCCAGCACAGAGTGGTCAAGTCTAGCCCCAGGACATCAGGAAAACAAGAGGCACCAACCGTAACTGAAATGTGAAGTTTCTATCTGAACAATTTATCACTAAGAGCACCAGCAAGCTATATTATTCCACCGGCAACCGCTCCGAAGCTACAACACCAACCCCAACAAGGCAAGCAAGGCTAGGAAAACGCTTGTCCGGTCCACCGCAAAGAAGATAGTACTAATCCCCACCTACACCTACCAAGCAAGGTCTCAAGCAACAGTTCACTCGACTGACGTCAACCCCAGCTAGACACCCCATGTCGCTCCAATTCAACAACCTAACAAGTAATCACAGGAAAGTGGCAACAACAATAGTAAGGTTTTGTCTGCTTCAGCTACTAAGAAGACTAACATTTCTCTAAGAAAAAGAATCAATCGTCAAGTCAGTGTTCTAATGGAGCCCCAGTCAGTAATCATTAAAAAGAACGAGTCAACCATGTAAGGACCACCAAAGGAAAAAACCATACCAACCGAATTTCTACCAAGCAGAGGTCGCAAGTGGTCTACAAGTCTTGGGTGTTCAAGAACCGCTCATGACACCCGTAAGTTTCATGGCGCTTATGTAATAAGAGGGAACATTGAGTAAAGCATGGATCAATCTATACACTACGATGGAAAACCAAAAAAAATCAACTCGGTCGATCGGAAGGGCGATTCCATACCATTAAGCTTGTGCTAGCAGTGCTCAATAACCGTCTTTAATTATTTGGGTGTTCAAGTCCCTCCTTGTGCACGTAAGACTTATTACAGCTTATGTACTTGAAAGAGGGAGAAGAATAAGAGTACGAGACAAATAATTTGTTCCTTCTCTCACGGTTCATATTATGTAGCCAAAAAAAGTGGGTCAACTTGTGCATCTGACAATGTCACCAGGAACTTATAGTTTCTTTGTCGGGTCAGAGCATTTTTGTCAAGACTAAGAATCTAATTGCCAGTAAAGAAAAGATTTGGTCAAATAGTGAAGTAAGAGTGGTTAGACTACGCGACACTCGACGGGCGAGACCTCTTTGAAGGACAATATAAGTGATACCTCAGAGGACGAAAAGTGTAATGAAACAATCAAAAGCAAAATCGTAAGTGGTAACCGCACCCTAATGGAGAGCATTGATTAATAATGGTTTCTTTATTTCCACTATCATTACCGTCTCCGAAAACCACCTCGGTGTTTCCTAGGAAGAGGACAACGGAATTGCTTCATCACCCTGCTTGGAGTAAATGGATGCAGAGGTCAAGTCATACAATACAGTTTGCAGAACATGCGATAAGTGAATCATTCCTTGTGAATCAATTCTACCTAAGGTATGAAAGTGAGCTTGTTTTGGCCGAGAGAACATAAACTCTAGGCAACATCAAGGGCGCTTTTCGTAGACGTACGTATTTTGGTATTGTGCGGAGAAAGCAACTGCGTAACTTATGGTCTATCTACCCGGAGGAGTCGTAAAAGATAAGCAAAGAAGTGGAATGCTATATCGTGGGGTTAACCTTTTGAGTTTGATTCGTAGGTGATCGGTGTTTGTTTCAAGAAAAGAATATCAACTACATGTTATGTTCAGGCGAGATGGCACCAAAGTCGTAAGCGGAACATGCAGTCGCAATTACACTCAATGGAAAAGTCAATCAAAAGTCGTATGCCCAAGAGTTGCATGAGAGTCATTATTATGTATAACCTCCCGTCATCATTTGAGTGTCGAGTTCCGTGAGTCTCTAGAATGGAAGGGCATAGTCTTTGCTTCATTTCAATCGATCGATGGAGTATCCAATGTTCGAGTAAAGGTTCTTGATAAATCATAGAAATGTTGGTCAACCTCAAAAGAATGGCGTGAAATTGTTCACGGTCAGCGAAAGCTTAACCACCGGTTTGAAAAGGCGAGATTGAAGATGAGTTTAGTTATATCTTGTAATGGTTTGTTTGGAGGTTCGACCACGCAAAGTAGATTGAGTTATAACCAAAAGAGTCAGTTGTGAGCCGTTATCGAGGCTATAACAATCACAAGTTAGCAGGTTCGAGTCTAAGGCACACCCAAGCTGTCGTGTCAATAGTGCAGTCTAAAGAAGCATCATTTGAGAATAGTCGCAATCCAGATGAGAGATCGATCGAGCAGCTTCTTCAAATACTTGATGTGGGATCGAAAGCAGTTCACAGGAAAAAAGAAGATTTCAGGGTCTATGTGTTCACGAAAGTCAGTTACAAGGTCTCGAAAAAGTACCATCAATTAATGATCGGCAGGAGTGAGTTCTCAGCTTGTCAAGTTTATCAATATTAATTGTGCAGTTCGACGAAAGTAAGCACTTGAGCCCTTGAAATCCAGTCAGGGTCAGAACAGGAAGGACCAGCCAGTTTAGTTTGGTTTGGGAAGCCGCGAACACCGTGGTTGAGTCCACTCGCGGTTGTGCAAGTTTGATCAGCCCGTCTCACGTGTTTGGTCACAATCGCCGCTGTGAGCCGAAGAAACCTTAGATGTTAGCAGCCAACCCAATCTCACCCTACCTTTTTCTTTCTAGCCCCGAATCTCGGGACGAGATTCCCGTAAGGGGGTAGATTTGTCACAGCCCGATTTTCGTTCGGGAATAAAAATCATTTAATAAATTATTTTCTAGAAATTGAATAAAAAGAAAAACAAAGTAAATCAAGTGAAACTATTAAGGAAATTAAATTTTCCTTTAAAAATCATGGCTGGAAATATTTTTGAAATATTCTCTATGCCCTAAAGTACTCTCTGAAATTTTTCGTGAAATTTTGGAGCTCCAGAAATAATTTTAATAAAACAAAGAACAATTAAATAATTATTTAAATAAATAAATTAATCTTTAAATGAGCTGGAGATATTTTTATTAAATACTTTTGGGTGTTCATATATTTTCAGGATTTTTCTTGGAATTATTTGGGCATTGGAAGTATTTATAAGAATTAAAGGATGTTTGGACCGAAAAGTCTGTTTTACCTCCCTGCTACAGTGGCGTCTTCAACCTCCAGCCCGTGCTACAGTGCCAAACAGTGCCGAAAACTGTGGCTTTGTTTCCTCCACCAAATCCGGTCCAATCCTTTGCCCAAATCAAAAATTAGTTGCGGGAACGGATTCCTCTCGATCTCCTCTACATTTCCCCCATGAAACCCCCCTCAATCCCGTGCTAAATCGCGTGAATTTTGGCCCCGTTCTTATCCCGACGAACTCGGGATAAACCTAAAAATCCAGCGCCAAATCCTCTCTTCCCGGTGCGGGACTCTCCCTCCCAAGCCTATAAATAGAACCCCCATGATCTCCTCCTCGGTTTCCTCATTTTTCCCGAGTTTTTCCCGTGCTCTAGCCATCTTCCCGCGAGTTTCCATCTCTCTCCCCGTCTGCCGTAACTCCGACAACCTTTTCCCGCCACCTCGGCTGCTCCCAATCAGCGCCGTTGCCTTCCCGGCATCGCAGCAGGTGGGAGAAGCCCGCCACCGGTTCCCTTGCGCCAAAACCGTCGGAAGCACCTCGTCACCGTGAACCCGAGCTCCACGTCCATGTTTCGATCTTCGCCGCACCTAGCCGTCGACCCCGTCGCCGCCAACCTCGCCGATGCCACCATCGGCACCGCAAAAGGGAGGGAAGCCCGTCCTCCACCTCTCCTCCACAAAACACCGCCGGAAGGCCGCCGTCGCCGTGGACCCGACCTCGTCGCCGTTTGAAGCTCACCACCGCCTCTCCCCTTCGTCGCCGTTCTTGCGTAAGTGCCGGTAAGGAGCGCCTCATCGTTCTCTACCCATTTATGGTGGGCTGTGGGTGCATGGTTTTGATGGTCGCACCCATGGCAATTAAGGACCGGTTCATGGGAAACCCTGGAAGACATACCGTGCAAACCACAAGCGTAACGGGCAACACTGGATCCGTAGTATAGCTTTCCTCGACCGACGTACCCTAGTGAGGGGGGGCGTGATGGAGTTGGGTCGGCCCGGTTTTACGGGTTGATCGGCCGCCGGATTCACCGTGGCACGAGAGGGCTGCCCGCCGCCCGCGGGGAGTGGGGGCGAAACCTTGGTGTGGTATCGCTTGGTTGAGGAGTTATGCGAAAGGTCTTGTCACGATTTCCCTTTGCGATCAAGGTGGTACTTCGGGCATGGTAACATGTGTGTAATCGTGTCTTCCGGGTAAAGTTGTGCACCTCGATCGAGTAAAACTATTCGAATAGCCGTGCCCACGGTTATGGGCGATTGACCGATTCACTATGATTAGTCCCCTACCGAATAATTTGATTTAATGGAACCGGTTTAGTTCGGGTGGAACGGTTGGGCCTGTTCAACGTGGGATAACGTTGTTCAGGGAAGTTTAATATTGCCTTAATTACTCAACTATTTTACTGTTTTTAAACATTAAATGTTTGTAAACCGCATTTATGCAAAATATCCCAAGCCACTCTTGTCTCCCTTGCACGTTTGCATTTCTCTGTGGCTTGTTGAGTACGGTGGTTGTACTCGTCTTGCGATTTTTTCCCCTTTCGAAGTGTAGTGCTTCGATGTGAAGATGGAGTTAGAAGACCAAGGCTCGACCCCGCTGAGTTTGCTCGTGGAGTGGAGCCGAAGCCCCGCTAGTGTCGTCTTTCTTTTCCGCCGAGTTTTTGGGTGTGAGGACTAAGTGCCTCTTTAGTAAGTATTTTTATTTTTTTACGCTTTGTTTTTACGTTTGGACCTGTGTATTAATTTGTCATTTTATGTACCCTGGTTGATTCCTAGACAGGGATTTAATACATAAAATAGTCAGGAAATTTGGGATAAATTTTCGGGCGTGACAGATGGCTTCCAACACCGCCGCTGCGTCAGGTGCCTCCGTCACACCGGCCGCCGCCGCCGCTCCAGCTGCCGCCACCGCACCAGTTGCCGTCACCGTCGAGTTCCCCACAGTATGCCTACCGATTCAATACTCTTTTCTTCAGATTTCCTTTTCCAGCTGTGCCTCCTAGCATTGTTGTAGTAATCATGCTTTTAGCCGTTTTTTGATTAGCACTTTTTCCCCTTTCAAACTGTAGCATTTAGCCATTCTTGATTAGCGTTTTTTCCTCTTTCGAACTGTAGCACCTGTCACATCAAGTGGTCATCCCAAGCTTGACCCAAGAAAGGAGGTACTTTCTCGGCCCCATCGGCAACACTGACCCAGCCGATGTCATCATAGCCGAGACCGACAAGATCCTCTACAACACCAACAAGCCATCCCTAGCCCACTGGAATGGGACCTTCAAGTCATGGACGACCACCGACGCAGCCTGGGTTGAATGGTATAAGAGGGTGCGATCGGCCAAATACGCTCAATGGGAGAAAGCCGGGATTGCCCAGTGCTTGGCCCTGTCCGTCGCCAACATGGAGAAAGACGAGCCGCTTCTGTCGACTACAACATACTTCTGGAATGACAGCTTCAACGCCTTCATATTCCGGCAAGGGCCGATGACGATCACATTGGCCGACGTGTACATGACGACCGGGCTGAACATCCTGGCGTCTGCTAACCCTAGCAACCTGAGCTGAAAGGGGCAGCACCAGTTCAAAACCAAAGCCATCGACGGGTGGGATGGCTTTATCGCTCAGAACATGAAGGACGGATCAGTCGGCCACAGGGAGCACGCCGTGATTTTGATGATGTGGCTTGAGAAATTCTTATTCTGTGGATCGAGCTGCGGGCCGACCGCCAACTGGCAAGTCGTGGCCGAACTCCTGGCCAATGGGGGCAAGCTTGCGCTGGGGAAATACCTCCTCGGCTACTTATATCAGATGCTGCATCAGGCTGCTGCAAAGATAGCCGCCAAGGCCCCAATCAACACCGGCGACCCTTTGTAGTTCTTGCAGATCTGGCTGGTGCTGATGACCCAAAAGATAGCCGGTCGGTTTCCTCTGACTGAAGCCATTTTCCCAAGGTTGGAGCCGATCGAAGACAAAGACGGCAACCAGATCACCACCACCAGATGCATGAGCTATGGAGAAGCAGCGACTGCTCATGCAGGGTCAAAGCAATCGGCCGACCTGCTGGCCGAATGGTTCATCGCCCTGTACGACGGGCTATCACACGAGAACCGCGCCTGGTACTTTTACCGGGATCGGGGACTATTTGAGTTGCCGGCCGATTTCAATTGGGAAGACATCAACTCAGCCGACAACCCACAGTGCAGGGAGTTGTTCATCGCCGCTCTGTCATCTTGCATCCTGCCGACCGGGATCCACCAGGACCGATCAGTGGCCAAAAGCTATGAATTCTACTACCTGGTGTCGGCGGCGAGACAGTTTGGTCTTGGGCAACTGCCCATCGGCTTCTATTACACTGACAAGATTGAAACGAGGGGAGTGGTGAGCCAAGATTTGATAATGCATCGGCTGCTGAACATAGCCGGCCCTCCCCTCGGCAGCATCGGCGAGATGACCCTGGCGCTCAAGAAAAACGCGGCCTACGACCGATGGTGGGCCGAACTCAAACAACACATCTTCCACCAGCGGTCATCTAATTATGTCGATCTGCTCCTGCCCGAAGAGATCCCTTTGGTAAGCTTCAAACTCCAAATGACTTTTCCCTTTTTAACATCGGCTGATGTAGCCGATTAACACTTGCTCTCTGACTTGCAGGAGACAGAGACAGAGCGGCCGAGGATGAGCGACTCCGGGCACCCCATCAAATACCGTCTAGGCGTTCTAGATGGGGGCGGCCTCGCTCCGTCGGTGATCGGCTGGGGAGCGCCGAAGCTGGCATCTTTGCTGCGCGGGCAAGTGCGCGAGCCAATCGCCCACAAGAAAAGGGCTCTGCCAACTCAGCGTTGCTAATCATCTTTCTCTTTGCAGAACATAGCCGACCTCCTTAATTTTGATATGTCAGAGTTTGAGGAGTCCGGTGAGACCAGCGAGGAGGCGTTGGTGACGCCGGCCGAGGACCTGAGAGCCACCCTGGCTGACATCTGCAACCGACTGGAGGCCTCACTGGTCGCGCTGGTGCTTGACAGCGGTTCAATCCGCGCGCGCTTCAAGGAAATTCAAGGCCAGCTGCCGGAAGCTCTAGCAGATGCCATCGTGCAGGCTACCTTCTTGGAAGCCCACCAACTCAAATACGAGTGGGCACAGCAGCGGATAGCCGACCGTCGCGAGAACCAGATGCGGTCGGCCACCCTCCAGTCAACCAAGGAAGCCATTGAGAGCCAGAAGGCCGCCTTTGACCGCCTGAAAACCGAGCCGGCGGCCAAGCTTGAGCAACTCCTCTCATGCCAAGATCAGCTGATGGCCGATCTCGTTCAAGTCACGAATGAGATTGACGTCCACAAGGAGTACATGGCCAACCTGCTGGCCAAAATCGAAGCTCAACATCAAAGCATCAAGGCGGCTGTGGCACATCTCCGGGACCTGGTGAAGGGCATCTGGCCGGTGGCTGGGTTTGAGGCCGACGACGTCAGGGCCATCGAGGAGGTGGATCAGATCAGGCGGACTGCGCTGACGGCCATAGCCAATTTCTTGAAGCAATGAATTGTAATATTTTAGCATTCTGAAATCGGCTATTTCTTTATGTAATATATTCGTCAAAATTTTGTAATGGGCTTGAACTCTGAATTTGACTGTTCAAATCTTGTAATTTGCTCTAGCCTTTGTGTAATATAGTTTGTCAATCTTTTGCAACTGTGCTCGTGGATGAAATCGGCTTCGGCCGCATGTAGTATCTTGAATCGCTTATGCTGAAATCGGCCCTAGCCGTCCATGTCACACCATGTTTGCCGATTCCGAAACCACACCATAACCGTCGATCTTAACACTTGAATTACGGCCATCGATCCCAATCACATAAAACGCTTTTATACTAACTGCCGATCGCGAAGCTTAAAAAATTTAGAATTTCTTGACACCCAATTTTGTAATTGGCTCGTGTTTGTTGATAGCTTTGGTGTCGACAAAATTGTGAATCTGAGCCATTTGCACCTCATTGCCGTCGCTATCGACCAATCGTTAGCCGACCGTAGAAAACTAAGGGAAAAATGTTGCATAAAAATGCCTAAAGGCGATGCCTTATTGAAAACAAGACATCGGCTGTCAGAAATAGGCTAAGCAACCAGAGCCGAATCATGAGTTGATCCATACGCTTGGGTAGTATTTCTTCGGTATTTTCCATTAAGAGCCCTTTCAAATACTTCTCCGTCCAGCCCTTCTAGCATGTAAGCTCCTTTATAGACGCATTTGTGGATCTTGAAAGGCCCTTCCCAATTTGGTGACTACTTGCAGAATTTGTTATCCCTAGATCCGATCGGCAGTATCAATTTCCAAATGAGTTCGCCTTCCTCGAAAGATTTAGGCACCACTTTTTTATTATAATGTCTGGCTACTCGTTCTTTATCCCTTGTAACTTTTTCCAAGGCCCTCATCCTGGATAAAACTAGGTCTTCTGATTCGTCCACCATCAAGTGATAATAATCGTCGGCTGTGAGCTGATCCTGTAGCTGAATACGCCTTGAGCCGACGACGCTTTCCCATGGTAGCACCGCTTCATGCCCGTAGACCAGCTTATACGGAGGGACTTGAATTGATCCGTGGCATGCCATCCGATACGCCCACAGTGATTCGGCTAATCGGCTGTGCCATTGTTTGGGGTACTCAGAGATTTTTCTTTTGATCAACTTAATCAAACTTTTATTTGGAGCTTCGGCTTGCCCGTTGGACTGTGCGTAGTACGGCGAAGAATTAAATAGCTTGATCCCCATGCCGTCGGCAAACTGAACAAACTCGTCTGATACGAAGATAGATCCCTGGTCTGTTGTTATCGTTTGTGGGACGCCAAATCGGTATATAATATGTTCTTTGACAAACTCAATTGCGTCCTTAGAATCCACTTTCCTCAGAGGAACTGCCTCCACCCATTTTGTGAAATAATCTGTCACCACCAGAATAAATTTATGCCCTTTGCTTGAGGGTGGATTGATTTGGCCGATCATATCAATGCCCCATCCCCTGAACGGCCAAGGCTTGATAATTGGGTTCATAGCCGACGCTGGTGCTCATTGTATGGAGCCAAATTTCTGACAATCCTGGCAACCCATTGTAATATTTGAAACAATCTTCCAGCATGGTCGACCAGAAATATCCTGCTCGGCGAAGCAGCCACTTCATTTTGTGGGCCGATTATGCGTGCCACAGATCCCTTCATGCACTTCTCCGATGGCCACTTTAGCCTGATCGGCTCCTAGGCACCTTGAGCAGCACACCATCAATCGTCCGATAGTACAGATCTTCATCGAGCAAAACATATCTTAATGCCTTGTATCGTAATTTCGTTGTAGCCGACTGGGAGGGGTTTTTGAGATAGCTGTAAACTTCGAACCTCCAGTCATCGGCTGCTATGGCGGTGACTTCTATGTCGATCTCTTTCAACATCGGCCGATAGCCCAATGCCCCTTGAGCTAAATCATTGGCTTTTGTGTTCTGCTCTCTGGGGATATGTTTTCAAAGTATCTAGCCGAAAACCGTCCATTAATTCCCGGCATTGCTAATAATAGACCATCAGCGCATCGTTTTTGCATTCGTATTCTCCTTATAATTGGCTGATGACCAACAATGAATCTCCCATTATTTCAATGGCGTCGGCTTCAACTTCCTTGAGTAGATGTAATCCTTTAAGGACGGCTTTGTATTCGGCTTGGTTGTTTGTAGCGTGGGGGTTGATAGCGAAAGCAAATTCGAAACTTGCCCCCCGGGTGAAATAAGGACTAAGCCGATGCCTCAGCCGTTGGTGCAAACCGAGCCGTCAAATGTCAAAGTCCAAGGCATAATTTCCACTGAGCCGATTGAATCATTTCTGTGCTCCACGATGAAATCGGCTATAGCTTGTCCTTTGACTGCCCTAGGTGCCTGATACCTCAAATCAAATTCCGTTAGCGCAAAAATCCACTTTCCAATTCTTCCTTTCAACACTGGAGCCGATAGCATGTACTTAACTACATCGGCTTTGCAGATTATTGTGCACTCGTTGGATAGCAGATAATGCCTCAACTTTGTGCATGAAAAATAGAGGCATAGGCATAGCTTCTCCACAGGTGAATACCTTGTTTTCGCGTTTAGCAACCGTCAGCTGAGATAGAAGATGGCCTTTTCCTTGCCCTCAACCTCTTGGATTAAAAAGGAGCCGATTGACTTGTCATCGGCTGATAGGTACAGCTTAAACGGTATCCCTTTTTGTGGAGGCATTAAAACTGGAGGGGAACTCAGATAATCTTTTATGTTGTCAAAAGCCTTTTGCTGCTCTGCCCCCCATGTGAATGCTTGATCGGCTTTCAGCCAAAGTAGTGATATGAACGGCTCCATCTTTTCTGAGAGATTGGCTATGAATCGCCTGATAAAATTGATTTTGCCAATCAAAGATTGGAGTTGTTTCTTGTCCTTCGGAGGCTGAATTGCCTTGATAGCATTTATGCTCCTTGGCGTAACCTCAACTCCTCTTTCATGAACAAGAAATCCCAGGAACTTTCCAGCCGACACGCCAAACACACACTTAAGTGGATTCATTTTCAGGCCATATTTCCTCGTTCGCTCCAACACTTGTCTTAGATCGGCTATATGGCCCTCTATCTCCCTGGACTTGACAACCACGTCGTTAATGTAGATCTCTACTAGTGAGTCGATCATGTCATGAAAAATGTAGTTCATGGCCCGTTGATATGTTGCCCCAGCATTCTTCAGGCCGAATGTCATTACCACCCACTCATATAAGCCGATTGCGCCGGGACAACGAAAAGCAGTCTTGTGGATGTCTTCGTCGGCCATAAATATCTGATTATAACCTGCATTGCTGTCTATGAAACTAATAATTTTGTGGCCCGAAGCAGCATCGACAAGCAAATCGGCTATCGGCATTGGGTATTTGTCCTTAGGGGTGGCCTTGTTTAGATCTCTGAAATCGATGCACACCCTGAGTTTACCGTTTTTCTTCAACACTAGGACAATGTTCGAGACCCACTCGGCGTATCGGCAGGGCCGAATGAATCCCGAACCGTATAGCCAAGTGATTTCGGCTTTGATTGCATCATACATATCGGCTTTAAACCTCCTGGGAGGCTGTTTGAACGGCCGATAGCCTGCCTTAACCGGCAGTTGATGGACCACTATTGATCGACTAAGACCGAACATCTTGAAGTACTCCCAAGCAAAACAATCTTTATATTCTTTCAACAAATCAATAAGCTGGGATCTATAATGAGGAGATAGATTTTTGCTAATATACGTCGGCCTCGGCTTTCACCAGAGCCGATGTCGATTTCTTCTAGTTCGTTGGCCGACGTGAAACCTTGCCCGAGCTTGCCATCGTCTTCGTCTGCGGTGTCCATGCCGAAGACGCTTGAGTCGTCCACCACGTCTTGTTCAAAGTAGCAGCTGCGGATCGTCATCTCCAATCGGCTGTATTGTGGAATTGGACACATTTAGAAAATCGGCTTGCCAGATTTTCCCAAACAAACAATCGATGCCTTCGATTTCCCAAAGCGACAAATCGGCATTGACGACGCTAACTGACCTGTCGGCTGGTACGATCTCAATCTTGTCGCCATCCCATTGGATCAGGCTTTGATGCATTGTAGAAGGAACACAACAATTAGCGTGTATTCAGTCCCTTCCGAGCAACAGGCTGTAAGATCCCTTCCCGTCGATGACAAAGAATGTTGTGGGCACGGTCTTATTGCCGATGGTCAGTTCAACGTTCAGGACGCCCTTGGTTTCCGATGGGTTACCGCCGAAGTCTTTGAGCACCATGTTGGTCTTTATCAAGTCTTCGGCTCCTTTTCCTTGTTTTCTGAACATTGCGTAAGGCATGAGGTTGACTGCAGCCCCTCCATCGACTAGCATCTTGGAGATCGGCTTGCCGTTGACGAATCCTTTAACGTACAACAGCTTTAAGTGTCGATTTTCTTTCCCTTCGGGTTTGTCAAAAATAGCTAGGTCCGGTGAGATTGCTAGATTCACCAAGTCGTCTTCGATGGTGTCTGCATCGGCCTCAGGGCCACTGAATTCGGCTGGTAGTATGAACACCATGTTGACCGATGCAGAAACTTTGCCTTTCCCTTTGGCTGCCCTCCTGGCTTGGTCAGCCGGGCTTTCCTGGGCTTGCTCTTCGTCGGCTACGGCAGTTTTCTTCTTAGGAACCCATCGCCTTTTGATCTTGCCTAGCCGACGGCGCTGATCTTGGATCATGTGCCGGACTTCATCTTCTCTCCCTTCACGCTTGAGTCGTTGGATTCTCCTTTTCTGCGTCTTTGTGAAGAGATCGGATGGACACCATTGGAGATTGGCTGATTCCTCGTCGTCGGCCTCTTCGTCGTCGTGGTTGTTGTTGTTGCGGTCTTCGTCGACGAAGAAGTCTTGATGGATCGGGCCGAGCCGATCATGGACAGATCGCCGCCTCTGATTTAGCCGCACGGCTCTAGGGACGAACCGGGCTGGGCTTCCAGTCGATGGGCTCCTGTGCTCGTCGTCGCGGTGATCGTTGCACGTTGGCCAGTCGTCCAGTGTCGGCAGCCTCATGCCGGATTCCCAGCAATACCTGAAAAAATCACAGTGCCAATGTGGGTCGGCACTGTTGTGGCTTACCTCGTATCGGCGGCTTTGGGTTTCCGGCTCACGCCGACGAGGTGCTTCATCGCGATCGTCTTCCCGCCAAGACTGGCGCTAAGGACGGTGTTGGCTGTCTTCATAGATCGGCCGTCGGTCAGCTGGTCTAATAACGGACGCATCATATTGATTGGCGCGGCGTGATGTCCAGTCAGCTCGTCTTCTGTCTTGGCCCCGATTGATGTGTTGACTAAGCCGTGCGCCATTCTGTTCTGTCGATCAGCTTGCCTGGGGCTGGCTTGGACTGTATTCACCGGGAAAGGGTTGCCGTCTACCTTCATTGGTAGACTTGAATCGGCAAACTTTAACTTCCCGGCTTCAATTGCCGACTGGATTTGCTGCCTGAAGACTTTGCAATCGTTAGTGGCATGGGATGTGGAGTTGTGCCACTTGCAATATTTCTTCTTCTTTAGTTCTTCGGCCGATGGGATCACGTGATTTTCAGGGAGCTGAATTTGCTTCTCCTTGAGCAGCAAGTCAAAAATCCTGTCGGCCTTGGTGATGTCGAAGTCATATCTCTCTTCTTTGGTGTCTTCGCACCATTGCGATGATGGCCTTTTGTTCTTGGCCCATTCTAGCTGCCACTTACATCATCGTCATCGAAATCGTAGTTCGATTCAACGATGACCTGAGTTACGTTTTTGATGGCCTTCCTGGTGTCTTGGAATCGCTCCTCGTGGGCCGTCACCTTCTGCGCCAAGTGGGCTAGGCTGTCGAAGTCCCGCGCAGAGAATCGCTCTCGGATTGGCGCGATCAAGCCATGAAAGGCCAAATCGGCCAGCTGGGCGTTCGATAGCACCAAGCTGTAGCATCTGTTCCTCATCTCTCTAAAGCGTTGGATGTATTCTTGAACCGATTCGTTGTGTTTTTGCCTGATGCTGGTGAGGTCCGACAACTTCATGTCATGATTGCCGGAGTAAAAGTAGCTGTGAAACTGCTTTTTGAGATCAGCCCAGCTCTGTATTGAGTTGTAAGGCAATGAGGAGAACCAGGTAAAAGCCGATCCCGAAAGAGATAGAGGGAACAACCGAACTCTCAAGGCGTCTATAGCCGATGCTTCGCCGCACTGCGCCATGAATCGGCTGACATGCTCGTAAGTTGAAACGTTGTCTTGCCCTGAGAACATCGAAAAATCTGGGATTTTGTATCGGTTGGGCAGCGGAATCCGCTCGAAGTGCTCTGGATAGGGATACCGATACATGTTTCCTGAGTCTTTTGGCTTGAGGCCGAATTGATCGCGCATGACATCTGTGATCAGATAGACCCAAGTTCGGTTGTCCTGTTGTATCGGCTCATATGGGTCATATGGCACGGGCGCTTGCCGATACAGCGGTGGTGGCGTCTGAGGCCTGTAGTGATGGTCTTGACGGCCTCCTTGATACTGGTAGTGATGATCGGCGGGGCAGCCGATGCACCGATGGTGGCGTTGGTGGTCCCGAGAATGTCCGACCACGGCGTTGTACCACCCTGTCCGTGTCAACTGGGAATCGGCTTTGATCGCGATTGTCGTTGAACATGTTAGCAATCTGATCCTGGGGCAGTGGTTGCTGCCGGTTCAAGATAGTAATCACCGGCCTTATAGCCGATTCGCCCGATTTGGTGGCCGAGGACCCCCCGGCGGTCCCGGTTGTGTTGGTGGTGGATCGGCCGATTCGGGTGACCAACGTCCTATAACCAGGAAACTAGCCGTCTGTGAAGTATGTCGGCCCCGTTGCAGCTGGTCGGCTATCTTGGCATCGACCATGGTAGCGATCATGTTGTTGAGAGTACTGACCAGGATGCTACTTTGGTTCACCAGCGCGTGGTGAACGGCCGAATCAATTCGGTCTTGCAAGGTATGCAGGGCCGAATCATCCTGTTCCTGAATCGGCTCCTCCATCTTCTGTTTGCCTTTTGACCCACCAGAGGAGGATGCCTTGAGCTCGTCCAAGCTGAACTTGTACTTTTGATGTACAACCCCTGATCTTGTTTGGGTGAAAGATTGCAAGTAGTTGGCCTGGAGCTCTTCCACCATCTTCTTGTAATCGGCTTGTTGCTCAGCCGATAACTGCTCCATCTTCACAGGCACGATGTTGTCCTGGGAAACATTGGGGCTCTTGGAATCGACCATCTTGCCGGCTGAGTCGATGCGTCCTAGTCGAGCCGACAGAGAATGTCCCACCGGCGTGCCAAGAAGCGTGTTGACGAAATTTCTCTCACGCGCCGGCTCGGGAGATCTGCTAACTCCAAGCAGGTGTCCTTCCGAGCCGCCCGTGTCGTGCGTGGGCATGCCGCTGGTTTGATCTCGTTAACCAACAAGAAAAACAGGAAATATGCGTTAAGTGTTAAGTTAGATCCCCACTGGATCGGCTGAGGGAATCCATGAGCATATATCTGCTATCCTAAAATATATTTAAGCCAAACGACTAGAATGGATCGACGATACCGAGACAGCATTAGCCGTTTAACCTAAATACAGTAAAGGATAATAAATATATGTATTGATAACCTAGCCGATACTGGAAAGCTAAATGGATTGGCTAGTACTCATCTTATGAAAAGATATCGTCCTTGAACCAGATATGCGTAGCCTGGGAAATCGGCCGTCGGCTGTTGATGGCAGGCCGATTTTGGCTTATGATGTCCAACAAGAGCAAGATCTTAACATAAGAAGCAGTCCTAACACAAATCTAATAATAATTATACTAAAAGAAATATATTATGGCAGATAAGGCCGGCTGAAACCCCGGCACTATCTCTTAAACATATAAATCTAACCAAACAGATCACTAGAAGTTCTAAAAACGACTTAATAGTTCAACGTTGATGCAACATTAAGTATAAAAAGAACAACCTGATCTGTTGTAGCTGATTTATACCTCTCGAGACAGTGGATACCGCATATAAACGAGCCAACCATTAGATCTAGCCTCATTGGCTGCGGGTTCTTGATAGAACTGACCAATGGCAGAATAAATCTAAACATTGCATCTAGTTTATATGCGACATATGATAACTAGTGCAGTATAAACCCATGAATCTAATGTGTCATTACGATGGAAGCACTAGAATCAACAGAATATACCACTAATGACAAGCATTTACTTGGATTTGGGGATCGAAACGATGCAGCCCGTAGCCAAGCCAATTGCTCGTCTGAAGAAAAAGGTTGGCGATGCGCCGAAGGTTGGTTGATTGTGTGTTTTTTTACAGGAGGTCTCGGGTCCTATTTATACCCAAGATAACATTATCTATACAAACCCTGCACTCTATCTAAACTACTATTTAAAATACGACGATATCCCGAGAAGGACCCACACCGCATTACAATGAACAGCTTAAACAAAGTCCTAAATTACAGATACAATTGCCGTTACAGGACTCTATCCATAGATAGCAATATCTTTTAACGTGCACTCTAATAACCGAATCTTCTATTCATCTTCAAACATCTGCACCAGAAACGGTTTTATCTCCTCTGAACCTAGAATAGGCTATCGGCTGCTCTTGTTCGACTCAATCCTTAGCCGAGTGGCATCGCAGCCGATTGCTTCTCAGCCGATGCGGCCTCTGTTTCTCTGTCAAACCAGTCGATCCGATTCTGCTTCACCTTTGCCAGGACTTAGGGATTCAATTAACAAATTTAGGTGTTAACAGAATGTCTCCAAGAATGTTGTCGATGGTGTGATCTCGTTGAACGGTATGGTGTATCCTTGGATGGTGCACCGAGAGGACTACAGCCTGATCAGGTAGCTCTTGAGTTCCCTCGGCGTCGAGCCCATCCACTTGTGCCGAAGGCATGCCTTCATGTCCAGTATCCCGAAGGTTTCGACTTGTTGGGCCCGGAACTTCCGGTCGACCTGATGCCCGGATGTTTCGACCCCTATGGCTCGGAGCATCTGGCCGGAGGATCTGGGCTGTGTGCACCGGAACTTCCGGTACCTCGTCTTCTTGACTTGATGAAGAGCTATTGGCTGTCGACAACAGAGGTTGATCACCATTCACTTGATCATCCTGTGTCTCGATTGGTCGTATGTCGCCAATGGCCTTTGTTGCAATCGCCTTGTTTGAATCCTCATCATCTACAACATGCACCACAATTTGCTCTCCTTGGGAGCCGTTAGATTCATCAAATGTCACATCCCTAGTGATCTCAACAATACCGGAGGTTTTGTTGAAAACCCGATAGGCATGGGAATTTGATTCATAACCAAGTAAGAAGCCCTCATCCACCTTAGGAGCAAACTTAGATGAACAAGTTCTCTTACTCAAAATAAAGTACTTGCTCCCAAAGACACGAAATAAGAAACGTTAGGCTTCTTACTACCTAAGAGTTCATAGGATGTCTTCTTCAAAAGGTTGTGGAGGTAGAGACGGTTGATGGCATGGCATGCGGTGCTCATGGCTTCCGCCCAAAAGACATCGGAGATCTTGTACTCATCAAGCATCGTCCTTGTCGCTTCAATGAGTGTGCAGTTCTTCCTTTCGACGATGCCATTTTGAGGTGGATCATATGGGGCAGAGAACTCGTGTTTGATGCCTTCCTCATCAAGAAATTCCTCCACTTGTGTATTCTTGAATTCTCCTCCATTGTCACTTCGCACTCGTTTGATGGAGAGATCATATTAATTTTGGGCTTGCCTAGCGAAGTGCTTGAAGACTTCTTGAGCTTCACTTTTTTCATGAAGAAAGAATACCCAAGTGAAACGAGAATAATCATCAACAATCATAAAACCGTACTTGTTACCTCCTATGCTTAGATAAGCCACGGGGCCAAATAAGGCTGTGTTTGTTTGAGCTTCTGCTTTTCAGTTTTTCTGAAAAGCTAGCTTTCTGAAATGCTAGCTTACTGGCTGATGATCTTTTACTGTTAGCTTTTGTAATAAATTTTTATCTTCTTAGCACATCAAAAACCAGCAAAAGCTCATTTCAGCCAGCTTTCTAGCTTTCCATTCATTCCTCAGAAACTAGCTTTCCAGCTTTCCAAAAGCCAGCTCGGAAAGCTCGCTGTTTGTTTTAGCTTTTCAGCTTCTGGAAAACAAAAGCGGGAAAGCTACCCAGAAAGCTAAAACAAATAGGGCCGAAGTCCATGTGAAGAAGCTCGAGTGGTCTTGAGGTAGTCATGATGTTCTTGATAGGATGTGGATTTCCAACTTGCTTTCTGGCTTGACAAGCACTACACACATGATCTTTTTCAAAGGTTACATTAGTAAGACCGAGAATGTGTTCCCCTTTTAAGAGAGTTGACTAATTCCTCATTCCTACATGGGCTAGCCTTCGATGCCATAGCCAACCCATGGAGGATTTTGCCATTAAACAAGCTTCAGGGTTTACTCTATCTATGTCAAAGTCAACAAGATAAAGATCACCCTTTAACTTTTCTTTAAAGGTAATGGATGAGCCATCTCTCGTAAAAAGGTCATATCCACATCTGTGAACAAGCAATTGTAACCCATTTTGCATAATTATGAAACGGAAAGAAGATTATAGCAATTTGAGATAGCAATTTCACCTAACCCAGTTACCTTTCCTTTGCCGTCATCTCCAAAGATGATATTTTCGTGATTTTCTCTCTCCTCATCAAGATTTGTAACATACTCCTCTCCCCCATCATATGGTTGGTGCATCCACTGTCACCACCCAACTTGATCCACCGGAGGAGTATGCCTACAAAAGAAAGTCACGCTAGGGTTTTAGGTATGCAAACTTGTCGAAGTTTGGGTCCCCGAATGTTAGTCACAAGCGCCTTGGGCACCCACACACAAGCACAATACTCATCATTGTGATCTCCATTGAAGTGAGCAACCACCTTACCATTGTGGTTCTTGCTGATCACAAATGAATCATAGTATATACCTTCTGGCCGGAACTTCCTGGCCCTATGCCCGAAACTTCCTGTCAGTTCCCTTGACCTGGTAGAGGATCAGAACTTTCGGCCAATTTAACCAAAACTTCCGGTATTTTCTCTCTGTCCGAGAGATCTCTTTCTCCAGAACATTCGGTCAACTGGTCCAAAACTTCCAGAGCTCTGACCAGCCAAGGGACAGCCCACCTTGCTTGCTTGTGGGTTGCCTCCTTCCTTGACAAACTTTAGGCAAGGCTTCCCGTTCACAATTATCCTTCTGGATGGCTTGCTATCTTCAAAGAAACCAAGACCATGCCCATCTTTGTTGACATGGGTGACTATGGTCTTGTAGAGGGCGTCTTTTGAGTGATAATTCTTCAAACACCCATATTTCACCAAAGTGCCCAACCTCTCATTTTCTTTCTTGAGTGCCGCTATAGCTTCAAGGTTAGTAGCATAGGAATCCAAATCATAACTATAGCATCTAGCACAACCGTTGCTAATGGAGGCATTGGACGACTTAGTGGCTTCATCGGGAGGAGAGGTGCTACTCCAAAGAGTATCAAATTGCACTTCAAGTGCTTTGTGACTTTGGTCCAATGTCACAAGCTTCTCTTGAAGTGAGTCATTGATATCCTTTAGACTAGCCATTGATCCATTGACTGAGGAAAGCTCATTGGTCAATTTCTCAATCCTCTCCCGCTCCTTAGCCAAATCCTCCTCTAGGGCAAGGTTTCTCTTCTTCTCAAGAATGAGCAAGTCCTCTTGCCTTTCGAGGGATTTCTTCTTGTAGTCCAATATATTCATTAGCTTAGCCACATGTTGCATTGCCGGTTTGCTAAAGCTTTTAATCACATCATTCAAATCATCCTCACTTCCCTCATCACTCTCAAGATCGTTATCAATAGAGAGCTTGGATGAGGGTATTACCTTGCGTCCATAGGCCATGAAGCAAGAAGGGTTGGTGTAGCCCTCCTCGACGTCACTCAAGTTGGAGAAGAGACACTCCTTGGTGGGTGATGAAGACTTGATGGTGATGGTGGTGTGGAGATTATGGCAATCGGATACTCACATGGCAAGCTTATCCGACTGGTAATAGAGATAGGTTACGCCTGCTAATTATGTAAACCGACTATGACTTGGGTGTTACGTTGCCGATTAGATAAGGCGACGGCTCATAGTCATAACTTGGTAAGATTGAGGAAACCGACTTAAAGTAAGATCGGGTTTCCAACTTGTAAGCCCGCCCCTCAAGACTATATAAGGGGGGTAAGGGGCGTCCCTTGAGGGTATCAGATATCAGATATGAGATATCGACTTTAGACTCAGACATATCAGCTTTAGGAGCAACAGATCTTGAGATCAATAAACACTCGGCGGATCAAATCCTCGAAACAGGAGTAGGGTATTACCTCATGAGAGGGCCTGAACCTGTCTAAACCTTGTTTTCCACTTAACCCATCGAGCTTGGCGATCTTGACTGCACCCCCAAATTTCTATTGCTGAAACCATGTTTCGACAGTTGGCGTGCCAGGTAGGGGCCCGCGCGTCAAGATTTCTTCTTCAATCTCGCCGACAAGTGCGATGAGATCTTCATCAGGCATTGACGACTTTGCCGCCAAAGGATTCGACAAGATCTCCTTCCCCAACTTGGATTCGGACCAGTCGGGAGGGGGAACCCGCTCGGCGCCGTTCGAGCTACCGAACAACACCGAGATCTGCGAGAAAGTTCTGACTTCCAAGTTAGAGTCCATCCACTCGGAAGGAAGAATCCACTCGGCGCCGTTCGGATCACCAAATGCCGCTGAGATCTACAGCCATCTTCTAACCTCCCTGTTGGAATCCATCCACTCAGGAGGAGAAACCATCTCGACACCGTTTGGGTTACCAAATGCCGCTGAAATTTGTTCCGAACTCCTCTCTTCCGAGTCGAAATCAATTCACTCGGAAGAACCGCCATCATCAAGCTATGACCCGGACTGGAACGATCAAGATTCGAGCGATCCGGGTTCAAGGGAAGTCGCCGTCATCCTCTAACCGTTTGGGTCATGCTCATCCACGGAGCTCGATGAGTACGTACCTCAGCTCTTCAGGCTTCGACGATCTCTACGGCATCTCCACGGACGAGGCCAACGACTCCGACTGCGACAAGAATTACGAGCCGAAGTGCTTCGACGTTCTCATGGCTGAGGTGGCCGAGACCGACTCAGCCATGGCCCGCAGGATCGCAGAGGAAGAACAAGCCAGGCTTGAGCAGGAGCGCAAGCTGGGAGAAGAGGAGAATAGGCGCAAGGAGGAAACCGACAGAAGAAAGCGAGACCTGAGGGCGACTGGGCGATCCGCTCGCGAGGCCATACTTCAGACGCGAGTCGACAACACCAACATCTTCCAGACGCCTCAACAGAACGCCGTTGCCGCCCTCACCCTCCTCGACACTGTTATCGAGCCGACACCCGCCATGATAACACCAATCCTAGACAAGATCAAGACCATCGTCGTGGCTACAGCCAACTGCTCTCCCTCCACCTCAGCACGAAGGCCGACTGAGTCTGTGGCAGAAACGCTCAACAGAAGCCGACTTCCGCCGCTGCGGTCGAAGGATTACACGGGGCCCAAACAAGCTCGGACGTCCAATAGGTCAAGAGACCCCCGCCACGAGGCCGCAAGGAAGCAACAAGAGCAATCGGTCAACTCCCGTGAAAAGCGACACGGACGACCACCCGTCCACGACCGGGTCCGCTGCAGCAACAACTCCGACTACCGAAGCAGCCTACAAAGGACCCCGCCGAGTGATCTGCGGGAAGTCGTCGACCGGCGCTACCAAGAGCGAGAGCAACGCTCTCACGAAGATCGAAGGAGATCACCCGACAGCAACGACGATGGAGTAACTGTGTTCACTTGGGACCTGCGCCGAGTGCGTTGGCCGAGTGGTTTTAAGCCGACAGGGATCAAGAAGTACGACAGAAAGACCGACCCCGAGTCATGGCTTACCGTGTCACCCTCGCCATCCGCGCAGCAGGAGGAGACAACAAGGCCATGGCCAATTACTTACCTCTTGCCCTCGCCAACTCGGCCAGGAACTGGCTCACGAGCTTGCCAAGAGGCTCAATTGGCTCGGGGAGTAAGCTCCGGGACCACTTCATCGCCAATTTCCAGGGTACTTTCGAAAGACCCGGGACCCACTTTGATCTCTACAATGTCATCCAGAAGCCAGACGAGCCGCTGAAGGACTACATCCGGCGCTTCTCAGAAAAGCGCAACAAGATCCCCAACATCACCGACGACATCATCATCGCCGCCTTCCAGAAGGGAGTCCATGATGAGTTGCTGATCGGGGAAAGTTTGGGCGCAAGCCACCAAAGATGGTAAAGCAAATGTTTGAGACAGCGAACTCCTATGCCAAATCCAACGACGCAATCAAGGTGGCGTGGCAAGATCGGCCTGATAAAAGGGACGACAAGCAGCCGGGAGGCAACCGACGTCCTAAGAAGGATAACGGCAACAACAACCAAGGCCAGAAAGACCGCAAGCGCCGGTCCGAGGACCTGGTTGCCACGACGTCCAACTCCCAACGCCGTCCCCGGGTCACGGCCTATGATACGATCATGAACGCCCAGGGCAATGGCGCATGTGCGTTGACTACACCGACCTCAACAAAGCCTGCCCTAAAGATCCATTTGGGTTGCCTCGCATCGACCAAGTCGTAGATTCAATAGCCGGCTACCAGCTCTTGAGCTTCCTAGACTGTTACTCGGGCTATCACCAGATCAGCTTGAAGGAATCCGACTGCCTGAAAACATCGTTCATCACACCGTTCGGAGATTACTGCTACATCACGATGTCCTTCGGTCTGAAGAACGCCGGAGCCACGTACCAGCGCATGATCCAGAGATGCTTTAAGACGCAGATCGGGAAAAACGTGGAAGCTTACGTCGACGATGTCGTCATCAAAACCAAGCAGAAGGAAGAGCTGATTGCCAACTTAGAAGAAACCGTCGCAATCATTTGGGCCTTCAGAATGAAGTTGAACCCAGAAAAGTGCACGTTCGGGGTACCATCAGGCAAACTGCTCAGCTTCATGGTGTCTCATCGCGGCATTGAAGCTAACCCAGAGAAAATCAACGCCATATTGAATATGAAGCCCCGAGTACCAGAAAGATGTCCAGAAGCTCACTGGCTGCATAGCGGCGCTAAGCCGATTCATCTCCCGACTCGGCGAGCGAGGCATGCCTTTCTTCAGGCTACTGAAGAAAACTGATGACTTCCAATGGACCACGGAAGCCCACAAAGCCTTCGAAAATTTCAAAGAGTTTCTCACGACGCCGCCTGTCCTAGCCTCACCTCAGCCTCAGGAACCCCTGCTACTGTATGTCTCAGCAACTCATGAGGGTGTTAGTTCAGTTCTTGTTGTCGAGCGTGAGGAAGAAGGACGAGCGCAGAAGATTCAAAGGCCAATCTACTTCGTTAGCAAAGTGCTGGCATGATCCAAGATTCGCTACCCCCAGGTACAAAAATTGTTGTATGGTGTCCTGATAACCGCGAGGAAATTGGCACACTATTTTCAGGGTCACTCGGTCACCGTCGTCACTTCCTTTCCACTTGGCGATGTCATCCACAACCGAGAGGCGACTGGGCGCATCGCAAAGTGGGCCTTGGAACTGATGCCGCTGGACTTAACTTTCAAGGCGAGGACGTCTATAAAGTCACAAGCCCTGGCGGATTTCCTGGCCGAGTGGACCGAACAACAAGAAGATGTCTAGGGAAGATCTACAATACTGGACCATGCACTTTGATGGATCCAAGAGGATCACCGGCTTGGGAGCAGGAGTCGTGCTGATCTCCCCGACTGGAGAAAGGCTACGATATGTCCTCCACATTCATTTCTCCGCCTCACACAACGTCGCCGAATACGAAGCCCTGCTACATGGCCTGCGACTCGCTGTTTCACTCGGGATACGACGGTTGGTTGTGAAAGGAGATTCCCAGCTGGTTGTCAACCAAGTGATGAAAGACTGGTCCTGTTTAAACGACACCATGGAAGCCTATCCGCAAGAAGTTCGCAAACTTGAAGACAGGTTTGACGGACTAGAGCTATCCCATGTCTTAAGACATAACAACGAGGCAGCTGACGAGTTGGCACAGTTCGGGTCCAAGTGAGAAGCTGCTCCAACAGACGTCTTCGTAGAGCATCTCTATGAGCCGACCGTTGCAACAAAACCAACTCCCAACGAGCAAGCTGCAAACCAAGTTGCCATGCTTGACGCCGACAGGAGGACACCGCTCATCAAATTTTTAACTCAGCAAGAGCTGCCGAAAGACCGGGATGAAGCGGAACGAGTCTGACGCAATTGTCAAGCTTACGTCATGGTCGACTCTGATTTATACAAGAGGAGCCCCTCTAGAGTCCTAATGAGATGTATCATGCCTGAGGAAGGACGGAAATTACCAAGATATCCACTCGGGTATATGCGGAAGTCACGCGGCGGCACGCACCTTGGGAGGCAAAGCCTACAGACAAGGCTTCTTCTGGCTTACGGCGGTCTCCGACGCCGACAAAGTGGTCCGAATGTGTGAAGGTTGCCAGTTCTTCGCTTGGCAGAGCCATGTTCCAGCCCAAGAGCTACAAACGATTCCATTATCTTGGTCGTTTACGGTATGGGGCTTGGATATGGTCGGTCCTTTCAAGAAGGCTCCAGGAGGATTCACGCACCTGCCGGTTGCTACGATCACCGCTGACAAGGCACGAGACTTCATCCTCAATATCGCGCACCGGTTTGGTGTCCCAAACAGAATAATAACCGACAATGGAACTCAATTCACTGGAGGCGTTTTCAAGGAATTCTGTGAAGATTTCGGCATCAAAATCTGCTATGCATCGGTCACGCACCCCAAAAGCAATGGGCAAGTTGAGCACACCAATGGCATGGTTCTTCAAGGCATCAAGGGCCGAGTGTTCAACCGGCTAAATCCTTATGCTGGAAAATGGGTTCAAGAGCTGCCCTCGGTCCTATGGTCACTGCGGACTATGCCCAGTCGGTCCACCGGCCAAACTCCTTTCTTCCTGGTTTACGGGGCAGAAGCCATGTTGCCGAATGAAATGGAGTACAAATCTCTTCGAGTCCACAGCTTCAAAGATGAGCGCTACGATCAAGACCCAGTGGACGACCTAACCCGACTGGAAGAGGCCCGTGAGGTAGCCTTGATCTAGTCGGAAGATATCTTCAAGGACTTAGATGATACCATAGTCGCAATGTTCGGGCGCGAGCCTTCATTGTTGGCAATTTGGTTCTACGCAAGATCCAGATCACCAAGGACCGTCACAAATTATCTCCACTATGGGAAGGACCATATATAATCGCTGAGGTGACTCAGCCAGGAGCATATCGACTAAAGCGTGAAGATGGATCCATTCTGGAGAACTCTTGGAACATCGAACATCTTCGACGATACTATGCTTAAATTGCATTAAGTTTCATGTTATTCTCGACTGCCAACCTCAAGCAAGATGACTTCTTGAGTTGACAGTTGGGGGCTATACATGCGTCAATAAAACACAGTTTTCTTCGACAACTTGTTTATATTTGGTTTATCATTGTTTAGTGTTTTGATTCGAGTTCAATAGATAAGGACTAAGAATTTTTTGATGACCTAATCAAGCTTAGGATTGGTGACAGTCGGACAAAAATTACTTAAGAAATTTTCTATGAAGACTCGGGTCAAGGCATTAACATAAATAAGCTAGATATCTACAAGTTCACATCATAGGTTACAAGCAACATCAGAGGCATAAAGAGACCAAGATGATTAAACTTACTCCCGACTGAACCTCGGACGTCAAGGGAATCTTGGAGGCTGGATGCAGAAGATGGCTTGTGATGGAACGAGAGTTCCTAGATGGATGGATTTGGGCGCGCGCGAGTTTAGGGTTCTCCACAGAGAGCTTGTGAACAGTGACGCGAAAGAGGAAATTTTTGGGGAAGACGAAGTGGCGGGGATGACCTCGAGGCTTCGTAAAAAGACTTGAGGGCTTTCGTTAAGTCATCTTGCGATTGGGCCGAGCCCATGAGAGACCTATGACCCAGCTAAGGTGTGGCCTAACACGTGTCCTTAGGGACTTAAGTGGATGGACTTAAGCAGATTTGCCCTGGCAATATGCACGTGTCTAATTGCCCAATACCTTTAAAACCCTTTCATACCGCGGTTTGTGCAACTTCATGAGAAGTTGGCACGATGCAACTTGTAAGGTGACAAACAGTTAAGCTTTTTATGGCTGTCCTGATGACAGGGACTGTTTGGTTTTTAAGCATTTGATTAAGTGATTATATCAATGCTATTTTTCCACCTTGGTGAAGTTCTTTTTAGATTGAGACCAATATTATGGTAGGAGCTATTTAATGTTTTGGTTGTATTTTTCAGATGACTGAAAAAATTGTTTACCCATGAGGGATGATTAAATTATTTGTTTCGAGATGACTCGGACAGATCCACTCGGATAAGCATGAGCTTACCGAGTGTATTTTACCCACGAGGGTTGATTGAGCTATTTGTTCTGAGATGACTCGGGCAAATAAACTTGAATAAGCATGAGCTTGCCGAGTGAATTGATTTCTTACCCATGAGGGCTAATTAAATTATTTGTTCCGAGACGACTCGGGCAAATCTACTCGGATAAGCATGAGCTTGCCGATTGATGAGATTTTTTATGATTGCTTTAGCTTAAGCTAAGCATTTATACAAGAATAATTTTTTATAGTTCTTGACTATATGCTTAGTCTGTTTTTGACTAACCACATAGTTGGGGGCTACACCTAATTAGGTGCATCAGGAGATGCACCTAGATATTTATTTTTTGAGAATTTTTTGGGATGTTTTCCAGCCCTTCACAGTCTTTGGAGCCACTCGGGAGTTTCAGGTAGAGATGACGGAATCACTCGGCACCAGAAGCACTCGGCCAAAGAGTTGTTTTGCTGTGAGTTATCTTGGTTCGAGGCAAAGTTATCTCGTTGACTACGAAGGACTCGGGGGCTACTGTGGAGATTATGGCAATCGGATACCCACATGGCAAGCTTATCTGACTGATAATAGGGATAGGTTACGCCTGCTAATTATGTAAACCGGCTATGACTTGGGTGTTACGTTGTCGATTAGATAAGGCAACGACTCATAGTCATAACTTGGTAAGATTGAGGAAACCGACTTAGAGTAAGATAGGTTTCCGACTTGTAAGCCTGCCCCTCAAGACTATATAAGGGGGGTAAGGGGCGTCCCTTGAGGGATATCAGATATCAGATATCAGATATCAGATATCAGATATGAGATATCGACTTTAGACTCAGACATATCAGCTTTAGGAGCAACAGATCTTGAGATCAATAAACACTCCGCGGATCGAATCCCCGAAATAGGAGTAGGGTATGACCTCACGAGAGGGCCTGAACCTGTCTAAACCTTGTTTTCCACTTAACCCATCGAGCTTGGCGATCTTGACTGCACCCCCAAATTTCTATTGCCGAAACCAAGTTTCGACAGGTGGCAACTCCTCCATCACCTTCATCCTTCTCCTCGAGATCCGCCTCATCACTGGAATACCACACCTCTCCAATGTGAGCTCGCCCAACTTTCTTCTTGACCATCTTTGGCTTGGCTTCATTGTTTTTTGGACACTCGACGATGAAGTGACTATATTTACCACATTGAAAGCAAGCTCTCTTGGATTGACGAGCTTTTCCTTTGTTTTCCCTTCTTTTGCTCTTGCCAAATCCTCCACGGCGAAGGTATTGCTTGAACTTCCTCACCATGAGGGTCATGTCTTCATCATCACTCTCATCTTCACATGAGGCTTGATCACTTGAGGCTTTCAAAGCAACTTCCTTGTTCTTGATCATTGCCACATTCTTGGCCATTTGCTTGACCTCCTTGGCTTCTTCTTCTAACATCTCGTGAGCAATAATTCTTCCAAGAATGTCACTTGGTGTAAGCCTCTTGAAGTCCTTTCTCTCACGGATGAGAGTGACCAAGGTAGGGTTCCTTGGTCCAAAGGCTCGAAGAAGTCTCTTGACCACCATGTGATCTGTCAAGTCTTCACTCCCAAGGCCTCGAATCTTGTTGACCAAAAGCATCATCCGATCGTACATCTCTTGAGGAGTCTCATTGTCTTCCATCATGAATCTTTTGAGCTTTCCTTCCAAGAGCTCAATCTTGGACTCTCTCACTCTGGGGGTGCCTTCATGAGCCACTTGCAATGTGTCCCAAATCTCGTTGGCCTCCTCAGGCTCATCAACCTTGTTGAACTCCTCTGGGCTCAAGGCGAAGAGAATGGCATTGGCGGCTTGAGCGTTGCGGTGGATGCTTATCTCTTGCTCTGGAGTGAGGTCCATATCCCTCGTAGGCACATCGATACCTGTGCAAACAATCTTCCAAATGCTTGGATGCAAAGAGATTAGATGCAACTTCATCTTGTGCTTCCAAGCGGCATAGTGTGTACCATCAAAGTGAGGTGCAAGCCCGGAAGGCACGGAAATAAAGTTGTTAGAGAGAATGTTAACCTTGCTGTAATCAAAAGGTATGGAAGCTCCCCCTATCTCCTTGATTGGAGATTTTCCTTCACTTGCATCGTCCTCATGTTGATTATCCACTCCCAACATCTTGGATCCACTCTAAGCGGTGAAGCCTATTAAGGGCTTAGGCTCTGATACCAATTGAAGGCCCGTAGATGTCGCCTAGAGGGGGGTGAATAGGCGATCCTGAAATTTTCTTAAAAATGCAGCGGTTAAAACACACAGGCACCGGAACTTCCGGTACTTGAACCCCGGAACTTTCGGTCAACACATGTTGTCTGGAACTTCCGATGTTACAGTCCGGAACTTCCGGTGTTCTGTGACTTAAAATCATCTGAACTCAAATTTAAGTACTTTCTACACAAGTTTATTGCTAGCAACAAGATGATACCCACAGGCAAGATAGACAAACAACAGGAGGTAACTGAATAGCAGACGAGACACAAGGATTTTTACCCAAAGTTCGGATTCAAACAATCCTACTCTCCGTTGAGGAACTCCGTAAAGTTGGGTCTCAATGAACCCCTTGCCTCGCCAAGGAAATCCCTAGGAAGAAGTCTACGACCTTCAATTCCAATGTTTCTAGGTTATTACCTAGAGATCAAATTGACCACAAAGATCCAAATTCGATCATCTAGTGTGAACCACAAACATGAATTGCTCTACCTAGACAACATCCAAAAGGTCAGCTTGGTTTGTCACTATCCATACCTCGTATCCTAGCGGAGGAGAGGTGATCCTTCACAAACTTTTCTGGGCCAATCCACAATTCTCCAGAAGCTCGCGGGAGACACCTAACCGTCTAGGAGATTGCTCTCCAAGAGTAATAGGCACCACTCCAAAGCCCTGCAAGAATCACCAAGTGCACAAGTCACCTAGCTCTCTCACTCTCATAATCACTCCAATCACTCAATCTTCTCACAAATTTGGTTATGTGGCTCAAGAATTGAGTCGGAATAAGCTAGAACACCATGGGAGAGGCTAGGGGACTGAAAAATGAAAGTTGGATGGCCAAAAGTGAGCTGGGGACAAGGTGGGATATATATAGGTACACTCTTGTGTCACCTAGCCATTACTCACAAACTTAGCTGGAATACTGTCTGAAAGTTTCAGTCTGGGACTACCAGAAGTTCCGATCAACACTTAGTTCTCAGGGTTTGACTACGAGGTGAAGGTGTCCGAAAGTTTTGGCTTGGAACCTCGGAACTTTCGATCGGCTTTTTCTGTCGTGGGAAGGGGTAATTTTTCAAAAATAACTCCAAAAAATCTCACTCAAGAATATTCTGACTAAGAGCACTTAGATCATCTCATGGTATGAATTTCACCCCTCTTAATAGTACGGTTTTTTCTAAAACTCAAGATTCAAGAAAAATACTATTATAAACCGTCGTCGAATCTTCTCCTTTTTTGAAATTGATGTTTGAGGGTTCTCCTTTCTCAAAACCTGCACAACTAAGCATCTAGGGACTAATTCTCCTGCACACATCTCAATTAAATGCATTAGTCCCTTAACCAAATTGTTATTAACCACCAAAACCCATTTAGGGTGCTAGATGCACTTTCAGAGAGTATGTACAACTATACTCTCACAACAAGGATAATATTTGCTACAATACAAGAGGCTCACCCATCAATGACAAAGCCTTTCCATAGTTGACCTAGCAATATCCCACGCTTATGATCTATTTCTAGGGTTTTGGGAGGCCCTAGGGATGTTGGTCACCCTTGAACAATAATCAAGGTACCTCTGAGTTATGGATAATAACCGTAACCCGCACTAATCCAATGTCAACAATAATGACCTACAACTACCATGGACGAGTATGTACCCTTTGAATGTCACCACTGAAAATATAGAAAAATTGTTTCTCCTAATGGATTGTTCAGCGGGAACTTTACCCTTCGCATACCTTGGCCTACCAATGGGTACTACAAGACCAGGAGTTGTTGATCTTGCTCCTATGGTTAACAGAGTAGAGAGAAGATTGACAGCAAGTGCATCTTTCTTGTCATGTAGGGGGGGGGAGATTGACCTTAATTAACTCTACTTTGTTAGCCATACCAACATACTATATGTGTGAAGTTGTCCAAAACTGTCATTGAAGCTATATATACAGCCAAAAGAAATTGCCTTTGGAGAGGTGTCATGCCTAGAAATTCATGACCAAAATTCCAAGCAGAATGTGCATTAAACCCCTGTCCAGGACCAGCCAGGGTACACAAACTGACGAAGTTGGCATACAGAACCACGTCTTACAAAACATATGAAAGTCTTATAAATGTAGCAGAAAGTAAAAGTGAGCTAAACTAAGATAACTTGATGCTAGCAATGTGGTGACTCCACTCCACAAGCATCCTAGACGGTATCGACGAAGCTTAGTGCTCCGAGTTACATCCATCCGAGTTGTAGTCCAGCTCTGATGTGGGGAGATAGAGCAAGACTTAGTACTATCCACTATACTATGTAAGTCATACCAAGATAAGATATGATGCAAAGATTTTCAAGGGGCCTAGGGGTTCTTTTGCATAAAGCAGTTGTAAAGCAATAGTAAAAAGCAGTAAAATGATGAAATTAAATTAAGCAATATTAATCAGCTCTGCTCAACGCTACACCACATTGCGACAGGTCCAACCATCCACCTAAACTACACCAGTTCCATTAAGTCATCTTGTTAAGAATGATATTAATCGTGGTGAAGCTGGTTGATCGCTCATAATTGCAGGCACAACTATTCGAATAGTTTTACTCTGGCCAGAGTTGTACAACTGTATCCAAAAGACAGCCCCATGACATGTTTCTATGCACCGATTTATCACCATGACATACTAGAAAGCAACTATGACAAGACCCTCCACATAACTCCCTTTAACCAAGCGCATCACATTGTAGGTTTTGCCCTTTTCCTTAAAACCAAGGTAGGCAGCCCCCTCTTGTGTAATGGTGAATCCGATAGCCGCATAGACTGCCGCCTAGTCCATCCAAACTCCATTATGTCCACCCTTTCCTGGGTACATCAGAAAGGGAATAGCTATACTACAAGCCATTGCCCACGCCGACTGGTGGTATGCACGGTAATTCTTCCAGGGTTTTCCACGAACCAGTCCTTAATTGTCATGGGCGCATCTAGCGAAATCATGCGCCCCACATCCCACCATTAGGCATATTTTAGTTGAATTAGTACCATGGCGATCCATGTCCAAAGTCATCATCATTAATCCAAGATATAGTGTATAAGTGAGTTTCCCATAGTGAGCTAGTTGATCTAAGCAAGGCTAAGCCTCTCCTAAACCAACATTTTGTCATATTATTTTCCAAGTTATCAATGACACAAGGTAACCAAACTATGGCTGATACATAGGAAACCACCCCACATGACATTATAAAATAATGCAAATTTAATAGAAAGCGAGACATTTGCAAAATAGACATAATATGCTCAATGAGAATGCATGACTTGCCTTGCTCGGTGCTGTTGGAACCTCTTGTTGACAAAAAATTCGTCGTTCACATGAAGGCTTGAGAGATCTGCTTAGGTCTAGTGTAGGTCCTATTAAATCGGGTTCAGAGCATGCTAGTTAGTTCAATCCTGCAACTAACAAGATAGATAAAAAATAGACCACAATGGCCAATCGACCAATGGGCCGATGGGAAATAATACGCCCAGCCGATGCTGATGGAAATGAGAACAACGGCAATACCAGATGTAATTTGAGTATAAGACAGGTATATATAGGCTGAAACTAGATGGAATATAATTACTTATAATGTTCCTTTATTAAAGACAATCTTGATATATCGGAGTCAGCCGAGACAGTATAAGATTGAATGTTAATAAAGATAGATGTCAAGCAATTATATGATCTTGAATATTAGCCGATGAAGCATAGTGATAATATATTCATAAGTAAAGCCGAAAATAAACTAAAATTGGATATGAATAAATAACATGTAATTCTTTACTAATTTTCTCCTTATTAAGATCAATCTTGATAGATCGGGCTCAACCGAGATAGTATAAGTTTGAGATTAATAAGGATGGCTAGTAAGCAATTATATGAATCTAGACACTGGCCGATACAACAAGCTAGTCAAAAGATAGAAGATAACATATCAGCTAAAACTCCGATAAAGCCTTATACAAAAACTATCAGACTTAGATAAATGTAAAAAGCAAATTAAAAACGTAGGAGATTGGACCTAACCAAGGTAGTGCAAGATCAACAAAAAGCTTGATAGATTGGACCTAACCAAGGCAGTGCAAGATCTGATATAAGATGATTGATATAACAGATCAAGCAAAGAGAGCAAGCAATCTAAGCAAGAGCTGATATATTGGATAAGCAATGCGAGTAATAGCTTAACTAGTATATCGAACTTAACCGAGAAAGTGTTAATCCTGGCCGATACAAGTGAAGTTGACGGAACTTACTTTCTCACCGGAGATCGAAATCGATGCAGCCCAAACTCGAAAACTAAGAACTCGTCGAAATAAAAACTAGGGTGATGATGCGTCGAAATTGTATATTGAACTGTTGTTGTTTACAAACGACCTTGGATATACAGTTTATAGCCTAAGGCTAATATAAGTCTGACTCATACACGACTTCTATCGGCTAACTTACAGAAAAACGAAACTAATTGAGTTCGATTCCAACATGACCTGATCGGCTTGTGACTTTATCTATAGAAAAGGAAACTAAAACAAACCTTCTTTATTACGGAAGTTTGAGAATAAAACTATTCTAGACTGATACACTTTTCAACCGAATCAACTATAATCATTGCGTTAGTTTTTCTTTTGACCCGGTCTTACTGACGACAATTGCCAAATTTTGCCGTTAACACATGCCCCCAATTCCAGACTATGGATAGACATGCTTCGGAATTCACTATCCAGCCCATTTAACTTCTCCGGCCCACTAAGCCTTCTTCGGTCTAGCACGACCCCCTATGTGTTGTCCATAAAAACCCCTTGGGTTCTCCATCCATCATCACCCTGTCACATCATTGTTCCTCACGCTAGCAATTTCAGGAAACCATCTCTCTCTCTCTTCCTTCTCTGGCGGCCTCATCGAGCACCATCTTTCTCTCTTGCAAACCGACATCCGCAGCCCCAAACGGCTTCATTAAGTGTGGTGCTAGAGGTAAACATCCTTGCAACTCTTATCTTCCATCTTTATTAGCTTCATTGTGCATATTAAACCTAAGTTTTGTTGCTAGTTCTTCCTGTGTTCTTCATCTTTTTTGTTCACTTTCCACTATAGCATTTCAAAAACCAGATAGCAATTCCAATCCTCAATCGGCTCAATTTCTATTATATGGGTCTGATGGGTAGCAAAGATCCGATCGAGTTCATTAACACAAAGACAAACATGATCCCCTTCAAAAACTCCAATTTAAATACCACAGATTGGCAAAACAGCTTCAGATCTTGGCCTTCAAAAATTATTGGCCAGTGTACTTGGTATCAGCGAATCATGGCCTCCAAATATTAGCTATGGACCGATATGGGTATAGCTCAATGTATCAATCTGTCCTTGGCTGAAATAGACAAGGATGAACCCTTGATATCATCGGCTTGTTACTTTTGCTCTGATGCCCTCAACGCCTTCTTATTCAATCATGGACCGATGACCCTAAACTTGATGGATGTTATCATGCTTATTGGCTGAATATTACTGCATCGGCCAATCTCATCAGCCTGAGAATCAAATGCTCCCATCATCTTGATACCAAAGCTACTGGCGGACGGGTTGATTACATCGCCAAACACGCCAAGACCTTCGGACTAGTTTCCAACCGTGAACATGTTGCTTTCCTCAATCTATGGTTGGAGAAATATGTTTTCTGTGGATCAACCGTGGGCCAGACAGGTAATATGCAGCACTTGGTTGAAGCCCTAGCCGATGGAAAACAAATTCCCCTGGGAAAATATCTACTAGGGGAAACTTATCAATTTCTCCATCAAGCTACTTCAAAGTTATCGGCTGGCAAACCTGTTGGTCATATCGACGGTCCTTGGTGGTTCATCCAATTCTGGCTGAAGCTATACACCGTCGATGTAGCAGGAAGAGCAACTCTTGATACCCTATCTTTTCCATCGGATCACGCAGGAGATGCATAACCCACTCACCGCAGATGCATGTGTTATGGTGAATGTGTGCATCGGTCTATGCAGGGAGCTGACTGACAGCTCCCAATTTTTGCTACCGGTTCAAAGCATTCTATAACGGGTTTGTCAAATACGCAACGATCTGGTATGCTTAGGAAGATATTGACAATTTCAAGCTCCCTACCAACTTTCGTCTAACCAACGTAAATGCCGATGACATAAGCAAGGATATGTTCATTTCTGGTATCACACCTTGCATCCTCCCCATCGGTGTTTCTACTGGCCGCAACTCCCACACTTCATACGAATTCTATCATCCATCGGTTGCCACCTGCCAACTTGGATATGGCCAACTCACAATTATCCTTCACTTTGTGAACAAGATCCGGGCCAGGGTCCTGTGGCGAGTGCCCTAGAATTCGATCACCTGACGTTGATTGAAAGGCCTCCATTAGGAAACTTTGAAGACTTTGACAATCACGCATTGGGCTCAAAACTATGGTCCTAATGATGGGGTGAGTGGAAGAAGCACCTTTTGACCTCAACCGTAGCCATATATTGCTCCATCACTGACCCCACTTATACCGAATCCGATCAAGAGGTATTCATCTCTTAAATTTCACAAACCTTCAACACACGCTGTTACTAACATCATCCCACTTCACTATTGCAGGTTGCCTATATTGACGCCCCATCTGTTAGCCGATGTGGCCTCCCCATCGAATATGCCCCAGCATCGACAAACCCAAACCTTGGTGTTGGTGCTTCTCTTCCATCGTCCTTACTCTGTGGAACAATCTGGGAGCTGGTCCATGAATCACGGGGCAAGAGAAAGAAAACTTCTACACACCCAAGCTGCAAGAAGAAGAAGCAAGCTATCAGCTCCTCAACCATAGCCGAAGATATCCCAAAACTTGATCTTGAAGTCGAGGCTATCATGGATGAATCCGTGGCTGAAGAGGAAATGGAAGACGTAGTTGACGAAGCCGAAATTGATGAAGAAGATACTGCTGCAGACCCCACTGCCAATGTTGTTGACCCAAGAGCTTCTGTCGATATTGCATTAGATGCAGAGATCGATATCGTTGCTGATAAACTAAGTGAAACCGACGCCGAGCCTGATCAGGCAGAAGAATATGCGGCTCCAACTGCTACAGCCCCTACATCGGTATGCTTTTTATAATTTACCCAATCATGATTTCTTTTGTTAACATTCTTGCACTCCGATTTCAACTTCCAGCACCATCAGCTTTCCCTCGTCGATTGACATCTTCGTTCGCGAGCATAGATTTGATGATGTAGCTGTTTACACCCAAAATTGGCACCTAGGAATCGAGATAGGGAAATTGCCAATGTTTGGAAAGTCTGCCGGTTTCCTTCGGGAAGGCCATTCTGACCGCCATGTACAGGCCGGTCAGACCGGGCCTTAGGGTTGGTCAGACCGGGCCTTAGGGCCGGTCAGACCAGCGGCATGTGGCTGGTCTAACCGGCAGAGTCCGAAACCTAGCCAAATTCGTCGGTACTCGGGTCTCCTTCCTCCATACGGTATGTCTCAGGTTTCCAAAGGTGTTTACCCTGAATTGGACGTGGAGGAGGGCCTGTGGAAGGCAAGACCAACCCCTATTTAAGGGCCAAGGCCGGTTCAATTGGCAACAACAACACATACACAATCAATCCAATCTAGTTTCTAGTTTTTAGCCAATTGAATCGTTCTTTTACTTTTTTCTACATTAGTTTGTTCATCTTTGTCGATTTGCACCGTAAATCGTTCGTTGCCGCTGCGAGAGGGCGACATCTCTTTGTAAGTTTGTCTTGAAAACTTTCTATTCGTCCATGAGACGGGTGTTTATCTATCGTTTTATCTAAATCGGCTTTGCAAGCCGGTTTAATCTATAAAACCCATCTTGCTTTAGTTCTTTGCTAGATCGAGGTGGTTGGCGACTCCATATCACCGCAAGGCGTTTAGGTTTGTCGGTTGTGTTCGTGCCTTTGCCAAAAAAGGTGCCAACACGACTTTTGGCGGCTCCGCTGGGGATGTCCGCTCAACGCCATCTCAATTTTGACGTCGCCATGACAAAGCAAGTTGCGCAAGAGGTGAGTCCATCTAACATCATCCACATATCGTTGGATGATCTAGATGGGGAGATGCACAAGATTATGGAGGAGCGGATCAAGGCGATCACGCAGAGGTCTTGGACACGTCGTGTACCAAGACCCATCAAGGCTTCGTCCTCAAGCCCGGGAGCCCGCTCAAGGTCATCCAAGATTAGGTAAGTGCTGATGACCTCACTCTTCCTATTCAACAGCTCGTAGCAAGTATGGTGGATAAGTCCGTCACCACCGCCATTAACAATAGAATTGAATCTACTATGGAGACTTGCTTTAATAGGATGTTTAATGCTCATATGGGTGCTAAATCCGGCCCTCTCAAGGCCAATTTGCCGTTTACCTCTGTTGCAAGCACTATCCAAGCCCCTGTACATCACATATTTAGCAAAACCGACAGGGCAATCACACAGCAACACAAGGGGGTGAGTTCTACGGCTTCTGTCGGTCTGTCGGCCCCTACGGTGTCGGCCCAGGAGCATCCTACAACGCTCGGAGGCCAGGGTCCACGAGGCCGGTCGACTTTGCTCACTCGGTCGGAGCCAGGCCTATAGGCGGTCGGCCTGCCTTCACCGGTCGGCGGCGGCTACATGGCCGGTCGGGCCGCACCTACACGGCCGGTCAGACCGGGCTCATGGCCGGTCAGACCGGCGCTCTGGTGTCGGTACAGGAAGTAAACCCGATCACGGGTAACTCGGTTTTATACCATGTTCCTGTGCACGACCCCCCTATAGCTACTGTTCATGCACAAGTTCCTCCGCACGTCCCCAATCAGTACAATGACCCATAGAGGATACCCGCATGACATTGGGTATGGCCAATATGGCAATATTGTGCCGCAACAACCGTTTTTTAGGCCATCGGTTTTACCGAATCTCCCAAGGCATGAAAATATGGAGGAACAAATTAGAAATATTATTAGAGAGTCATTTGGAATTGAGCCCAGGAATCGTGCTAGGGTTTACCAAAAGCCGTATCCTGATTACTTCGATAATATCCCATATCCTCATGGCTATAGTGTTCCCGAATTCACTAAATTCATTGGTGAGGATAATAGGACCACATGGGAGCACATAGGCCAATTCTTAGCGCAATGTGGAGAGGCTAGTACTTCCGATGCTTTTAAACTGCGCTTATTTTCGTTATCGTTGTCTGGTATTGCTTTTACATGGTTTACTTCATTACCGACTAATTATATTCATACTTGGGCTCAGTTAGAACAAAAATTCCAAGATTATTTTTATACTAGTGAAACTGAGCTTAGGCTTTGTGATTTAACATTGGTTAGAAAAAAATATAATGAATCTGTCACTGATTACATTAAGAGATTTAGAGATGCTAGAAACTGGTGTTTTAGTTTAAGTATAACTGAGAGAGGTTTCGCCGATCTTGCTTATAGTGGCTTACTTGCCCATATTAAAGAAAGTTTAGATGTCCAACAATTTCTAGATGTTAGTCAGGTCATGCAAAAGGCTCTGGCTCAGGAAAGCTGGGTCAGAGATAACAAAAGATTTGTTAGGCCCAATGACAAAAAGCCTCATGTTAGCATGATCAATTGCCCCGATAGCGATTATGATGTTGATGAGGGCGATCATGATATGTATATTGCTGAGTGATTTTGGACTAACAAAAATAAGCCTTTTGTTTGTTCTAGCCTGATGCCGACTCCTCGCAAGGATCGACAAAGTGAGATTAAATATAGTTTTGATATGGCCAAGTGCGATAAAATTTTTGATTATCTCTTGCAAGAGAAGCAAATTAGATTATCTAAAGGCCATATCATACCTTCAGCAGAAGAATTGAAGCGTCACTCTTACTGTAAGTGGCATGACTCTTATTCTCATTCTACTAATGAGTGTAATGTTTTTCGTCGACAGGTTCAATCGGCCATAGAGGAAGGATGGTTGAAATTCACTGATGGCGCCAAGATGAAGCTTGACAGTGACCCTTTCCCTGTTAATGTCATCGATCTCAATGGCAAGAAGGTGTTGATTCGGCCGGAGCAAGCCGAATCTACTGAGGGGAAGGAGGTTGTCGTTGGAGAGGCCAAGCCCAAGATGCTTGTGCCGAAAAGTCCAGAGGTTGGTGTTTGGAAGAAGAATGAAGGTAAAGCTTCAACATCAAGAAGACCCCGAAAGCCAACGGTGACTTTTGATATGCTCTTAAAACAAGTATGATAAGAGAAGCGTGTGTTAGTGATATGCCCTAGAGGCAACATGGAGATGTTGGATATCATGGTCAATGTTTATGTATTTATGAATAAAGTGTTATTCAGTTCCATGAAATAGACATCTTGTATTGATCAATAAGTACATGACTTATTTATGAGACTCTATATATATGAATCTATTTCTAAATGATCCCTGATCATATATCATATTAATGGAACTAATATGATTCTAAGATCGGCATGTTTATTAATTGATGATCATGTCTCATAGATCATGGGTATGGAGATACCAAATCAATAAACATGGACACATGTGTTAGAGAACACATTGTTGGATAGACCCACCATGAGACACTACAGGAATTAATGTGTCATTAGTTGGTCTCAGGTAGTGTTGGTACAAAGTCCTTAGACCTAAGATCACCATGGATTCCAACATGTGTAGTAGCCTACTTTGGGACTACCAAATGCTATTCTGTAACTGGGTAGTTATAAAGGTAGTTTTCGGGTTCGCTATGAAACATGGAGTGGGATGTGAGTGATCAAGATGGAATTTGCCCCTCCTTTGGGAGAGATATCTCTGGGCCCCTCGAGGTAATAGATTATGGAAATGCATGGTGATGCTAAGTTGATTGAGGAGTCAATCAACAGAAAGATCATCCAATACGATTCGAGTGAATGGTTAAGCTATTGAAGGGATGGCACACATCTTGCCTATAGCTTAATTGGTATCGTGAGGCAAAGGGATTTGTGTACACATTACAGGTTCAGAGCCGATATTATATTCTTGTATGCTATGGTGTCAATATGTGCTGCTAGGTGCCGCTGTTGACAAGTTGGTTGAGTTAGACTCGAGCCGACGATCGGCTAAGTTAGAGGCTTGAGAAGGGGCGAGGTGAACCTGCGCGTTGGCAATGGAGCAAGCGTTGCTACAGTTGCTGTCGGCACAGTACCACTTCATCTACCTTCAGGATTAGGTTTGGAATTAAATAGTTGTTATTGTTTTCCAACACTATGTCAAAACGTTATTTCCGCTTCATGTTTGCAAGCGGAAGGATATGATTTTAGATCAATGGACAATGGTTGTTCAATATATCTCAGAGATATGTTCTATTTTCATGCTCCATTGGTGATGGATTATACGTTTTGAATCTTGAAGCGTCTCCCATCTATAACATTAATACAGAAAGGCAACTCTCTAATGATACAAACCCCACGTTCATCTAGCATTGTCGCTTAGGCCATATAAATAAGAAATGCAAGGAGAAGCTCCATAAGGATGGATTGCTTCACTCTTTTGATTTTGAATCATTTGAGACATGTGAGTCTTGTTTACTTGGTAAGATGACAAAGGCACCTTTCACGGGACATAGTGAGAGAGCAAGTGACTTGTTTGCACTCGTACATACTGATGTATGTGGACCAATGAGCTCAACGGCCAGAGGTGGTTATCAGTACTTCATTACCTTTACCGATGACTTTAGTAGATATGGTTATATCTACTTAATGAGGCAAAAGTTTAAAGAATTCCAGAATGAAGTACATAATCATTTAGGGAAAACAATCAAGTTTCTACGATCAGATCATGGAGGGGAATACTTGAGCCAAGAGTTTGGTAATCATCTGAAAGATTGTGGAATTGTTCCACAGTTGACTCCACCAGGAACTCCACAATGGAATGGGGTGTCCGAACGGAGAATTCGTACCTTGTTGGACATGGTGCGGTCCATGATGAGCCAAAGTGATCTTCCGTTATCCTTCTGGGGATATGCTATTGATAATACAGTGCGCTCACACTAAATAGAGTTCCATCTAAGTCGGTTGAAAAGACACCATACAAGATATGGACAGGGCAACCCCCTAGTTTGTCTTTTCTCAAAATTTGGGGATGCGAAGCTTACGTAAAACGTTTGATCGACAAGCTCACACCCAAATCGACAAGTGCTTCTTTGTGGGATATCCTAAGGAAACTAAGGGATATTACTTTTATAATCGGGAAAAGGCAAAGTGTTTGTCGCCCGACACGGTGTTTTCTTGGAGAAAGAGTTTCTTTCAAGAAGGGTTAGTGGGAGCAGGGTGCATCTTGAAGAAGTTCAAGAAACACCGGAAAATGTTTCGCGACCACGAACCACAACAGGAGGAGCAAAGTGTTGCGCCACCGGTTGTAGATACACCAGCCCACGGAGGTCCGAAAGATCATGTCGTGCACTGACAGTACACAGTGTGGAACAAAGTGATATATTGTTATTGAACAATGATGAGCCTAAGACCTATGAGGAAGCGATGGTGGGACCCGATTCTAACAAGTGGCTTGGAGCCATGAAATCGAAATAGAATCCATGTACGACAATCAAGTTTGGAACTTGGTTGATCCACCGATGGTGTCAAAACCATTGAGTGTAAATGAGTTTTTAAGAAAAGGCCGATATGGATGGAAATGTTCACATCTATAAGGCGCGATTGGTGGCGAAAGGTTTTAAACAGATTCAAGGAGTTGATTATGATGAAACCTTCTCGCCCGTCGCAATGCTTAAGTCTATTCGGATTATTCTAGTGATTGCTGCATATTTCGATTATGAGATATGGCGAGATGGATGTCAAAACGCCTTTCCTAAATGGAAACCTAAGCGAGGATGTATACATGATACAACCTCAAGGTTTTGTCGATCCACAATCGCTGGAAAGATATGCAAGCTACGAAATCCATTTATGGATTGAAGCAAGCATCTCGGAGTTGGAATGTTCGTTTGATGAAGTAATCAAAGGGTTTGGTTTCATCAAAAATGAGGAGGAGTCCCGTGTTTACAAAAAGGTCAGTGGGAGCACAATTTTATTTCTAATCTTATATGTGGATGACATATTGTTGATTGGAAATGATATCCCTATGCTAGAATCCGTCAAGTCTTCATTGAAAAATAGTTTTCCATGAAAGACTTAGGGAGGCAACATACATATTGGGCATTCGGATCTATAGAGATAGATCCAAGAGGCTAATTGGATTAAGCCAAAGTACATACATTGACAAGGTGTTGAAAAGGTTCAACATGCATGATTCCAAGAAAGGTTTCCTTCCCATGTCACATGGCATTAATCTTAGCAAGAATCGGTGTCCTCGGACACATGATGAGCGGAATAAGATGGGTATGGTTCCATATGCTTCGGCAATTGGATCCATCATGTATGCCATGCTTTGTACACGCCGATGTCTCGTACGCTTTGAGTGCTACGAGCGAGATACCGCGATCCAGGTGAAGGTCACTGGATCGCGTAAAGAATATCCTTAAGTACTTGAGAAGAACTAAGGATATGTTCCTAGTCTATGGAGGTGAAGAAGAGCTCGTTGTAAGTGGTTACACCGATGCTAGCTTCCAAACGGACAAGGATGATTATAGATCGCAATCTGGGTTTGTGTTCTGCCTGAACGGAGGCGCAGTCAGCTGGAAGAGTTCCAAGCGGGATACGTTGCTGATTCTACAACGGAGGCCGAGTACATTGCTGCTTCGGAAGCTACAAAGGAGGCTGTTTGGATAAAGAGATTTGTTTCGAGCTGGGTGTGATGACCGGTGCACCGGTCCAATGTCTCTCTATTGTGATAATAGTGGAGCCATTGCGCAAGCCAAGGAGCCGAGGTCACATCAGAAGTCCAAACATATACTTCGGCGATATCATCTCATCCGCGAGATAGTGGACAGAGGTGATGTCAAGATATGCAAAGTGCACACGGATCTCAACATAGCCGATCCGCTGACAAAACCTCTCCCTCAGCCAAAACATGAGGCGCACACAAGAGCAATGGGTATTAGATACTTACATGATTGACTCTAGGGCAAGTGGGAGATTGTTAGTGATATGCCCTAGAGGCAACATGGAGATATTGGATATCACGTCAATGTTTATGTATAAATGAATAAAGTGTAATTCAGTTCCATGAAATAGACATCTTGTACTGATCAATAAGTACGTGACTCTATATGTATGAATCTATTTCTAAATGATCCCTGATCATATATCATATTAATGGAACTATTATGATTCTAAGATCGGCATGTTTATTGATTGATGATCATGTCTTATAGATCATGGGTATGGAGATACCAAATCAATAAACATGGACACATGTGTTAGAGAACACATTGTTGGATAGACTCACCATGAGACACTACAGGAATTAATGTGCCATTAGTTGGTCTCAGGTAGTGTTGGTACAAAGTCCTTAGACCTGAGATCACCATGGATTCCAACATGTGTAGTAGCCTACTTTGGGACTACCAAACGCTATTCCGTAACTGGGTAGTTATAAAGGTAGTTTTCGGGTTTGCTATGAAACATGGAGTGGGATGTGAATTTGCCCCTCCTTTGGGAGAGATATTTCTGGGCTCCTCGATGTAATGGATTATGGAAATGCATGGCCATGCTAAGTTGATTGAGGAGTCAATCAACAGACAGATCATCCAATACGGTTCGAGTGAATGGTTAAGCTATTGAAGGGATGGCACACATCTTGCCTATAGCTTAATTGGTATCGTGAGGCAAAGGGATTTGTGTACACATTACAGGTTCGAGCCGATATTATATTCTTGTATGCTATGGTGTCAATATGTGCTGCTAGGCGCCGCTGTTGACAGGTCGGCTGAGTTGGACTCGAGCCGACGATCGGCTAAGTTAGACTATAGCCGAAACTGAGTATACCTGAACCTACAGGGTCGCACGCTTAAGGGGATAAGGACAGGCATTCGAGTTGGACTCGGATACGGCTCGATCGGATAGGGATCCGATCGGATAGAGTTCTATGGGCTTACGACGTATGGGCGGCCAACTATATGAGACACGGATGAGATCCAATTCAAAATAGAGTCCTAATCGGCCACTAGTCCCAGTAGGCCAACTCTATATAAAGGGGCGAGGGGTGGAGAGATGCGGTACATCAGTTGAATTGAATTGCGCCAAAATCAATCGGATTTGGCGCAACAAGTCGCTGAGATCAATCTCCACGGAAACCCTCCCCACTTTCGAGCCAAACCCTAGCCTTGCATCACGTGCTAGCACACGGGTGTTCGGCGTTCTGTCCCC